>CM049796.1:10916350-11516350 GCA_027422405.1 Ptychobarbus kaznakovi
CACCATGACAATACCACGTAAACACTTTGATATATAAATATGGTAAACATTCAGCATAATTCTATTTTTGAAAGTGCAGCCAGATTGATTAACTCAGTCTGTCAGCATCTTCAGATCTGTCGGTGAAGCTATGACTTAGTTATTGCTGTATACACATGATTCCCGAAGCAGACAGTATAGAGATTACATTGTTTTCCTTGAGATGCTCCTCTATCAGTCCATTCACAGCCCATAATTGCGTCACAGAAACCACAAGCATCCTAAATGTACACACAGCTTCCTGAATCTCTCCATCACATCCAACAACAAACCACGACTTCCAGCCAAAAGTCTCCAAGGTTTCACTTTCACAACTAATTTATGATACACTATGGAGTTTTGCACTCATTGCTCCTTTTCCTCAAAGACAGAGTGCTTGTGTGTGGCTCACATTGAGTTTGTGCACTCTTTCCCACCCTCCCGGGCTGTGTGCGCTATCCCTATTGGACGGTACACACTTTATAAACAAACACATCAAAGAGCATTCCCTCAATGAGGTTAATCGCTTATGCGAGGATGTGTCAACCAAAAATCACTCTATATGAGGCAATCAGACACTTTAATACTGCAACAGCGACTTCCACAAACTCTCAATTGAGCGTAAGATAGAGGCATGCATCTTTTAGCAATCTATACAAATTCAGTGAAACTTTGGAATTAGTCAGAGCTTTCATATTGTGACTAAAGGAGGCCAATGTCAGGCCTTTTCCAGTCCTAAACACACACACACACACACACACACACACACACACAAGGATACATACAATCACTGACTATTCTCACTATCAGATGGCAGCGAAAGATCAAGAGATGCCGGCAAAGGTTCATTACAGCCCCATTTAAGCCCAATGAAAAGACGAGCAAATGATATGTAATTTAGCAGCACTTCACGCTTCAGGGCCTCTTAAAGGAGCGAGCAGGTCTGCTTCCCGACAGACTGTCGTACACCAAAACAGCTTTCCTCCTCGAAAACGGAGCATCAGTGGAGTTTGCAGAGAGAAAAAGATTTAGATGTACAGAAAAAAAGATTGTGCCCTTTTATCCATCTATAGCCACCAACATATTTGTATGTGTATGTATACATACCGTAAGTACAGATAACATGAATTAACATTTTTCCTTTATTTCTTCTACTTTTTTTCTTAACAGTGCCAAGGCAAGCATTGTGATTAGTGCAAACTATACCAAGGTCACAAAATCACTTTGAAAAGCTCTGCATTTCATCTGTTTGTGCATTTCCTTCAAATTACCCAAGACAAAAATTATAAAAAACATCTGTCAAATTCATGATTGTGCTCTATAATGCATGAACTCAAAAATAAATACGAGCCTGAAAACATACTTAGGGTTACGGATTATGGATCTTGCAGCTTGTTGTTGAAAGGTATTCTTAAATCATTTTTACCAAGTAAACTGACCTGGTGGGCAAAAATCCCATAGACATTAACGAACCTTTGACTAAATTTTGCTCACAAAAAAAAGTTGTTCCATTGTCAATAGTGTAGAGATGCACGAAGCACCGGTAAACTTCTAAATTAAGCAGCTTTATACTGGTGAATGCACAGAATTTGTGTGTGCAAATTTCAACAAACTCGAATCCAACGTGAAATCATTGTTTGGATTTCTATTGATATTGAGAACTGCATTTTGCTCACTGTATTTTGTTGTAAAAATATACAACACTTTTATGGCGTTGATAGGAACAAATGTACAGTGAGGGAAAATGTTTTAAAAACAATCACTAAACAACGTGGACCTGAAAGAATGAAAGCAGCAGGCACGGCAAGTCTGGGCACTCAACTTTAACCAACAAAACAAAACAGTGACGAAAGCACCCACTCAGTATCATGTGCGTATGTTTGACTGGAACAATTTAAGACAGAACGACGCTGACGTCTAACAAATCCGCAATTGGTATTCAGCTCACAGAGCGTGAAGGGTGGGCGAGAGGCAGAGAGAAGAAAAAAATAACAATCACTGAACACAACAGTAGAAAGCAGCCAATAAAGCAGCAAATGAATTGGTGAGTGTAGTGGTTTACACCATTGTGTGTGTGTGTGCTGACTGTAAGCTACATCATCACATCTTTCTCGTCTAGCCGGATCCTGTCTAATGCTGCTTGATGAGTTCGGTTGGCAGGGCCGTGACGTAACCTGCACGGCTGCTCGAGAGAGAGGCAGCGCAGCTCGTCTGGGATGGAGTGCTCTCGTTCACAATGGAGCTCAAATGGGAAAACAGTGCAGCATGCCAGGGCCACAAAACCTCATTTCTGCTCTCAGGAAAACAAGTTACGTAAATGCATTGAGGGTTCAGAGGACAGTAAACAACCAAAAGTTTTTCACACGAGCTTCGCTTATTAAAGCACCTCACCTATATCCATTTGAATAGCTATTTAGGGGTGCATGCAATTGCATGTTTGCACATAAACATATGTGCCTATTTGGGACAACAGGTTATGTAAAAAGTGTTGCTTTGGACTTGGCGCTCGGAAAAGTAAACAGATACAAATTCTCCACCCGAGTGCCCCTCAATTACCACTTCATAATGGGTGGAACAAAACAATTACAGCAGCCATTTATGACAGCGTTCTGGATTATGAACCTTAATTAGGAAATAAACACAACTGTTCATCACACATCTAGCAGAGAGGCAGATTTAAAACACCTGATGATCCATATTGAATGAAAGCAGGTAAAGTTTCGAAAGGATGTGGGTTTGTCGCTAACCTCCCCGACCTCTCGCTAACAGTTGTTCCAAAGAAAATATCTTGGCCCGTATTTATCAAGCCTCTAAGAATTACTCTCAAGAACACTGCTAAGAATTTACTGCGCTTAAAAGTTAGTTATCAATCATCTCAGTCGTAATTTAAGTGAAGTGTAGGACTAAATCTTAAGTGTCCGTCTTAGAGATGATTCACGACACTTAGCTGTGCCACAAACCTGATTTTGGATGACGACATACGCATGGACCAATCACTGAATAGGAGTTTACATTCAACACACATTTGACAATAAATCATTTTCAAGAGAATACATTATGGCAAGGAAACGAAGCGTCATCACAACTCAATTTAGGGTGCCGATAGACAATAGTATAGTGTAACGACGATAGTCAAAGATAACGCCTGTTGCTGATGTCTTTGACGACAGCGAGACGATTATTATTATTATTCGTCAAAAATAGACTAGGTGCCTATCTTTAGTGATGCAGCGCAGAGAGCCGCTTCAGAAACTTCCCACGGCGTGGCGGATCAGCTCCGTTGCTGTGGAGCTGTAATGCGCCGCAGACGCATGCAATGTCAAAAAGGGGTAAGAGATTTATTCATCATACAGTGTAGATCGCATAATACTCGCGATAGACGGAAGTCAGTTATGATGTTCTTTGGTAATGTAAAGTTATTTGCGCGTTTTGAATAACTGAGGAAATGTAACAGTTTGATTATGTGCTCGTTGCCAAACATTTAAAGAAGATTCTTCCTCCTCTTGAAAGATTTGCGCACGTCTCTGTCTCTTTAGCGCCATCACAAGCCCCTGCTGGCAACTCCTAACCACTTGAGAGACCTCTCGATCTGTCTTAAATTATTGGGAGAGTAAGAGTGATTCTTAGCCTAAAAAAATTGATGACTTGCTTTTATACTTACGTTTGAAAGTAGGAGTAAATTTCATGAATTCTCAGCACTTAAGACTAAAATGGCACTTTGAGAAGCTTGATAAATACGGGCCCTGAGCTCTAATCCCCCCCCACTCGACTCACTTAATCACTTTCCCGCACATTTGTCTTACCACCTGTCGCCGGAAATCCCAAAACACACATCTCGCCATCTGAGGTCTTCTTACACTAATGTTAAGAGTCTCGCAATGATAAGCAACTCAGTTTGTCTGCCGAAGATGCTAATTCTTGATCAAATATTAAAACACTGAGGTTTTAGGGAAACATACTAACCTGCAAAATCTTGAAGCTACACACATATTGATATATATTTCTCAATATGTAGATATACTCCATATGTGTATATATGCACACTAAAATGTTTAAAAAATGTCAAATCCTCTAAAGAAAGACAAAATAAAAGACTTGAATTGGTGAACTGTTTCTTTTTTCTTTATTATAAATGGTCTAAATTAACCAAATTAATCAGATTGTTTAGTCAAGTGTGAATCATTACTCCATAAGCTCCAATAAACCTCTGTGCAAAGTTATTACCTCACACAGTAGTCAGGATGTTGGACTATGCAGCAGCTGCACTCAGCCCATTGCCATAATTTCTCACATGGCTGCATTGGTGATTCATGCACCACATTAATACAATTATCTGCCCTGTTTGCACGAGTAACAGAAGAGTAAAATAAGATAAACAAGACAACGTGGAAGATCCTCATGAGACCAGGAAGGGCAGCAAAAGGACAGAGACTTCTATATATAGGCCTAAATATACACACATAGTTCAAAGAGGTTAAGAGAGGTTCAGAGAGCACAGAATGGAGTGATATGATTAAACCAGATTGCAGTGATGAGTTACTGGTGTCACATGTTTAACAGGGCCATCAGAGCTGGGATTATCAGCACTACAGGACCATAGGCTACATTCACACTACATAAATATTCTCTCAGCAGGAACCACAGATTTGACTAAAACGGTGAGAATAATTAAATTTGAAGTCAATGTGAAACAGAGTCCCCATCTGTTTATCTATATTGATGTAGAATGAACAATAGATTAACAATAGTATTTATTTGAGTAGTATTTATTTATTTAGCTATTTTAAAATGGGTAGATGGCTAGCTATCTAGATGGACAAATGTATGATGGATGGATGGATGGATATATGGATATATGGATAGATAGATACGAGAAGCGAGCGATAGAACAAACTAAATAAAGTAACGAACAACAGAACAAACTAGCGATAGAGTAAACTAAATAAATGAAAGAAAAATAGAAAAAAATTAGCAATAAAACAAATTAAATCAATTAACGAGTGATAGAACAAACTTAATAAACTAATGAACGATAGAACAAATGAGTGATGGAACAATATAAATAAACTAAAAACGACAGAACAAACGATAGATAGAACAAATTATATATAAAATGAATGAACAAGCAATCAATAGAATGAACGTGTAAAAGAGATATGAAATATAGATCAACAGAATGAACAAAGATTGATGAAATAGTTAATTAAAAAAATGTAAATGCAATCACGCAACCAAGGACACTTAGAACGATAGAACAATTGAGCGATGGAACAGATAAAAGAAATAAACAAAATAGAGCAAACAATAAATAAAAATAATGTTGAGTTATTCTAGGTCTGAAAGAAAATATCTGTAAGAATTGTTTATTTAACCACCATTTTTTGTTGGTGCTGATGTGCACCTGTGATTAATGTATGTTTCCACAGGTCTGCATACAATACGTGTCCATTCAGACTGACACAGGTGACTTACAAACATGAATGAGTTGACAAAAGCAAACAGATCGAATCTGATTAAAACATGGAAATTGAGCTTTACAGCACGTAAAGTAAACGTAGCCATAGAGACTAACATGCATTACAAACACCACAGCAGGTGGCCTATGCATAAAGAGGGCGAACTTCCTCTGATTGTGCGTGCATGTGTATATCACGGGTCTCCATCAGTCATTTATTCCACAAAGCCCACATACTGAAACACTGAAGCCGAGATGACGCTTGTTTCCCTGTCATTTTCAGTCTGAATGCAACAATCTTGATGATCTCATGAGGTAAGCTTGGATTAGCTGTCATGCCGATGGTTCTGAAAGGTGCACAATAATGATGAAATTAGATGGTGTGTTTTTAGTGTCACAACGTCAAAATGAGTTTCCCCTCACCAACAACTGAGGTCGAACAAATCTGCAATGCAATAACAGTTAGGCAATTTCTGTGAAGACACTTAACGTCACTCCTAGCATCTGACATCTAGATTTATTTTCTTCATCTTTCTGCTATGAAACCCAACAACGTTGACAATAGACAAAATTATATAGAAACGAAGGAATCTAACTAGCAATCAACGCCGTTAGAAAGTCTTTTTGTGAACCGTTAGAAAGTCTTTTTGTGAAACGTTAACACAGAGGTGTTAAGTAAATATAATCGAGGAAGGCATTTACAGCTTGATGATGGTGGTTAAGCCTACAGTGAACCTACAAACCTCTTCATATCGAGAGCCACTTAGACAACGCGGTCTCCGTATCTCAAAGCATGCGAGATGAACATTTGTAAACACACTCAGCAACACATGCAAATCACAGTGGAGGCATCTGCATTGCACAACCCGAGACTGCTAAAAAATAACTCTGAGCAGGTCAAGAAGTTGTGTTGGAGCCCGACAGATGCCTGAAGCTGACCCAGTCTGCTGTGCTTTACACCAAAGATACATTTCCCTTTCCATTGCTTACTAATTCATAACACCACCCCTGAAAGCCTTCAAGTGTTACTGTAGGTTTTAAAAAGAAAAGCCTTCCTCACTCAGAACTGAAAAGGACAGAAACCACATCTTTGTTTGTTTTGTTGATTCTGTCCTAAAATGTCACTGGCCTAGACGCTGGGGAATCGAAAAGGTCTTTATAAGGCTTCTGCTCCGCTGCATTGCCCAAAACAATTTATATGGCATATTTTTTCAATAAAGTGCTCAGCCCAGCTGTCCTGTCGGCAGTGAGTTTCGCTCACCAGAGAAAGCAGGTGTTAAAGGGCTAAATGGAGAATAAAGTCCTCTAATCTCCTAGGCAGGCAACCTGGGGATAGCCTAGCGGTGGTCCTGCCGAGCGGGCAAAATGCTCAGCACCATACACAGTCATACGTTTTAAATTAACTATAGTGGGCTTCATGAAAGATTTGCTTTGAAACAAGAAGACTAAACACAGGGGGGGGGGGGAAAATTGTGCCCCCTTATTTGTATAAGCAGTTAACCCTTTAAGCGCCAAAGTCGCAAAATTGCGACAAGACGTCATAATGCATTAAATAGGCTGTGGTTTATAATATGGTGTAATATCGCATTTGTATTCCCTACCACTAGATGGCAGACATGTGGTACTTCGATTCTAGACCAAAATTCCGTCATGTTCCTATTCAAAGTGTTCGAGGAAATTGTCATTGATGCGGAAGCAATTCAGTTCATAGCGTGTGAGTAAATTGTGAGATTTGTGACAGAAAATCGCCAAATGACTAATACAAAGTTGTACTGTGAGGATGTGTTGCAAATGTTATTAGCCTATTCTGACTCTGAAGGAGTCTAATGATCGCGCTTCTCCCGGTACATC
Organism: Ptychobarbus kaznakovi; assembly: GCA_027422405.1. Lineage (NCBI taxonomy): Eukaryota > Metazoa > Chordata > Actinopteri > Cypriniformes > Cyprinidae > Ptychobarbus > Ptychobarbus kaznakovi. Next base: position 10,923,675 of record CM049796.1, read on the forward strand.
TCTGTTGCGCAATGGTGCCGCCGGGCATGGCGAGAGTGTTCACAAAGCACAAACAAGTGATAATTTCGTCCCTTTGCCCAACGAGGATGGGGGTGGCAGGGGTGGACGTGGTCTTAGTGTCCATAGGAGAGGTTCTGCGTTGCTGATGATCGCCCCCAGATTGCATCTTTTTTCTGATCGCGCGCGCTCAAAGTGCCGCCGGCAGACTGTACAGGTGCCGTCAGTGTTGGGTAACGTTAGGTCTGTGCGCTGTGCCATGCAATAAGAGGTACCATACTCTCAAGAACTATAAACTGTTATTTAGATACCTGATTGGGCAGATAGCTGGTCAACTGATAAAAAAATATGCACATGTATTTTACTATGGCAAAGTAATATAGTAATAATTTACTACTTTTCTCCTGTTTTAACTGTTTTTTTCCATCATTTGTTATGAGGATAAAAAGACAAAAAAACAACAACATGCAAATAAGTTCAAACAACCATTCAATATACTATTATTTCCTGAATATTACTGGTGAACTGATCAAAAAGTAAGCCTGTTCACATCGTTTTACTACTATATAGTATAGTAATGTAGTAATAATTTTGTACTTTCTCCTGTTTTATTGTTGGTTTCCTCTTTTCTGATAATTTGTAAAGAGGATAAAAAAGAATAAATAAAAAAAACATGCAAATAAGTTCAAACATCAATTAAATATCTACTATTTCCTGAATATTATGAAAATCAAGAGGGCCGCCCCCTGGTGACGTCATAATATGCTAATTATATGAGTATATTTACACCCTACATAAACTTTTGGTCATGTCCAACATTTTTCTAATTTACAGTAGATCTCTATCTTTAACCCCTTTCAAGCCACAAGCTTTTGAAATCTTGATGCCAAAATCCAGGATTTTTCCAAAAAACCCTGGCGCCTAAAGGGTTAATGGATAATTAAATGGAGGAGCATGGGCGCACCGTCTGCAGAGCGCATAAAGGTATTCGATTTGAGCAGATCAATCAGCATCTGACTTGAAGCAGTATAGCCTACCAAAGTAGGCTACCGCAAGAGTGATTCGCGAGCAGAGTCGGGTTACGGTCTTCGCAGTTTCTCCAGCGCGGCTGGCTACATGAGCTCTGACGATTTACCAGACTCACTCACTGTATTTCACCCCATTTCATGTTAAATTAATGCTATAACGTATTGTGTCATGTTTTTAAAAATAGTTATCTTTAGTTAAGCCCCTTACTCATCTAATTAATCTTTCTATCAGAACTGGAGAGTTTCCTGATAATTGGAAAAAAGCATTGGTAAAGCCTATTTTTAAATCTGGGAATTCAGATGAAATGGTTAACTATAGACTAATTAGTCTTCCAGTTCTTTCTAAAGTGCTGGAAAAGGTTGTATCAGAATTTTTTGCATCACTTAGAGAATAATAATATTTTACATCCTTTATAATTTGGTTTTAGACATAACTATTCTACAGAAAAAGCTACTTGCTTATTATTAGAAAATATTAAGCGGTCACGCGGTTCAAAGTTGGTGCAGTATTCCTGGATTTGAAAGAGGCATTTGATACCGTAATTCATAATATTTTAATGTCAAACATAAAGTATAATATATTAAAACGATCTCTGTCATGGTTTGATTCGTATTCAAAAAGTCGTGAACAAAGTGTTATCATTAATAATGTTAAGTCAGTTCCTCATAATATCGATATAGGAAATCCTCAGGGAACAATTTTGGGTCCGATGCTTTTTAATATTTATATTAATGATCTTCCAGAAGTGTGCCCTGATGCATGTCTTCAAATGTATGCCGATGACACAGTCATCTATGTATCTGGTAGGAATTGTGTGGAAATTGAAGAAAAGTCATCAAGAAACTTAGAGAAAGTGGCTTGGCTTGATGCCTCTTTTTTTTTACTCTAAATACTAAAAAGTCAAAGTCCATATGCTTTTCAATAAGAAAATGATCGGTAACAGAATCATTAAACATTAGAATTAAAGACGAGATTATAGAACAAGTATCAGGAAAAAAAATACATTGCTATGATTTTAGATTCTCGGTTAAATTTTAAAAGGCATCTTAATCACTTTTTTAATTATATGATATTATCACATATGGTATATGGATTATGCATTTGGTCTCAGACAAATCCATGCACAATTAATCAGGTTGAATGTCTTTACAATAGATCTTTGAAAATTTTAGATAGAAAGTAAATAAGATTCCATCGTTGTCAGATCCTGTAAATACAAGATTTTGAGCTTTGCTCACTTTGTCTTTTTTCATTATGTAAAGCTTGTGTTTAAATGTTTAAATGGACTTGCTCCTATGCCCTTATGTAATTGTTTTTTTGAGATTGCAGAGAATCAGCAGATACACTAGAGTGGCTTCTAGTTCTAGTGGAAAATGTAGAGTTGTAAATAGTGTATTTAGTGTAGTAAAACATAATTTGCTCAGACTGCTCTATCAGTGAAAGGTGTGATCATTTTTAATTCATTGTCTGACAATTTAAAATATATTGCTAATTATAATTATTTTTAAAAAGTCACAAAATCTTGGTTGATACATCAACAAACTTGTAGTCATGTTTAGTGTACTTAGGGCCGGCGTCAAGGGGCATCCCTTTCCATCCACTCCCCTCCTTGCTGAACGTGTTCAAAAGTGAAAGTGAAATCAGAAAAAATAGCGCGCATACGAAAGCCATTGCACGCTTTCGTGAGCGTAATGCATGCGATCACAGATTGCATTATGAATTTAATTTTTTGGTGAACTAACCCTTTAAAAAGAACAGACTCAAAAAAGTAACTAGTTACAATTATTGGCTGTAATTGGTTACAAAAAACTATTAAGGAATTTACCATATCTAACGACAGATTGTGCTGTTTGTTTCTGATTCACTAAAATGAACCAGTGCATAAGTGTCATTTGTTCAGGAATCAGATTACATTGTTTGAAATGGTTCAAAACAATCATTTGTTTGAGAATAATACTGTACTGGTCAGAGCGTAGCCTATATGTTTAATATGCAAAAAACAACCCATGTTCGGGAATTGTACAACTATCTTCGCAGCGTATATTTTTGAATCACATCAATCAATGCATTTGCATAGTCGTCTAAAAGTATGTGTCTGGCCTAAAAACAGAACAATGAATCAATCATCTTAACAGAATGAGGATGAATTTATACACCCCTGCAGAACTCCAAACAATTAGCAGGATGTCAGACGTGCTGTTCTTTCATCCTTGCGTGTTGTGATTGGCTCCGGGCTTTGCCTGTTAGAGTTAACTCTTCAGCAGCAGGGAATCCATCACACACCCACCAACAAACTGCCTGTGCATCCTGGTATATCAGCGTGCTGATGAAGCTCGACTGTGAACTAGCATGACGGAGGCAAGTGTGTGGCGTTTTTAATCCTGTTTCATGCATGTAATCGATGTTGTTAAATTGATTTTAAAAGGACCACCTGTTGAGACCCTGGAGGACGACGTCATGTGCTAGAGAGGAATCATATGATTCAACATACAAAAACATATGTCCCTGTACCAAGACGTTATGTTGTGTAGTGTGAAATATCAATGACAGACATCATTATCTTGGCTTTTCTGTATTACAAGATACCATATATGAAGAGAATCCATAGAAACTAAAATCACAAATGTCCATAGTCAATAATTAAAACTCATATTGTACAACACTGCTAGCATGTTCTGGATGTTTAGTATAATGTTATATATTGACCCAAATCTATACAGTTGGGTTTCCATCTTCATATTTTCATGCAAATTTGGAATAGTGCATTAAAAACATGTTAAATGGAAACATGCTAATAAATGCTAATAAAATGTCCAAAATTAGCATTTTTTTTTATTCTGTAAGAAGAAAAAATATGCTCACTATCTCAGAAACACATTTAGCGAGTAAATTCTGGTTTTACAATATTGTGAATTTTATGGTAGAAAATTACTGGACAGAGATATTACATCGTAAATAAAATGCCCTAAATGTGCATTTTAGACTTTTCATTTGGTAAGAACACAAACTATGCTTAAAATATTAGAGAACACATTTAACATTTAAATTCTTAGATTACCAAATAGTTTTTCCTCTTTTTTTTAAATGAAATGTTCAAAATGTGAATTTTTTATTTATAAATTGTTATTTCAATATTAAGAATTGTATGATTAAAGTTGCAGTCTGTAAGTTTTGCCGCTTTGTCGCCATCTCTGTTTGAAAACCTGGAACTGCAGCTCTGTGCAGAATTATTTTCGTGTGTGGGGTTGTACTCTGGCACGGCTCCAGCACGGATGAATCTAATGTTTTGAGGAGTGTGTGTCAGTCAGTCATTGCACTGGTGTTGATACTGTACTTAGTAATCACAGATTCTAGCCTACGTCTTGGAATATATGACCCAAATAAGAATTTTTATTGTATATTACCATCTGAACAAGTAAGTAACAAGTCTTCCACGTTTGTTCTGACCAACTGAGGTGAAAAGCATTACAATAAATCGCGCAACAAATCGTAATTAAATATAACGATCGGTTAGCTCATATAACATCTAACCGTGCAAATTATTATTATTGTTACACTTTATTCTCAAATTATTAATCAGCATTGCGTGATCGATGTAGCCTAGTAGTAGCCTACTAGCGGGACAACTTCTTTATGTTTACAGATGTTATGTAATGACGCAGTGCCATGCTCGAATTTCCCATGAAAACCTACCCGTACCACTCAAATTCGAAAACATTATTATAAGCTAGCTGTTGTAAATCGGGCTAAAGTAAGGTGATAGTTGTTAACACTGGTTGTCTGGTTATGTGCTTGCTCAAATATATATTTCGGATAATTTTTAACCCAAAAAAGTTACGGACTGCAGCTTTAAAGAATTTAATAATTATACTCCATAATATGTATATTGCTTGGGTCCCTTCTTCAGTTTAAATGTATGGGATTATTCTATAAATCCCTTAATGTTTTATGGGATAATGTTTTCTCTCATTATATCTGGTTTATTGGCTAGAAAAGCTACGATACACCTTTCCTCAACAAGTCACATGATGTTAATGGTTTTGTTCAAATCCCTAACCCCCAGCATGAGCAACAGTAGCAGTGACACAGTCACTGGGCTTTGTAGCAATAACAGTTCAGCATGAGCTTTTAATTCACACAGACTGAAACAGTAAACTCAGTTTAGCTGTACAGCGCTCACACACTTGCCGAGATTAAATTCACTACAATCACATTCAGATCAAAAGCTATGTTAACCAGGAAAGACTCATTAAACCACTACATTGCGTACTTCTTTGACACTGCGATGTAAAACTCACCAAGACGTACCTTTGATCAAAAACAACCTTTGCTGTATTGTACATCTATATGCACACCACTCACTACAAAATCAGTCCATCTGAAGGCCTATGAATAGATAATGCAGCTGAAAAAAGAAATCTGTTCAGGCTGTTAGCGCAAATATGCTAAGTGCAGGGATTCTGTAAATTAATCTGACACCCGCATTAATATTCCACAAGCATATGCTTTTATATTAGAAAAAGAACAAAGCCTATTTGGAAAAACTCTTCATTTGGAAACAAAAATTAATGAAAAGAAAGTGACCGAACACTATTGATGAATTTAAACAACCTCCCACTTCATTGCAATTCACAAGAATACACACAAACACACACATCGCAATTACAAGGCGGAAATAAGCACATGCACATAAGTCAACTTGGACTTTAGCGGAAACATATGTCCAAGAACACCTGATTCCATTTGCATTCAAAGTCAGGTGTGTGACGGTGGGCCTGACGCCTCAGACAGGTGGCAGGTAGTCAATACAACTCATTGAATAATGGATGAGCATGAGGGTAGGATTACACACACACACACACACACACACACACACACACACACACACACACAATCTTAGGAGGATAAAGATCAACATCAGTGCTCAGCGATAGACCACATTCATTTCTAGAACGAGGACTTGTATTGATAGATTATTGTGTTCTGTGGAACGGAACAAGCCAGAAGACTGTGTTGAAGTGTTGAAAATGTGATGAAGTTAACAACATTACAAAGTCATTACGGTGAACTAAATTATATAGTTAAAGGTGCTTCCTGCGCCTGTGGGGATTCACACTATCCCATTTCAAGTTACCAGTGTACAACTTGATCCTACCACTGCACCATCAACTTATCAGACACCATCCTTCAGGTCACTTGTTGTCATTTAGATGTTAATTGTTAAATGCAGCATTTTCTAAATATACAATGAGTAGTCAGTTTAAAAAGTTGATATAAAATGTACAAATTATACATTTACATGTATGCATTTAGCACACGTTTTTATCCAAAGCGACTTATGAAAGATGACAAAGCAATTTGTCAAAGAGCCAACGACAATTGTAATACACAATACCAATGTGAGTGTTTGTGTGTGTGTGTGTGTGTGTGTGTGTGTGTGTGTAATTGCATTGGTCAGAGTGTGGGACGGTTAAGTGCTTGCGGAAGAGGTTTGTCTTCAGCTGCTTTTTGTAAATTGTGGTGGTCTCAACCAAAGGTGCTGATTTATGTTTCTGCCGGTGGGTGCCCAACCTCTGTAGCAGCTCCCATTTTCCCAGAAACACACGGATTGCAAAATACGAGTCAAGTTGTCAGATATTCGACAGTCATAAATACTAACGTTAACACACAGGGAAAATGTGTAAAAGATGCCTAAAGCAAAACGTGGGTAAACAATGTTTTGTGTTTTTAATAAAATAGCATTGACCAGCCGCATATCCCATTATTACTTATCAGAGCTGCTGAAACCGGAGATTCACAATAAATAAAACCAAATAATCCACACATAAGATGAAATCAACAGATGCTAGGAGTATTCGATAAAAAATGTGCATTAATATTTACTCTAACTGCACAGTTAGAGATTTTCACGGCGGAAATTAACAAATTTCCTGCTTTTTTTCCTACTTATATACTTCAACATAAAACTCATGCGAGCTAATGATAATGAAAATGGTTCAAACACAGATTTATCCAGGCCTGGTTCCAGAATTAAATACTGAGGGTGCTTCCAAATTAGTGAGTGTGCTTTAGCCTCAATGCACATACATTTTCACCTATATTTTTGTCCCGTCCATTGCTCTTTCGAGTGTGAATTCCGCATAAATATGCAGATATCATTCCTAAAAATTTGCAGTGTGTATGTGGCCAAGTTTTTTTTAGAAATTCAGAATGGATTATATATAAAAAGAAAGAACGCAAAGATCACTCCCTTTATAATCACTAAAAAGCTGTCCCTCATCTTAGCTCATCGTGATCACATTAAGTTTTGTTATAATGATAGGATTTGTGAGCTTACAAATCTCATCAAAGGACAAAAATTGGTAATTATATTCAAGAAATCAACAGATATGTCGGGGATTGACTACACTGCTCAACACTGCAAAAAACATGATGTAAAAATAATTTTTGACGCTTTCCAGAGCGCAAACACAAATATGCACTGGATAGTTTGCCAGATCTTTTTCGCCAATATGATATTCCCATGGGTGCTCGAGACCCCGGCTCATATGGTCTCAACAGCTGAGGTGGAACTAGGCAGCTCGTTCTACCAGAGAGGAACAGAGAGTGTGAAGGTTTTGGAAACTGTGAAGTAACTACTTTACTTGATCTGTGTCAAACTGATTCTTGGGTAGTCTCACTCTCACAAGTCTATTTGCTGACTGTCTGATACTTTTGGCGCACAAAACTGAAAAGCAATAATCTGATTGGATGGATTTACTCTACTTCAATGAGTATGGATAAAAGGATGATCAGGCTTTGAGGAAAAACTAACTAATACTTCATTTTCCAAAGGTCAGGTTAGTTTAAAATATTTTACAATATTGGAAAAATACCCAGAGTTTTATTAATCTATATATACACATTATTTAATTGTTTTCTATAGTTGTTTAAATACCAGACATTTCTGTCCAAGTGGCAAAGAAAAAGCTACTCTGTGGTGTGCTGTTTAGTCAAAGGTCCAGCGAGACTAATTTCTGGCAGACAACGCAGTCTTATATTGTTTCAAAATCTGAAGGGAGAGGAAATTACTAATTTAATTAACTTCCATCATTGTGAAGTGTAAAAGCACACATCAATCATGTTATGTCTGAAATAAAAGCACAGTTTAAAGCTGTCACGGTCGTGTATGGGAAGGACACGGGAGACGAGAGGTAAAGGAATAATGGGATTTTAATTACCGCATTAATGATAGGGTTTCACATCGCATTTAGTCATGTGATCCAATCCTTAAACACATCTGCTTCTTTTTTTGGCTCTTTTCCTGGAAAGCACTACATCTGAATTTTGAAATATCTTGAACACTTTCATCATAGCTTGCATTTGACTTGAACCAATCTATATTTTAAGCCATATTACTTATGAACATTTAAGCATGAATGCTCATCCTTCTTCATAAAACACACAAATTCCTTATATTATTAAAAACAGTTGATTGTTTAATATATTGTGTAACTGTGTATGATAGTTCCTTTAGGCAAGTGTGTGTTTGTATGTGCATGTCTTTGCAAACAAATTCATATTTGAAACCGAGGGAGTCTCACGGCCGCATCTGAGCTCTACTTTAAATCCTCTTCAATGAGTTTCATTTTCTCTCATACACTTTAAAAGGTTCGATGGGGACAAGCAATTAAAGTGCATCATCTGCTCATGAAAACACAAGCCTCTTTCCTGCATAGCATCTTGTGCATTTCTCCATTAAAGCATGTGAAAAGGAAAAAGACGAAGGGACATTTTGTCTTATTCTGTGCATTCATTTTTAAGTATTGATTAAATCAGAATGCAGCTTTCTGGTGATATTCAAAGTGCCAGCTAACCTTGAGGATTTCACTGACGTCAGATATATGGTGCTGTCTGTCTCTCTATTATACTGCTGGAAAGCATGTCTGGAGCCTGGCAGGTTACAAAAACCAAACCATCCGATTTTCAAAATGATTTTTACTGCTGTGAAATTTTAAGTAAAACTGCACTCATTTTTAAATCCTAATCTGCAGAGATTTATATATTTAAGTACTAAAATTAAAGTATCACATTCAAAACACACATACACAAAGTAAAAAACAATGAACCACAAACTAAGCATTCGTTTTAAATAAGGGAAAAGACCTTACTTATTTGTGCTACAACGGCTATATCCATCTTATTAATTTTGTTAATAAAAGAAAGATATTTAAAATATGCGAATTTACCATTGTACTATTAATGGCTGGTGTGCTTTAATTAATAAGATAATAAACCACAAACTACGATCGTTTTAAGGTAGCCTAAGGGAAAATCTGTTTGTATTTGTGTTAAACACGGGTAAAACATATCCTTATTCATTTTGTTAATAAAATATAAAAGTTTATTATAGATGAATTTGTAATTGTACTATTTTATTGTATAACCTATATGTTTTTTATTTATTTTTTATTAATCATAATGAGCCATAAGCATTCATTTAAAGTAAGGGGAAAATCCAAAAACCTTTCATGTATGCAGGTAGGCTACATCATTGTAGCATTGCTGATGTTTGTGTTTTTTTTTTTTTTTTATAAGCATTCATTTTGTCTCAAGAATAGGAAAGACCCAACGTTAAAGATCAAAATAAGCGCTACAGATGTTGAGAATGTGAGATATGTTGCTGCTGAGGTAAATAGATGCTCTCCCTCATTCTCTGCTGTCTCTTTGCTATGTATGTAAATGGTTGTTAATTCTTAATTTGGGTACGGCACAGATATGTTACAGGTTATAATATAGGCTAATAAATAAATCATGGCAAAAACATTTTTTAAGTCAGTTTACTGCTAATTTCAGTACTTTAAGCTACTTTCACAGTCAATTTGATTCAACTTAACTCATGTTTAACCGTTGTCATTGTAGGGTTAGGCTACTTTTTTAAATACATTTTGACCCCTCACAAAAATTTCTAAATGTTTTGAGTTTCATAATATTCAGTATTATTTAGAAGCTTGTTTCCTCGTGGGTACCTAAAAAATGTCCTCACTAGATCAAAATGTACTGGTGTTACTATACTTGTGGAGACATTTGGTTCCCATAACATAGTGAATACCAGTACAAAAAAAAACACTTATGAAGGGTTATAAACACAATTCATAAACATGCTTAAAAATCGAAAACAATGGTTCATTGTTGTTCAATTCACACAAACCTAACCCAGTGTTTCCCATACATTGATTTATTAGTAGCAGCCCGCCACAATATCAAAACTGACTGCAACAAATAGATTTTCCAAAAGGCTTTGTCTTCGTTGAATAATCATGAGCACTGGACGTTTCAAAATCGAAACCCGGTGTGGGTGATTTTATATCCCTGTATTTATGAAGGAAACCGAATGCCATCAGAAAATTCATTTTCATTTAATCTTGCATGTAAAGTCTGATAAAGCAGGGTTCATGAGCGCAGTGCTGCTTTGTGTACAGCCGTTACCGGGGAAACATCTATCCTCCTGCTCTAAGCACCTCCTGCTGGCAGAGAATTAATTTACATATATATACCGCCACAAATAGAGTGCAAGTCTATGGGAAACACTGCTACCTATGTTGACCAGTTAGCTAACCTTAGCAACATAAAACATTGACCGAATTCAACAACATTTCACTTTATCCCACAAAAGCAAAGCTTGAAAAAAAATGTGAAAGTGGTAATATAACTTGATTGAGCCCGTCAACTCCATCAAATAGTGGCCATCCTCATAATTAAGCCTGAGTCAGAAACATGGCCTGGAAGAAACAAGAGCCATGGTGCTTTTTTTTTTTTTTTTTTAAAGAAGCCCAAAAATAGAAACTATAGAAACAAGACCAATTGGAATTTAGCATGCAAATAGTATGATTATGTCGCAGAGATCAAAGCAATATATTATTAAATTCTAACCTTAAATTTCTGAAAGATTATAAATAAATAACATCAACATTTAATTTAAATAAATAAATATTGAGCAGTATTATTTGCAGGTCTTTCAAAGACTTTGATAATTATTCTGCCCAGTTATCAAAATAATTAAGGAAAATCAGAGTATTCTGCAGGCAATACTGAAAAGTTTAAGATGCATGTTGACTAAAGCATTAGATGCACAAGCAATTGGGTCATGCTGCAGCACGAGTCTCGTGAGCAATTGAAGTAAAAGCTCAGGGCCAGTATGAGCAGAAGAGACTAATGGCTCTGAGTTTCCACATGCATCTTTACACTGAACAGGGGAAACATATGATTTGAAAATTTTATGACACCACTTACCACGTAGTATGGAGGAGGATGACAGGTTATAGAATTGCAGCAAATGCTCTTAGTCAGAACAGAATTAGTCTGAATATACACACACACACACACACACATACATTTTATATTGAATTCCAGTTAGAAATAAAACAACTAAATAATGCATCGAGAGCACTACATTCTGTTCCGTTCCGCTACAGTATCTTCAGCTCTTTTTAAAGCAATGTCACGAACATCTGTGCATTTGAAGCAGCAAAAAGACGTCATGTTTACTCTGTCACTGCTGCGTGTGTGCGTGCACGTGTTTGTGAAATGTCACCATGGTTTTCCTCCCATCTCAGCAGCAGACAGGTGGGCAGAGTGGATGTGGCACCGGCTCTCAAGTCGTGATGTGGGCTGAGAGAGAGTCTCTTCACCTGCCACAATCACTTTCTGTGTCCCGTATCTGACTCTACATCCCTCTCAAAAACATCTCCAACTACACAGACAGCTCTGCTTTCTCCACTCAATCTCTGTCCTTCGACATCTTTTCATTCAGAGTAGATTATATATTGCTCAGTGCAACTAATGAATGTATTGAATATAAACCTTTAAAAGGCCTTAAATAAAGGCCTTCTGTGATAAATAGCTTTAAAAATGGATTCCTTTAATGCTAGAACGACTAAACGAGTTCTAATGGTTGTTACTCTTTAAAAAAGCTTTTAAGTACATGATTTTTTTTCTCGACTTCATCTTGGCAGCATATTGGTCTATTGTGTGGCAAATCGAAAGTCAAAATGCCAGCCTTTACTTTTAGGCTAGACAGGCAACATTTCTGAAAAAGAATCAGAAGTAAAGAATATAAATGACTGATATATTTCAAGGTCTTGCTTGCAATAAAGACGGACATGAGAGAAGATCATCTGACCTTTTATCTAAAAGTTTGAGCGATTGAACCGCAGGGGAACAATAGGGATGCGAGGACACACACTGGAGACGGCCCATCTATCGAGCTGTAATGACTCTCCCATGGCAGCCATTGTGAGTCTGGACAAAGGCAGTTACCAGACGCTTTTATACTGGCCTTTCTCTTTGGGTGTAGCTCTGCCATCTGCTGCTCTGTGGTCATGACATTCTGCACAGTGAACCTTAAGTCCAGTGCTGTGAACTTTTCGGCCAAGCATTCCTCATTTCTGAGGACTTTGTCTTAAATGCAGCTTTCCTAAATGTAAACGGATAGTCATCCCATAAATGAAAATTATGTCTTCATTGGCTCTCCCTCAAGTTGTTTCAAACTTATATTACTAAGAAGTTATTTTGAGAACCAAAAAAAAAAAACCTAAAAAATAGCAGACCGCAAGAGAAGACATTTTGGAGAATGAAGAAGACTTACAAAAAAAAAAAATTAAACATCAATGGATACGGAAACTGTTTAGTTACCAATTTGTTTTTTATTATCTATCCAACTTAAAAGGATATTTCAAACAAGGACATTTCACTCCCCCTCATGTCGTTGCAAACCTGTTTGACTGACTTTCTTTTATTGAACACAAAATATGATATTTTAAAGAGTGGAGGAAACCAAAACTCTTCGTTACCTGCTGACTTTCAATGTACAGATCAAAAATACAATGAAAGGTCAATGTGAAACAAAACTGTTTTATATAAAAATATATTATTTTGTGTTCTATTATTTTAAAGAATGTTGGTAACAAACTGTTTTAGTTCCCATTGACATGAGGATGAGTAAACAATGACAAAATGTTCTTTTCTGGATGTAGGGGTGTCCCCGACTGACGATTTTCATAGTCAAATCTGAATTTTTGAATCTTGCCAATATTCGACCGATAGTGGAAACATATGTTTGGGGCAGGGTGCAAAATACATTACCAAGAGTCAAGTCAGACATTCGACAGTCATAATTACTGACGTTAACACAATACGTTACAATATGTAGCGATGCCTCGCAGTCACAAAAATAATGTTTTATGTTTTGATTTTTCCTTTTAGTTAACATTAAATGTCAGCGAAACCCTAAGAGTTCACAATGTTTTTTACAATAGTGCTGTCATTATAACATTATGTATATGACAGTAGTTATTAATGTTCTACATTTGAGCTGCGTGCGCTGAAGATGACCGGTATAATGAAGCATGTGATATCAGGTTTTCAATCAATGAAATTTAACTCATCATTTATGTCATATAGAATATGCTTTGTTAATTATACAACATAACGTTAATATTATGACTTATAGGCTATCTGCACAAAATCCCCCGAATGTGAACGTGTGTCTGCGCAGCTATGAATAATTCATTTTGTGGACGCGTTCTTCTTAGCAAACTAAACTAAAAAAATTCACAGCGTTTTTTTAATATAACTATGTTCTCATTATAATATTTGCATATGACAGTCTCAGTCATAGTTATTAATATTCTGCATTGTTGTTTGTCCTGCTTGCACTGCGGGCTGAAGAGATACTCACTGTAGTACTAAAATGAAGCGATTAAAGGCCGTTTCACACTGGACACGATGCGAAAAAGCAAGGCGAATCGCCATTGGGCAATCCAATCTGATTGGACGGCACGTTTCTTCGCGGAGCGACGGGAGAAAAAAATTGACACACAGGACGAAAACAAAAATCCTCGCTCTTTTCGCGAATGATCACGCCTGGTGTGAATAGCTTCATAGGGATCTACTGTTTCGATTCAAAAGTGTCATCGCGCCAAATTTTCACGTTCAGTGTGGAAAGCCCTTTAGGCTACTGCAGTGCAACTTAACCAAATGCATCTTATACAAGATAAATGATACATAGCCTACACTATATATATATATATATATATATATATAAACCGGCAGAAATGTTTTGAAATCACTTGTACCCTACCTAAAAAAAACTAAAAAAGTATTTCACTCTGCCTGTGTCAATTTGAGTTAAAGATTTAAATCCCTGCTGCCAAGATTATGGAATTACGGATTATGGAAAATGAAACTTAAATATATAGGGGTGATTGAATTTATTCACACACTTTAAAATATTTATTTAAAGATATTATGTATTACAAGCACTTCTTGTGTCTGTTTGCCTCTTTATAATGTATCGCTTATTGTATTCCTCAATTGTAAGTCGCTTTGGATAAAAGTGTCTGCTAAATGATTAAATGTAAATGTAAAGCTTCTTTCTTTTCAGATTCTTATTCACAGCATTATCTTAATTGGCTGTGTATTAACATATTGGGACAAAACCAGTAGTTCTAAGTGAAATCAGACATTTGAGCACCCCCATATATCCAAAATGGCATGATCATAACACCTCAGCGAATATTCGACTGTGAAATTTGTAGTCGAATCAGGCTCCTCCTATAGAAGCATTGAATTGTCGACTGTTCGGGGTCACCTCTATCTGAATGACTATCCTTTTGAGTCCTATCCTGAACTACACCACTAGATGAGCACATATGCTTCCTAAAATAGTTAATCAAGATGCCCCACTCTGACCTGACAGAATTTAAAGAGAGCTCAGGAGACCGGCGGGCCAGAGTGAGGCTGAGTGGAGGTTGTTGATTAGGTTCAGATAACATTATCTCTAACTACGCCAACAGTTCATGCCTGGTGATAGACTATGAGATTCCCCGTATATATCTTTGTAAAGTGTTCTTGGAAAAAGAGAGAGAGAGAGAGAGAGAGAGCAGAACACAGGATATTACAGATTTTAATGAATTGCCGTATTGACCCGATTATAAGATGACCCTAATTATAAGACGATCCCCCTTTTTCAAGATGTATCTTTTGAAAAAGGCTTTTTAAAAAACAAATCTTGTGTTTTATTAAGATTTTTTTTTCTTAAATTATTTTCATATTGCATATTTTTTTTCCAATTAAATTTTTTGTTTTGAATGTATGGTAAATACTGGTAAAAATGTACCAACAATCACATTTAAAACCACTTACAGAGGAAGTTTGTTCCCATCAGGCTAACAAGACAGTCACGACTCATGCCACTGTAAGCTTTTCTTTTTCTTTTGTTTTCACTCAGGATTTTCTATCATAATTACAATGAACATTACATTACATATTTCTTGGCACACTCTTTTTATGTGTATTTGGCGCCACCTATTATTGTGGGTGTATTATTGACATGCCATTCCCTGCGTCCCAATGTGCATACTATCCACCCTATCTGCCCTAAATAGTATTGAACATTACTACTATCACATAGAATTTAGGATGGGTAGTATGAACATTGGGACGCAGGGAAAGTCTAGACCCTGAATATAAGACAACCGCGTTTTTTCAGATGTAGTTCCAAGAGAAAAAACATTGTCTTATATTCGGGTCAATACGGTATATTAACAAGAACTTCATTATGTACCATATCATGAGTTCCAGAAATGTACTGAAATAAACATTTAAATGTACACTCTGGAAGATTTTGCATTTAATTTTGTATTAAAAATGTATTAGTCATTGCATAAAATCTTTGTTCAAAACTGTTCTTGTCTTACCTCAAGTCACTATGGTAATAATTTACAGTATATTCAAAGGTGTTAGCTTTAATTGGAGAGAAAATATCTGTCTACTGTCATCAGTGTCCCTTGTGAAAACAAAGTGTGCTTAATTGTATTAAATGTGCACTTAAAAAAAACTAAAACAATTTGATATATTTTAAATATGCTAAATTGCAACCTGATTGTTACAAATGTGTGATTAAAAATATGATTAAATGTATTACATACAAGTTTACACACAAGACCAATTTCAAAGACAATATACAGGACTTATTATAAAATAACATAAAGATGTACTTAGGTCCCATTTAAGTTGGTCAAAAAACACTCTAAGGTTCAGCTAATTGTATTCACCAAAACAGTATTCTTTTTTTTATTTAATTGATATTAATATGCAACATTACATTCAGTTTGCACTTAAGTACATTACACTTTTATTATAATTCCTCTTTTTCGAAATATATTAAAGTGTAATAATTTTGTGCATTTCATGTTGACAAATGAATAAAGGTCTGTCTACTATGATAGCAGATTTGCTAATTACTTTTCATCACACTATCTGAATTTTAAAATACAATTGTGTAAAACATTGCTGGAGTGCAGATGAAACAAAAAACGATTGAGCAAATGACCACAATGCAGCAGTTTTTATTAACTACACATTTAACAAAGAATGATCACTATATTATTATATTGTAACCAAGATACAAATATACCATTTCAGCAGGTCCCATCTCTATTAATCAGTCTAAGTTACCTTTTGCCCTCCATTTCTGCAGGCTTCCTCCTCTAGAGAAGCTACCAGGAGTTATAACAGAGTTCAATTCAATTAAGCTAAATTATGTTGTTGTTTTTTTTATTTTACAATGTTTGATAGATGGGGTCTGATAAATAATCAGCAGCCAAAAGTAGTAGCCAACCGAATGACAACAGAATCCTTGTGTTTTATGGCTGTTTTGGACTCCGATCATCAGCAGTCACGTGATGATTCATGGAAATGCTCACAGACCCAAACAGACAGACGGTGATCAGATCCCTCAGCACAGCAGAAGAGTCCAGCTCTTGAGGAATATACAGAGCTTCAGACAGACACACACAAACAGAACAGGAGTTACTGTCTCTCCCGGAGGCTTCAGCATTGCATTCGAACAACTTGGGCAGTAAAAAAAGCCAGCCACAGACACTCAAAAAGCAAGAGGAAGAGAAATTCTCCCTTTAAAAAAAGGAACAGCCAACAACAGAGCATCACTTGAGATATAAACAGAAAAGTTTTCTCTTTGATTCAAGGTTAATTCATGATATCCTAACCTTTGTTAAATTTTCAAAGATTAGAAATGGTTGCAGTTTTAATACAATTCCAGGACTTACACAAGTTCTTATGCAGATCACATTACCGTATGCTGATATGAAATACACATTAATATAATACACAAAAATATATATTGTATGAGTACAGTGAGAAAAATCATCATGTCACAAACTGTTTTAAAAATAAATAAATTCTGGTTTTCCACATAATTCAATAATGCAATACTTAAAAGTACAAACTGGAGGTCTAAAATGCATAACTGTGTCATATTTATCTATAATGTATTTTTTTACAACACCTGTAGTTCCTACAGACCCCTTTGCCTTCATGCAAACCACTCTGTTGGGTCACTTGCAATTTCACGTGAGAAGTGCACATAAAAGCCCAGACTACCATCATGACCACAGATGGCGGCAGGAACGAACCAGAGCGATATCTGTCCACATCCCTCAGTCTTAAAACTCAGTGATGCATATTTAACCCTGAACTGCTTTGCATTGCCTTCATAGGTGACATTATGGAGAAGCTTCCGGAGAACTTCGTAATGGGCCCCAGTGTGTGCGAGCAGTGTTTTTGCTGCCAACCATGGCAGATGGGTGACTGTAATGAATGAGCCGTGTGTGTGGGTTGTGTGTGTTTTGAAAAACAGTCTGTGAAATTCATGAATTTTTTTTTCAAAGTATTTGTTGCCTTTTCTTTCACTGTCTCAATGGCTCTGCCATCTATGTGATTTTTAACCTTGGTTTAATTTTATACAAGCCACTCCAGACAGGGAACAGACGCACTTCAATTTTATTAGTGAATCGCACAGAATGGGTGTCATTATACGTGGGTTTATAATGTCCTTGAGATGGGTGCGGCTTTGTTTTTAGATGCCGGATTTCACAGAGATCTATATATCAACTAGAACATATTGCTCTCTGTGAATTAAAACACTCCATAAACTTTTAATGAAATTACTTTGTCCTTACTTCTGTTACTAGACAAACTAACCACATCATCTAATAGGCCTATAAAAGATATGTGCATGAAAACAAGGCATATAAAGAATTAATTAGACTTTAGCACCAGCACAAATGAACAAAAATAAGTAAATAAAAAAGAACATAAACAAAAGAGAAAGCCCTTTTAAGTTTGTTTGCAGCGCAGTTTTTTTTTTTTTTTTGGTCTCTTATGGTGACCAAGGCTACATTTACTTTAAAATGTAATTTATTCCTGTGAAGACAAAGCAGATTTTCAGCAGCCATTACTCCAGTCTTTAGTGTCACATGACCTTAAGAAATCAGAAATGTGTTGTTTTTTTATGATCCAATAAAAAAGCCTTGTTTAGCAAAATAAACTCCTTTTAAAAAACTCTAAACTTTTGACTGGTGTTGTACATATAAAGAGAAACTTGTTCTGGATAACAAAAAAAAAAAACGGTTCGCTATGGGAGAGTGGCAAGTAAGTAGACAGGAAGTCCCTATCCAAAAAGAGGAAGTGTCAAAGCATCAGATTGTAAAAGGGATTCTGTCTTTATCACAGCTTTCAGACTGAACAGATAGAGTCGGTGGATTGATTCTGAAGAGCAGGGAATTAATTGAAGATGGGGTGAGGTGCCGTCACAGTGTGGTCTGCTCAGAGAAGGTAAGCTAAAGGTCACAGGGGAAATGGTATTAGCTCTTCACCTTGAGATTATAGAGCGATCTACCCTCTGATAAAGCTGAAACATTCTTGACGAGGCCGGGGATGGGGATAGAGATGGGAAGATTGAGCAAGATGTATGGAGGACGGAAGATACAGTATATTAGTTCATTTGCTTTGCATATTAAAAGAACAGACATGTTTTGACAAGATCTTGTGACGTTGAGGCCACACTGCAAGAATCATAGCCTTTGATGGTGCGGGCAAAGGATGAACGCTTGAATAAGTTAATGGAAAGCTAATACTCTGAGTGAGAGGAGAGCCCATGAGGAACGGTTTAGAAATAATGCAGGAGTAAAAAGACGACTGACGCTATTAAAAACCACCCTGCCTCATGCCAGGCACACAGAACAAGACTGACCTTTTCAATCACTTAGTTTAGTTTATTTACAGTCCAGTGCATCTCTGCTGAAGTTTTAACGTTCAGAATAGCAGGAGTCGGCAGCCGGAACAACAAATGAGACAGTTAAAAAGAATCATTAATAAATTGCTGCTCGCTTCTACAAGACTTCTTCAAAGTTTATCCTTAAGTTTAAACACAATTCATGAGAGATACAAAAAATCAGACAGAGGAAAATTTGTATTAGAGGGAAGCAGGTTACCAAATCACATCTTATGCTCATCACAAAGGACTGTCGCTCCTTTCATTTAAACATTTTGAAGGGAAAAATGCTGACATTAAACTCTAAGTGGGTGATTTTCAATCTAATCACATACACCAATTAAGCCTGTGAGCTTTAAACCAAACAGCCACGATTACAGAGCGCAAGAATCAAGTGTTGCCCAAGTTTGTCTGAGCCCCCGACTCCCTTCGTGGCAGAAAAAAAGCTATTGTACCATTAAAAGAAAAGACGTGGCCTTGTTAATGTGGAAAGGGAAAAGATATGACATTCACTCTCACAGCTTAGCAGAAAATGAGCGTTTTTAAATTAGGCGGCAATCCAAGCCTCTTCACTTTTTCGAAGAGTTCCTATTTGAATTAATGGACCAAGGTGCGAGAAAGCAAAAAGATGTTCGGACAAATGAATGAAAGGTGCCGCGTGTGAATCAACGGACCACAAAGTGAATTTGGCTGGGGTTTAATTCATCAGCAAAACCTTCCCGGCCTCTACCACCAAGCTAAGGAGCTCATGTGCCAATGCGTGCCAGTCGAAAAAAAGCAGACAATGTTTCTGCCAATCAAGCTGGGCATCCCTCAGGGCTACAAGAGTGCCTGGCATGAGTTATTCTGCCTCATGTGTGTGTGCATGTGTCCTTAAAAGGCCTTTGTACATAAATCATCACAACACCTTTAAAACTGAACAACATGCTTTGGGGTAACAAGAGAGGCAATAAAAAAATAAATTAATGGTTCTATGAAATGTATCAGTTTCAGGCCGAGGAAAAAACCTTGCAGAGAGGGAGC
Organism: Ptychobarbus kaznakovi; assembly: GCA_027422405.1. Taxonomy (NCBI): domain Eukaryota; kingdom Metazoa; phylum Chordata; class Actinopteri; order Cypriniformes; family Cyprinidae; genus Ptychobarbus; species Ptychobarbus kaznakovi. The sequence goes on from CM049796.1 coordinate 10,943,839, forward strand.
GAGAACGAGACGAGGAGGGAGGCGAGAGCTGTCTGGCAGTGCGGTCACGTATACGTTGGCTGAACACTGGGCCTCGGCGGGGCCGAGCGAGGGAGAGTGTGGCTTGCTCAGCGCCTTACTCGGTTTAATTTAGCCAGACGTGACTCACATGAGGGCGATGGGTGCGGGGTGGTGATTAAATCTAACCTGCTTCATGCCTCAGCCGCTGAAACGGCAATGAAGATCACAGTGGCCAGGCAAGGTGCTCATTTGGTCCAGATTAGGGCTAACCTCCTCGTCCTGGGGGAGAGATGACACAGTCACACCCAAATAATCTGCTTCTCCTTTCTGACTTATTAGGTTAATTGGGCTCCAGCCGGGAAAGAGTGGACAAGAAGAAAAACAGTAGCTAGAGGTGGGGGTGGATGGAGATTATGGAGTTACAAAGAAAGAGAGGTTAGGGTTATCCAAATATTAGCCGATACGTAGAAGCTCTGTTTTCAAAACTAGCAAGCCAGCTACCTAGTGAGCTACCAACATAGTATATACTGAACAAAATTATAAACGCAACACTTTTGTTTTTGCCCCCATTTTTCATGAGCTGAACTCAAAGATCTAAGACTTTTTCTATGTACACAAAAGGCCTATTTCTCTCAAATATTGTTCACAAATCTAAATCACTTTGTTAGTGAGCATTTCTCCTTTGCCTAGAATAAGATAATCCATCCACCTCACATGTGTGGCATATCAAGATGCTGATTAGACAGCATGATTATTGCACAGGTGTGCCTTAGGCTGGCCACAATAAAAGGCCACTCTAAAATGTGCAGTTTTACTGTATTGGGGGTTCGGAAAACCAGTCAGTAATCTGGTGTGACCAACATTTGCCTCAAGCAGTGCAACACATCTCCTTCGCATAGAGTTGATCAGGTTGTTGATTGTGACCTGTGGAATGTTGGTCCACTCCTCTTCAATGGCTGTGTGAAGTTACTGGTTATCAAATCAAATCAAATCACTTGTATTGTCACATCACCACAGCACATGTGCCTTGGTGAGTGAAATTCTTGAGAGCATGCTCCAGAAACAATTTACATATAGACAGTACATACTTACAGACCTATACAGATGACAATGTGCAAAATACACATACATATACTCATTACACACAGTGTATTATTAGACATACTTACAGTTATCAAAACACATTATACATTGTATGTACACATTCTACATTATGTACCCATATATACACACAATTGAGAACCGCTGGTGTAAATCATGTCATGCACAAATAAAATATGCAGTGGGCAATATAACTAACTTGAGAAACCACATCAGCCGTTTTCACCCTGTGCTGTTAACCCTGTCAGTGCCAAGTATTTAGTATTTACTTTTGTGTATTTGTTCTAAATGCTCCTGCTGTCTTCTGTGCCCAGACTTAGTTTTGTTTGATATTTGATACATTCAAGAAGCGTGTTTTCTTTGAGCAGGTAAAATGAAAGGTTCAGTTAATTTATCTGACCGCTTGTATTTATTGACAAAATTGTATACATGTGAAGTAAAATTGAAAATGCAGTGAATCGTCAATTCACCGTGATGCATCGTGATATCGAATTGAATCGAATCGATGACATGATAATCGTAATCGAACCGGACCGTAAGATCAGTGTAGGTTCACACCCCTAGCTGCAACAAACTATTATTTCGATAATCATTGACATCGTTGCAGCCCTAGTTACAACCACCTCTCTGTTCTTAAGTTGCCGGGTATATATTCCAAGTATAATACACATTAGTAAAAGCACATATTTTCAGTTTATTTGTCTATATACACTTTGGGCGCCCGCGGTACATTATTAAATTAGCCCAATAAATGTAACCCACGGCTCTGTAATTTTTCCCGCAACTGTTTTTTTCAAAATAGCCTGCTAGTTGTGCCGCTACCATGGCAACACTCCTCACACACGACAGATAACCTTCCGCGCTGCGATGACGACAATAAGTTGGGATCAAACCTAATCGTGCTATCAATTTGTGGCAAAAAAAAAATCACGCATTAAAATTTTTTGATTAATCTCATGCGTTAATTTGTTGACACCCCTAATATATATATATATATATATATAATATATATATATATACATACATATACACACACACACGTTACTCTTTACCTTGGCGTTACATTGGAGAAAACTATATTTGTTGTAGTTTCTGTTAACCACTAAAGAAGTTTACCTAACTATGATGACCTCCATTTCGGAGAACCCCAGAAATGTGAAAGGTGTCTATTGACTTCCATTCAAATGCTTGCAAATGCGAGACCGAGAAAATCATGTGATTAAGTTTCGCAATTCGCTGCTTTCCAAAGTTCACAATGCTTTAGGGTCATCTTGAAATGTCTGCAACATACTTTGGTTAAAATTCATCAATTATCATGTAAACCATGTAAACATGTTTTTACCTGTCAAAAACAGCTCTATTCACAGAGACCTGATCTGGTGCACGTCTCTTTAAATAATGAGCTCCTTTTCATCCCGCCTCTCTCTTCGTTTTTTATTTATTTATTTATTTAGTGTGAGTGTGTATTCGGTGGCACATTGCCATCAAAAACAAAGTGGCTCTGATATCGGGAGATAATGAAGACTTGTATTTTCACTTTTATATCCAACTACTTAAAGGGTTAGTTCACTCCAAAATGAAAATTATGTCATTAATTACTCTCATGTCGTTCCAAACCCGTAAGAACTTCGTTCATCTTCGGAACACAAATTAAGATGTATTAGGTGAAATCGGAGAGCTCTCAGACCCTCCATATACAGCCGATTAAAAATGAGTGAATGGATTTTTTTATCATTGTATGGTTGTTCTGTCCATATACTGTTAAGACACATTTATATGCAAACACCATGTAAAAGTTAATTTTGCATCTGATGTCCCCTTAAAAAAATGTTTATATGACAATCAGATCAATCAATTAATAGATAAAAACCCTGAAGGCCATCTCAGAAGGCACCATACCTTGAGGAACATTGTGTTGAGACAATTCTGCCTATAGAGCTCACTGGGTTTTTGAACGGAGCGAAAGAGCAGGGAACGAGTGAAATGATGCACGTGTGCAAACACGCATGAAGGAGAAATAGTTTGAAACAGAACAGGAGAGAGAGAAATCCAGAAACGTTTTAGTCGGTGACTCATGCAGGAGGGATGGTAGGCTCTTCCGATCAGCAGGAAGATGTTCCGTTAGCAGATATGTGAAAGAGGAATATAATCCAATTACTCTTGTTATCAACATGAATCTGCTCTTTACCACAGAAGCAGCAGTGAGGGATGTGGATTTACCCATCATCGTATGCACCACTCCCTTTCTCCCGGCTCTCACAGGCACATTTACCATATGATTTATTGATAGAAAGCAGCTCTGTGTCGTTTCTAAGTGGATTTGACTTTCCCTGATTTCGTGTGACACTGATGTCAGATGCTGACACACATGAGAACTTCAGAGGAAGGAACGGTGTTACCTAAAGCGAAAGGGGATTTTTTTGAGTGGCAAATGTAAGAAAATGTGTCAAAATGTGAACAGAAAATCTTTATAAATTTCTAGGTGAGTGAGTGAGTAAAAATGTTATTTATTTTAAAGATGTAGCTCAAAGATAAATAAAATTAGATTGTGATGCACAGACAAACCTACCATATTAACCATGCCATGCACTCTTATGTACAGTCGTGGTCAGAATTATTGGCACCCTTAGTAAATATGATCAAAGAAGGCTGTGAAAATTAATCTGCATTATTAATCATTTTGATCTTTTATAAAAAAAAATCACAAAAATCTAACCTTTCATTTTGTTTAATAAGAATTTAAAATGGGGGGAAATATCATTATGAAATAAATGTTTTTCTCTAATACACATTGGCCACAATTAACGGCACCCTTTTATTCAATACTTTTTGAAACCTCCATTTGCCAGTTTAACAGCTCTAAATATTCTCCTATAATGCCTGATGAGGTTAGAGAACACCTGACAGAGATCCGAGACATTCCTTCATCCAGAATCTCTCCAGATTCAGATTCCAGCTCCATGACGGTGCTTCTTCTCTTCAGTTCACCTCACTCATTTTCTACAGGGTTCAGGTCAGAGGACTGGAATGGCCATAGCAGAAGCTTGGTTTTGTGTCCAGTGACCAATTTTTGTGTTGTTTTTGAGGTTTGTGTTTGGATTATTGTCCGGTTGGAAGATCCAAACATGGCCCATTATAAGATTTCTAACAGAGTCAGTCAGAATTAAATCTTTTCATTATATAAAGTGACTGTATCTCTTCACAAGACTTCTCTTCACAAAACTACTCAATTCTTATTGATTCATTTTACGATGCCTTGTGTTATTTATTTATTTATGTATTTATTTTTGAGTATTCAAATAATATTTGAATATAATAGTATTTCATTTTTGTTTACCTGGACTTTCAATGGAGGGATAGAAACCAATAAGGTTTCAGTAAAAATACATTTTGAAGATTAACCAATCATATGAGTTTGGAACAACTTGAAGGTGAGTAAATGATGACAGAATTTTCATTTTTGTGTGAACTATCCATTTAAGGGTAAAAAGGAATCAAAAATTAAAATGAATATATATATATATATATATTAACTAAAATAATATAATATAAAATAAAATGAGCTCTAAAAAGTTCATTCTAGATTCTAAATCTAGCTCAAGCAATATATGTGTGCAGATGCCACTTTTTTCCCGATGCAATGAATTCTCTGCATGAAAAAGAAAGTAACATTTCAGTCTATTTTAAACTTTGATGATGTGTTACATCAAGTATTAGATCAAGTTATATCCTGCCATGTCTCAGAATGTTCAGAATACTGCAGATTCCAATCCATTTTGTATTCTCTTTTTTTGCGTATGCAGGCCTGCCTTTACATGCTGCTAGGGCTCTCAAAGACGTAGCGGCCCCATAAATGAGCATGCAGAAGGGATCTAATGAGCCGCCTAAATTAACTTTGGATCCTGCTTTAAAGAACATCAGCTTTGAAACTCCACTGGACCACTTCAAGTCAGAATGACAAAAATATTTGATGTAGAAAACTGATAAGAAATGCTTAAAATATTTGACTACACTATGGAATGTGATTTAAACAAATCTGCTAAATTCATCTCTTTGGGGCTTAACGTTTCACAACACGTAAAAGCAATAGTTTGTTTTTAAAAATCAAAACCACATCATTAATCTTAACACGTACAAGTGCACAGACTCACACCCGTGCGAGGGTGTAAATACAGTACTTGTGAAAGTCGTAACTGATTAACTTGACAGATAGCGGTTAAATCACATTGTTAGTGCGTGATATTGCACCATTTGATAAGCCCCAATGTAATGAACTATTTGCATGAGTGCACAACAACAATACATTCCAGATCATCACCAGGATACTCTTCTGTTCCGCCCTCCCTACATCTCTCTTCAAAGACGAAGATTGAAGCGGAAAGCTGTTGAAAGAGGGGGCTTGATTTGAACATGTGCCATGGTAAGACCCTCAACTATGGCATGTCCACCCACTGAGTGCTGGTCACCACCTCTGAATCTATGGAATTCAAAATGTACGTAACAGTTCTCAATTAAGCCCCTCTTCCGCAAACCCGGCTGTCGGTCACGCACGGCCTCGGGCTGGTAAATGACAGTCGACAGCCACGTGAACCCAGAGTTCGAGAAGCTCATCAAGAGTTAATGGAGACGCAGCGAAGGCCTCTGCTTACTCACGCATGGACACATCACAATACACGCCAACATGCTCGCCCTCCGTTGGCCTGGAAACCTCCTCACGTGCATCAGGATTTCTGGAGGGAATCCATGAATGGTTGAGAGGACTCCAGCAATGCAAGACTTCAAAGCACTGGAAATGAGCTTAGGAATTGATATACATTGACTGAAAGAAAGATGACATTGATGAAATGCAAATTTAGATTTCACTTACATGAGGGTACATGTAAAATTACAATAAAAGACTAGAATGCTGTATCTTTATTTAAATAAGTTAAACTTAAAGTGAAAAGGCTGGAACTGAAACTTTAGTCAAGTGGCAGTTTGTTTTCAGTCACAGAAAGCACAGCTTTTATGAGTCAACCTAGTGAAATATGACAAAGTTAGTCATTTAAACAAGAACATATCACCAAAGACAAATGAGTCAGAGTGAGAATCAGAATCATCTTCACTTGCCATTTCTAAAACTTTTAAAACGTTCAAGACCAGGAAATAAGATTACTGTGCTGATGCATAAGTTTCTATTTTTTTGTTCAACCCAATTTAGGGGTTACTATTTTACAAGGTGACGATTTTGTATGAATTTGTATGATGTGAATAGTACAAACCAATCATTTTTTTTAAAAAAGCTAGTATGAGGGTCCAACCATAAACATAAATGCCACTTGGGGCATAAGTGGATCATATGAAAAATATATGAATAAGATTCATATAAAATTATAAAATTCATACAAATTAGCCACAAATTCAACAAAATGTAAAACAGTTAGCCCTATGAACAGATTTTGTTTATTGTCTTAAAGACATTTTTATAAAAACATAAGTCTGAATTTAGAGCAAAAAAAGCTGCCTTTCGGCTAAAAAACAACAACAAACAAAACAAAACAATTCAATTGACAATGATTGGCCAGTATTACAATTCTAAATTATCTGTATTTAATGTAATTTTAATGTTAAATAGGACTGATGATCATTCCCAATTAAATATCCACTGTACTGTGTTACTTTATAATACAATATCCCATGTAGTTAGCTAGTAGCCTATTCCTTTCCAAACAGAGCCAATGAATCCAAACTTGTTCTTCACAGTCCCACTGGACAAATCCCGAAAGACACGATATTGCATGAAACATGAGCATTGATTCCTCTCTGCTGTATCCACAAGATCATATGAGTAACAATGGACAACACGTAGTGCTTACAAAAATCACTGCTCGAAGACAAAACAGGAAATTGAGATAAAGATAAAGAATGAGACGCACAGGAAGACACCTAAAAAGAAATCCAATAAATCCAATAATATTTATGCGGCCACCTCTTATCCATTCATGTCTACCAGGTTCATTTCACATTTTCAATTATTTACGGATGCGGGCACTCTTAACTCAACAGAGAACAATTTAAACCCCTTAAATCTATGTGAAATTCTCAAATTGATTGCAGAGGTGAATAAGACACATTTATCTTAATGGAAATACATAAAACATTAAAATCAACCAATGATTTATACGCAGACAGACCCGACTTCACATGCAATGCTCTTAAATCAAGCAGCACATGTTTATTTGAAGAACAGAGAATGTTGAGCAGCATGTTTTAACCTTTCCGGTCTTCTTGAGGGAGACCTATGAGTGACGGAAAAATGTTGGAGCAATGGAGATGGCAGAGGAAGTTGTTTATAAATTATTGAATGATGTATTGATTGATAACTGCTCATTAGTGGCTACAAACATCAGCCATGTAGTCTGAGCTAAACAGGAAGTTTTACTTCAGCTGGGAGTCAGTTATATATATTTGGATCAACAAGAAAAATGCAAGCACAGGCAGGTACGTGGTTAAGACAGAAAATCATATGTTGCAAAAATGTATTCAACATATGACTTGGATAATTACACAAGGAGTATGTTAAAGCTCTTCTGGGCTGTTTGGAATAAGATGCACTTCATGCTTCTATTTGTATATCTCTCTCTCTATCAGTCTCTTGTCAGACAGTATCCGGAGATAAGAGGCCATCAAGGCAAGACCACATAGAATGATTGCATAACATCCTGTCAAATGAGACGCGTCCATCTGGTCAATTTTGAAAAGCTGCGTTTATGATAACCCACAATCCAGTGCATGAAATCTAGTATCAAAGGAGAGTGAATTAGAGCAATTCAGGGTCGTTCATGCATAACATACACTACTGTTAAAAATTGTGGGGGTCAGAAAGACTTTTATTTTCTGGTATGGACACATTAAATTGATTAAAAGCAGGTTGAGAAAGGCATGTATAGTATTACAACTGACTTTTGTTTCAAATGTACTTTCTATTCATCAAAACTGATGGTTTTCACAAACATATTAAGCAACACAACTGTTTTTAACAAAATAAGAAATGTTTCTTGAGCAACATGTGACAATGAAGCCTGAGGTAGTGACTGCTTGAAATTTAGCTTTGACATTATATGAATAAATTAATTATATTTAAAAATAAATAACAATAATTTTCAAAATATTACTGTTTTTACAGCAGTCTGCAATAGTTGCAGTCTTGGTGGGTATAAAAACTATTAGTGCATGTGGGATTTTTCAGCTTATGATTTAGTATCTTTCAAGAAATAGACAATGCAGTGATTAACTTTTAATTCTCTAACTCTAAAGCTTACCTGAATTAGTTCTAGACATTACATAATAGTGCATTGAAAGATGCTCCGAAACAAGTTCAAAGGTAACATCATACATAAACACTGCCTGGCCCACATGGAACCTGCTCCCGCAGGAAGCTCAGCAAATTTCCACAACATTCAAACTGTCAACACATCATTTAACACATCTCCTGGCCCTTGTATTTTATTGTATTTTAAGCAAAACCTTGTATGTTTTATTTTTTTGTAAAAAAAAAGATAATCAGATCAGTTTAACATCTTTCAAATCCGTTCCGCCATTTCTCCCCAGCATTCAGTCTAGAAAATGCAGAAAACAGTCCGCAGATTCCATCTGGACCTGCTCAGCGAGCAGGAAATCAGCTGCCTTCTGTTTCGGACGCACCCTATGTCTCTCTCCTCATCATATGCCTTCTTCCCAGCCTCCATGACGAAATATCAAATAGTCTGCTGCAGTTGCAGGCTTGCAGACTGCTGCATGAAGCAGAGATGGGAGTAAGATAGATATAATCTCTGTCTCTCATAATTCCATTCACTTGTGGAAGATGCACAATCCCTGACCCTCATTAGATTAGACTTGAGCTCAGCAGTTTGGTATTTCTGTGGCCGAGGGTTCAGCCATAGCGCCTGGCATTGAGGACACATGGTGGACAGAAATCCACTCAGCTGTTTCTGGCACTAATGGAAAGGAAGCTGGTCGCTCTTTACCGGTGGACACTGATAGCTTTAATGTGACCCGTATAATCCATCTATCTGAACAGCGGCAAACAATTTCCTTCTCTATATCTACTCGATTTCTCCTCGTGTCTGTTTTTCTCTCGCTCTCAGCATCTCCAAGGCTAAGGCACTGATCTGAGCTTTTGAAAGCAAAGGGGAGAGTGATTTCAGTTACAAAACAGAGCAAGTATGCCATTTTTGAAGAGTAAATTTTGCTTGGATATGGGGTTTGACTAGCAAGCAGAGATTCATAAACCTGGCCTGGATTAATTGAGGGTCCTATTAATAAGCTCAGAGCAAAAAAATCACCCTCCTCCAGGTCCTTGTAAAGCCCTGGCTAACAGCATTTTCACTTCATCATTTTTTATTAATTTGTGATCATTTTCTTTGGCATTACTGGACTACATTTTTCTATATTCTTCCAGCACTTGATATGTTGTTAATTAAAAGGCTTGATATTTGAAGCAAAGGGAGAAGGATACCAATGTAATTCCCGGCACCGCAAGAGCATTGAGGAAGTCTTATTATAAGAAATATATTTTCTTGTAATATAAAAAGTATGTTCCTGTCTTGCATTATTCAAATGCTGTGCCGACCTGGCAATCAGTCGTGCTTGATGAACCTTTGGAATAGATTATGACCAGTATTAAGAAATAAGAGCTTGTCAATCAGATGACAGTATGGATTTCAAAACATACCCCTAAAAGTCCCAAAATTGCTTCAACAGAACTTTTTAGCTATCTCTCACAATTAGGTATTTTTCTTGGTACTTGGTCCTTTGTCCTTGTCTTAAAATAATAATAATAAATAACAATTTAAGTAGAAAGAGATTTTTCCAAAACCTCCGCATATACAACTGAATGCAGATATGACTAATATGAAGAAAGAATATGAGTGGGAAGGACATAGTAAGGCCTTTTTCCAATAGTTGCCATGATTTGTGTTTTTATTTTAATTTTATTTTTTATCATTGTTTTGTTAATCTGCTGTGGTTTCATATAATACCAGTTTGGTCTGCCAGTGGAATAGTCCTGATTTTGTGCCCCGATCCGGTTCGAGTGAATAATGCGTATCTGCCAATACAGAGTTTATTCTTCTCTTGGCTTTAATGGTGGCTGAACATGCACATTTGAGCATCTCCTTTTCTTTCAAGGGCTGTAGGCAAATCTTCTGGAAGGCGCATACCATCACCTACTCCACGTCACTGGCATGACAGCTGACGTAAAATACAGAGCAGTTAAAATATGCTTGATCGGCCCCTTTCCGATCCTTGAGATCGGCTCGGGACATCCCAAGTAGCAATTAAGTATTTTCCAAGTTATCCCAGAAGCTCTATTTTGTTGTAATCATTAAATCGTTATGCTACACGTCCGAAATCAGTTTCATAAGGTGCCTGCAAAGTCATTGCCTGACAAGGCAGTGATGCAACAAGTCAGCTGCCAAACACCGTGTCTACACCGTATATGTGCAGCGCAATGTGAGGCAACAAAAGACAATCGAACCCATTATGATCAATGATGCTGTCTACACTGGATTCGGCACAGCATGGCATGACAAGTTAAATCCCTGACAGTAAACTGTGTAAGGACGTACAAAATAGAACAATTCATCAAAGTACAAATGATTTGCAATTGTCGATTTGTCGTGTCTGCTGCATGATACGACAACTGTTGCGACCAGTATAGACAAGGTGTAAGAATTTAGACACAGCCCTCGATTAGCTGGTTCAGGTGTGTTTAATTAGGATTCAAACTAAACTTTGTAGAATAGTAGCCCGCCAGGAGCAGGCGTGCTGTTTAAATCTAAAACTTTTGGGTCACAAAACCCAGACTTTTAATCCATAAGCCAGACCCACTGAACTAAATGTCAACCCAGCATTTGCAAATGCAAACGTACATTTCCAGATATCATTCATGCATAAATCCCAATGTTTCATGTTAAATCCTTCATTATGTGAAGGATTAACACAAAGACAAGGCCCTGCGCTTCATTCTTGGGCTGAGACCCGACTAGCATGCCTCTCACATTTCTGAAAGCGAAGAGAGCTGAAACTCTTGATTGCTGACTTGTCTGGCATTTGAGTTCAAAGCATCTGCAGAAGATGGCAGACTGAGCGTGAGCTGGCACGAAGGAGTCAGGCTGGGGCGCAGGGCCGTAATGAAGTGTGCTGCCATCTCAGATCAGCCGGCTCCAATCCTCGCAGGATCCATCAGCTTGTCTTATCTTAACTCATTAGAAGGAGGAGGCACTAAGAACGGTGGATGTGTTAAGAACTACAGTGTCCTCTAAAAACAGGCAATTATTGAGACACCCCAGCATCCCGCAGAGGGATGGCGTCTCAGTCAAACGGACCCTTACAAGACCCGAATTACATTAAAGGATATTATCCTCTTAAAAACATTCAGTTTTTATCAGGTTGCTCATGCTGAAAGACCATGAAATGACCACTTTGTTTGCCAGCAGATGGAAAAGACAAAAAAAAGATTCTTGTACTGGGGTAGCAGAGCACCATAACAGATGGTGAAAGGTCATTGTAGACCCCTGGATTCGCTAAGATTAGCATGCGCAGACAGTCAGACAGTGATAGTAGAGTGTGGTCTTGTTTGGGTGCAAGCGTTTGGCCACACAACCCTCTTCAATGCGTGTAAATCACTCGCATATACGACTAAATTTCAATATGTGCGACTAAATTATGTTTAATATTAGCCAATGGCTAATAAATTCTCAGATTTTATTCGCCAGTGTGTGAGTTGGAGGCTAAGTATAAGTTTAGCACAGATATATTCACTCGCAGGAACACTGACTGAGCGCTTCAGAGTTTCGCTCTCCGTCAAGTGATCTGTGCTGTTTTTCAGTTACTCAATGGATGTGCAGCGCACCTGTATTTGATGTACCGTGAACTCTAGGCGCACGACTCGCCGTTGCTTTGGTGAGAGCAGAGAGAGCAAGAGAGAGTCTTAAATGCATGCAGAATTGACGTGCTACATGTAAACGATATTCTTTGTTGTATTTTCCTATCAAAATAACGGAGTTCCTTTGGATTTTTTCAGCTTTTAAGAACTGCCGGGTTTTCCGGTAGTGGGCGGAACTAATGCGCAAACGGCAATCTCATTGGCTGGCGCTCACCTTTTATCGTCCCTGTTTTGATTTCAGCAAATCAGTTTGAGTGAACGCAAACAACCTGATTAAATATTCATGAATCCAGAAGCTCGTTAATCCTTAGTGCATTTTATACTGTTCTTTTTAGCAGAATTTGTATTATTATTATTATTAGTAGTATTATCTTCATATCAGTATTATTGTTAGTTTTTTCCTATTTTTTCACAGAAATTCTGACACACCCAGTCCTAAATTCAGTTATTCAGTTAAAATGTCTATGCATTCATACATGGTTACTAAGTTTTATTCTAATTATTTTGATTCTAATTATCATAATGTCATATTATAATGCTTGACTGACTGATGTTAAGAGTGTACTTTCAGATATTTAAAAAGCTGTACCATTTTACAAACATATACAGTATATATATACTTAGCACATATCTGAAATTGGGGTGAAACTATGGCCGCTGATGCAGCTAAACCTAAACAACTGCAATATATTTGTAAACAGGTCCTGAACTGCAAGCATAGTGATGTGCCTGCCGAGATTTATTATCTGAAGCTATAAAGTTGTTCTATTTACCCTACCAAGTATAAGGGAAAGAGGGTCTTTAAAATCAATGACCTGATAATAATAACCCTAAGACTGATTTTGTTCACCGATGCTTGAACGACAAAGCTAACACTCTGTGAGAACAGAAAAAAGAGGTAGACACCAACCACACAAATAGCAAGTCTGCCAGACAATTACAAATAAGCAAACTGAGATCATCTTCTTATTCAGACCTGGTTCCATTAAAAAAAATGCCTGAGACAGATCAGACACACAATTATTTCTTATGTTTAATTAATAATAACTGTAGGTGCCAGAAGAACAGCCACCAACCTGGAACTAACACCAAAATGCAGATACCTGGCCTCTGGTTACCATTACAGCAAAGGCATATCAGCAAGATAAGACTATTTAACAATCCAAGAGAGTTTCAATCTCATTTAATTTACCTTGAAACAGACAAATAACCCCTTTTAATCCTATAAATTATAACCACTTAAGAAATGTATGAACACATGTATCTAATTTTCTCTATCTATATTGGATTTTTACAAATTAACTTCTATGCAGTGTGAAACACAGCTGTAAGTAAATTAAAACATTCTGCAATGTTTAAAATCTAAAAGTGCACCGTGTATTAAAGTTATTGTCCGGTAGTGGGCGGTAAATAAACTGTACTTGGGTTCTTCACTACGCTCGCCTTCAGTGGAATCATTACAGCAGGACAGTATACTTTAGACTTAATTAATAATTATATAAGCAGGAATTTGCAAGACTAATGCGCAAACCGGTGGTTCAGGGTATATACATAGCAGCTATACGGATGGTGGAGAGTAGTGAATATCTTACTGATTATTAAATGGAGTCATTTTGATGTTATGAGACCGAGTTTGAGTTTAGGAGCCTGATGGCCTGGGTGAAGAAGCTCATCCAGATCCCGTACATAGTTTGGTTTCCATGCCATTTAAATTTCCCAAAAGTTAATTTTACATTATATTTTGCTAACTTGTTAACATATTAGAATAACAAGAATCGTGAAAGTCTTTTCCTTATCACCCAATTAAATTTCATATACAAAACACCCAGACAAAAGAACATAAGTCCTGCTAAAAGTACAAGTTGTGTTGGCTGGATGTCAAGGACTGATTCTTTTGAATTCCCTAATTCAGTAGCTTGATCCAATACTTTTCAATTATCATAATTAATTAATACATAGTTCCTTTTTGGGCTAATTTGCTACATACTACACTCCTTCTCTATACAACATACAGCAAAATCAGCTTAGTCCAACGGTTCCCCAATGGATGAATTGATTTTTAGTGAATCAATTTTTTTTTAAACACATTTATGTTTTTTCTCATTATTTGGAAATGGCATTTATTTTTATCTTCAAATTTCTCTTCACTGATGATAAAATTTGTAATAAATCTATAATTGTTAATATAATTGTTAATCTTTCCAGCAACTTTGAGAAGCACATTAATGAGTAATAAAACAAAGTACGCTAATTAAATTACACTGCATGAAACATACAGAATATTGGAAGCATGGGACACAGTTTATGCTGAATAATTTGTTAAAAAAATAAAAAAAAACAGATTAGCTAGAGTAGACAATCTCATATTTGAATTATGACAAACCTTAAACACTTATCCTCTTCATGTGGATTTGAGGATATGAACTAGTTCTGTCCTTTTACATTCCATGTGGTTCAACAAATACCCCTTATGTAACCTCAAATGAAAATTTGACGAGAGACACAATGAGAGTAATAAGTGAGCATTTGCTTGACTAAATTGAAGAAGCATTTAAAGAGACAAGTCTTCTTGACAAGGGGTTGAAAAGCTTTGGTGAGGATGTCAATTATATCTGGATGTATGTTTTCAGTAAAACTAGCAGGCTAATCTTCTGAAACAGACATAGGAAGAACTATGAGATTGTGGAGATTCATGTGATATTAATGAACTATCAGACAAGTTAATTATGCTTATCCATCTATTTTAAAACTGTGCAATATGAATTCATAGAGAAATGGTGAAACTGCAACATAAAGTCATGACCAAAAGCCACATTGCCTCTGAAACGCAAAGAGATACAGTAGGAAAGTTTACAGAGTACAAAGAACAAGGACGCTCAACTTTCTATTTATCTGTGAGTTGTATCGGTAACGCCGTGGAAGGTGAAACATGGTAACCTCCCTCCTACACATGCCGAGAAACAAAAGCTGTATGTTTAATGTACTACGGAGGATCACTGAACTTATCTGAGCAGGTGGACAAGGCCAGCTGATATGAAAATAGTCCAATGCTGTCTAAACAGTTGCAGCATATTTGTATTTGCTGAAAGAGATGTGAATATTCACGTTTTTCAAAAACTCTAAACCTGAAATATGAAAATATAAGACAACAGTACCACCAAGATTACAAATTGTTTTATGTTTTTCATATATGTTTAGTATTCTGGTACAAAATACTACAATGCACATTAACATCACAAATTGTAACTACAAGTGACAAACAGAATTTGAACATGTCAGATGCAATTGATGCAGTGCCTATATTAATTGTAAATTTGTATATTAATGATTATTTTTTACTTTCAATCACGACAGAATGATTCAATTAACAGCACCTTCATAAATCAAATAAACACAAAAATAAAAATCACACCCGATGCGCATTCTTTTTGAATAATTTTGAAGATGTACTGTGGAGTTAAAAAAACATGGTTAAATTTTATGTAGAAAAGGAACAATGCCATCTTTGTTTGCACTTAACTCTCTTTAACATTAAAGTGCCCCTATTATGGATTTTTTTAATTACATTTCATGCAGTGTGTAACTCAGCTTTAAGTGAATAAAAACATCCTGCAAAGTTTGAAATCTGAAAGTGCACCGTGTATAAAGTTACTGTCTCTCATCAAAAAAAGAGTCAACTCTGAATCATTGAAACAAGTCATTTTTAAAATGAATCCCAAGCTGTTTCATGTTGACATCAACATGAAACATTAGCATATTGCCCGCCCACTTGTTGCATGTGCAAACCTGGGAAAACTTGACCATCAGTAGATTTTCGCGTTGGTTTGAATGAAAATACAAACTCATTCTTTGCCACTAGGTGCCGCTTTTGGCGCGGTAAAATAGTGGTTTCCCAAAGCAGCACTGCGCTCACAAACGCTGCTTTATCAGGCATTACAGGCATGATGAAATGGAAATGAAATTGACCGATCGGACCAATCGCTGCAGATTAGCATCACGCAAAGGAGGGGTTTGGAAAAACGAATCGTTGAGCGAATCGTTTGGGAATCGTTAATCAAATAAGGTAAAAATAAATGTATATAAATGCATATTAAAAGACAAGGAAATAGTTTTTTGACCTTGAATGCATGAGAACCTGTTGTTGGGGACTCCCAAAACCAAAATATGAACCTTTCATAACCCATAATAAGGGCACTTTAAGCGTGTTCTTCGCTTTTGTGATTATTCTGGGATAAATTATGAATTGTGCATGATTGCAAAAAAAGCAACATTTTGTATATTTTTTCATTGAGTTAATCTATCACGGAATCACAAAAAACTAGAGGTACTGAGAAAGACCAATATTTACAAACAAAATAGGAAAAAGGTTACTTTACGAGACACCAAAGCCATATCTGTAGGCACCAAAATATCATAGAAAAATGGCTGTACTTTTTACACCCTAGCAACAGTCAAAACACCTTATCAACTGCATAGGAATATGCTGACAATCACCCACAATACCTAACATAGTGGCAGGGGACTTTC
Organism: Ptychobarbus kaznakovi; assembly: GCA_027422405.1. NCBI lineage: Eukaryota > Metazoa > Chordata > Actinopteri > Cypriniformes > Cyprinidae > Ptychobarbus > Ptychobarbus kaznakovi. The sequence goes on from CM049796.1 coordinate 10,960,394, forward strand.
ACACAGGCAAGCACCATTCAAGTTTTCTTCAAAAATGTAAAAATCTAGTTTTCATGTTTACTAACAAGCTCTACATTCTTTCTAACAAATGACTGAATGTGTCGTTCATTCTTTGTTTCGCATTTCCTATAATACTTTGCATAACGTTCCTGTAATACCAAGCATAGCACCTGCAGTAAAATGGCTGAACTAACAACCTGTTTGTTTTACAGGTTAATTAGGCTAAATTAAAACTGAAAGAGTCTGACGTAAAGTAGATAATACAACTGCAGAATGCTCAACATGGTCAATTAAATACAATACTGACATTCTGGGAAACAGACGTGTATATAGCAACATCCTCACTGCAAAATCAAACAAATAGTCATATGTAAATGTGGGAGAGCGCCAAGATCCAGTTGGCTGCTGAAAGGCTGATGGTCTGTTAGTGACTGTGAAAACGAGGAGGAGCGTGTGTGCGTGTATGTTTGAGTGTGTGTGTGCACACTTTGGCAGGTGCATATTGTCTTGAGCTTCTGATTAATTGATTACTGTATTCGCAGGTGTTAAATTCGCTCTCACAAGAGGCAGATGGCATCGCACAACCCCAACAGCAGACGACAAGAGAAGAAAGGGAGGTGGGGTGAGGGGCGCCGAAAGAAACTGAGAGGGGAAGTGAAGGTAGACCTACAGTACACACTGCAAAGCCGATCAGGTGTCACATGATGATTTTTAAGCAATATATGCCAAGAAAATGGTCAACATACATACTTAGAGGCTGTTAAAATCTCATTGAGGTAATATAACTGACCAGCTACAAATTTGGTTGAAACATTGTGTCGATTACTGATCTCTACAATGCTGCTCAGAAAATCATGTCCTCTCCCACTAAGCCGATGTTTGTTGCCAAGCATCTTCAGTCCTCAAAGCTAGACAGCACAGTTGAGAAAACATGCTAATGCGGCAGTTAAAGCCACATCTATTGGAGAGAGTGACAGGCGACAGTGGGCGGAAACGGATCTTTGTAGGTTATCTCTCTCATAGGAGAGCCCACAGGAGGTTATTTTCAAGCATTTGATTTACTGGCCCTCATTCCCCCCAATGCCTCTGGCTCACCGTTTTCAGATGTTCAATTTTACTGAACTGACTCTTTCATCAACCTTTGTCAATAAAAGTGATTGATTACCCAATCGCAGTGCGTGCCTGGGGCAGGTGTCGTCTCTTGTGAAAGATCACGTTGCACACTGGCAAAATCTGAGATTATTTGGTAGAGAGGGTAGCTAATTTTCCATAAAATCCAAATGAAAACAGCAGAGGGCACAATGACAGCAGAGAGGAGTGAACTATGAGTCAAGGACGTCTGGCTGTTCTTTTTCCCGGTCTTTGGTTTCTTTTTGTATTACATTTGTAATGTAGCAGACTTCACATTCTTTACTCGTTTCTCATTTGTACTTAAAAGGACAGTCCAAAGTTCACACACAAATGGAAATTCTGTCATTATTTACAAATGTAGCTACATTTCTGTCATGTAAAACGAATGATGTTAGTTCTTCTGTGGAACACAAATGAAAAACTTTGTTCCCCACTGACTTTCACATAGAAATAATAATAGCTTGTTAAATTCATAGTAGAAATAGAATAAGACAGCTGTGATTGCCAGCAATTCAGAAAATGTGAATTTTCCCACAAACAACCAAATATTTATTTAGGTGAAATAATGTTAATTTACTAAGCTACTAATCTGCTTTTTACTGAACCTTAAATATACTTATATAACCACCATAATAACATGTATAGGTGGTCAAATATAATTAATATGCATAGCTGGAAAAAATTGAAAGGTACATATTGAAACAGAGTTCATCGTATATCTATAAAATATGGCCAATACTCATAGATAGATAAGAGCAAAGATGGTACACACACAGACAAAATTCCAACAAGGTAAAACACAACACTAAAATAATAATAAACATTAACTAAATAGCATAACATGCACAAAACATGTTACGTGTAGAGATACGATTAGAAAGGATAAAATTACTATAATTTTAAATTTTAAATTATATACAATTTGAAGCTATACAGCTGTATTTACCTGCATTTTACAATATTTTTTTAGTAAAATTACATATTTATATATAATATACAGCTATTTAAAGAATTGTATAGAATATGCTAAGGTAACTTACAGTTAAACAATTAACAGGTTTTCACTGTTTTCTGTCAAATACAGAAATTTACAGTGCATTTTTTTTAAATACCTTCTTTTGTGTTCCACAGAAAAGAAGAAAATGTAAACAGATCTGAAGGTGGTACATTTCATTGTTGGATTACTCTTCCTTGTAGTATGCTAACTTTTCATGTACGTTACAAGTACAACATTTTCTGCATAATATTTGCTTGACAATACCTCAAGTCATCTATTAATCTTGAGATAATTCCACAAAGAATTTCCTCCTGTGTGTCTCTTTGCATTAGCTTCAATTAACAGCCATACTGTGTGAGCTTAAGCATATCATTTAAATTAGCCAACACAAAGCCTAATCGGAAACAAGAACCTTAAGAAAAGACATTATAGAACCTGTCAGTCATTTGCAGATGAAATCCATCTCGAAGGTCAGCTAAGTAGTATAGACTACATGTGAACAAGAAAATGACAACTGTTATATCATCCACATAACTGCTACATGACGGTTTTTAGAAGAAATCTCCTCCAAGACTGCTGCCATGACTCAGCAAAGAGTTTGTGTTTTGAAAGCCATTTCAAGAATCACTGCAAAAGGGCATCTCCTTTTCAACGCCTTTTGGGAGAAGAGGAAGCTTTATGCCAGGCACTAGCTGTACCACAGAACAGTTGACAGTTCCACCCACCTTTTGTTTTAACTTTTTCAAACACCTGGAAGAACAAAAGAGGGCCTTTGATCATGGGAAATCCCTCACGATTACAGCAGGGCTTCAGCGGCTCAGCTCCATTCTGAGTCTGCGGGGAAACGCTCCAAGGCCCAATCACTTGTTTGCAGAAAGAGTGTAAGATAGAGAGATGAGACAGATGGATGGAGAAGGAGAAAGACAGACATGAAACAGAGAGAGAGAGAGAGATGAGAGAGAGGGATGCAGAGGGAGAAAGACAGAGACATGAAACAGAAAGATTGAGAGTAAGAGAGAGAGAGGGAGAGCAAATATCTTGGGTGCTCTGTTTAGGAGGCTTCCAGCAACCCAACAAGAGGACAAATACAAAGAGGAGGAGGATATTCACCTCTAATCCTGTTCTCCATCCTGGCTCACTCAGCCAGCAAAATAAACACCCACATGCACAACACAGTGAGAAAGAGGGACACGCTCAGCCTCTTTACACTCAAAAGAAATGGGAGAAAGAGACTTGAAGTGCAATAATACCACACGCACATGACAGGACGGGCCATAGGAGGATCCATACTGCAGCCCAAAGAGAAAGGCTTGTGCAATCTGTGTTTCTCCCTTGCTAAATTAATGCCAAACAAATGCTTATTCTAGTCAGCAGAAATGGCAGCTTATGCCCAACTCCATTCCTCACCTGTCTGAGCACATTTGCCTGCACTGCCGCTCACCTGCACAGATGCTTTTCACGCTTCACGAATGACGAAGACAACAGACCGGGAATGAAAAAAGGCTATTAACTTCCCCTTTCAACACAAATGCGGCAGAACATACCCATACACACCAACCCTCTCCTGAAGGAGCGCTTTCCCACGCTACTTCCATAAAAGGCCCGGCTCCGGGAAGGCCAATGCTCAGCTTGGAGTCACTCTGTTGGGATAAGATGATTGAGAGGCAGGGGGCCAGAGACTTGCCTCAATGCACAGTAGCCCACACAATGAGATATGAAAGAAGCATTTTATGTGATAAAATATATATTTTTTTTTACCTTAAAGGAACAGTTTACCCCAAAAAAGAAAATTTGCTGAAAATGTTCTCACCCAGGTCATCCAAGATGTAAATGAGTTTGTTTCTTAATCAGATTTGGAGAAATGTAGCATTATATCCCTTGCTCACTCATGAATCCTGTGAAGTGAATGGGTATCATCAGATGATAAAAACGATCACTGATGACCCACAAGTAAACAGTATGACTCCAGTGCATTCTGAAGTGAAAATCTGCATGTTTGTAAGAAACAATTCCATCTTTGATGCTTTTAATTTCAAATTATTGCTTTCTCTGGTAAGTAAAGTTTTCTCACCTGAATCAGGAGAGAAATACAGTATGCACAGATGAAGCACATTACAGTTCTAAACAATACAATATGTCAATGAATTTTATTGAGAGCACAAGAGGGGATGGACTTTTTCACTGGAGGAAGCGTTATTATGGGTTAAATTTAAAACGCCTTGAAGATTTATTACAAACATGCAGCTTTTCAAGCCGTTGAGTGAAGGACTGGAGTTTTGTGGATTACTTGTGGAATATTTTAATGTTTTTCTCATCTGTTTTAACTGTCATTCTGACCACAGCCATTTACTGCAGAGGATCAATTGGCGAGCAAGTGATGTAATGCTAAATTTCTTCAAATATGTTCAGATGAAGAAACAAACTCATCTTTGATGACCTGAGGGTAAGCAAATTTCAGCAAATTTAATATTTTGGGTAAACTATTCCTTTAAAATCGTTATTTTTATGTGTTGTTTTTATACTAGCCGGCTGAGTTTTTTTTTTTTTTTTTTGGGTACGCTTTGCATGAAGAGCTTCGGGCAGGGTTTCAGAGCGCAGGACTGTCGAAGCACCACAGAGCGAAGAACGACACAAAAAGGAAGAAAGATTTTGTGTACACAAGTGGTACATGAAGAGGAAACATACCCACAAAACAGAAACAAGCATAAAGGATTAAATCCTCTATGAAGCAGGACCACATAGTCCTCCCACTCAGTTCTGGTGTCTCTGAGGAGAGAGCCAAGCGTTGCTATTACTCACAGCAGACGTCCAAACAACAGCACTTCACAGGGACTATAGTAATCCACACACAGGGAGGAGCTGCACTGTCTGCCACACGCTTTGCATAACTGCCATGCTTCCCCAAACCCCAGCTGCTGGCAGCATGCAGTGATCCCTCCGGATGGATGTGCCCGCACTTGTGCTTCAAACATTCAACCTCAGCGAGGAAGGCTGACATTGATTTAAGAGTAATCGATGACTGGTACTTAAAATCTGGGATCGCATGATCACTGAAGATATAGGCACTGGAAAATGCAGTTAGTTGACATATCAAATAATATAATTTTTTGGGATTTAAAGTATACTTTTTTTATCAGCAATTTCAAATAGCACTGCATTGTGATAAAATATTTTTTTTACAAAAGTACAAAAAATGATATGTAGTCCCTCAAAATGACATAATGGGGGACAAAAATATAACTATAAAAGAATAAAAAGGAGGTTAAAATAGTTTTAGATTAATTATAGCTATGGATTTCAAACATTTGACTTGATTTATAAGTCATTCATGGGTACTGGATAAGAACCTACATAAAATCTACATAAAAGGTCAAATATCAAAACAATTACACACATTAAAAAACATTATTAAAAGGCAATTAAATAGTCTTTAAGCCAACTATATCTAAATTACAAGAAGCTTGCATGGTAGTTGCTTTTTTATCAACTTTCAGTCATTTATAATATATATATATATAAGGGTTAGTTAGTTTGTTTCAAATGATTTTTCCAAGAATGGAAATCACAGTTCCCTGTTATGGATATAATTAGCATGGGGACACTTTTTTATCATGTCACCCCACAGAACACATCACATCAAGCATCCATTTATCTAAATCAATATTTCACATACATAATTAAATTTAACCAAATGTAGCCAGTCAGGGTAAATCAGATTATGTAACATCACACAATTCAGATGTTAGAGATAATTAGTCAATGTACCTTTGAAATCACAATGATCAGATCTAACGATCACCAATTGCAGAGCAGCCAGGGGGGCTATACCAGAACCCACTGTCTTCCATCGTTCAAATATCAGCGCGGTTACCACACTTGGTCAAGCCTATTAACACACTCACACATGGTAAGCAGGTGCGGCCAGACTCTGAGAGGTGTGTTAAAGAACCGAAGGAGGCACTTGCAGCCAGTAGGGCTGTTGACTGGGTGCTGAGAGACACAGGCTCTGTGATTTACGGGTAGAGAGAAAGAAGGCTGAGGGAAATCAATACATAGCTTCAGTCTCACGCTTGCTGTCGACTCATTAGAAGTGAAGCCTTGAGGAATGTGCTTAATTATCTCTGATTATTAATGGCCCACCTCTCAGACTGATTATCAACACACAGCAAAGGGTATTTTGTCAAAAGATGGGGCAGAGGAGGGAAGCCACACGCACACACACAGAAAGGTGAATGCAAATACTGTCTTTCCCTTCTGTCTCTCTTACATTCATCCTGCGCATTCATAAACTGCCAGATCTGCAAACCAGACTGTTTGAGATGTAAACACCTTAGGTTGGAGGAGTCATGTTTCACTAATATCCAGACCAAGCCAGATCGCCTTGGAGTATCTGAAATACATAGGCATCACATTTTTGTGAATTGCCTCTTTAATGTGCTTAGGAGATTGTAGCAATAATCTACCTAACAAAAAGGAAACATCTTCAGTGGTGAAGTCTAAGTGTGTTGCAACAATTGGTGATCCATATTTGTATTTTATTTCTTATATTTTATGGAGTGGCCACTGTGGTTGTTATCAGTCGTAGAAAGTTAAAAGCTATTGTCAAATTATTTGCGCTCTTATACCACAAACATGACAAATACATACTGAAACATTAAAATAACATTGTTTATAAAATAAAATCAAGCAATTTTACTATACATCACTAGCCTATATCCTTATTAATATTCATGAGCAAAGAATAGGCCATTTCGTGACGTCAAAACCATATCAACTCTTTGTAAAAAAGGATGCCCGTGTTTAGAGTCAATTTTGACGTGAACACACACGTTTGTTACCTTAAGGACCTTTACGATCATACCTGAGGTTAGTCTCATAAAACGAATAGATTAAATCATCTTCATAGATGAAACCGGGCGGTGGCTGTTGCTCACGAGATATTGGCGGGACGGCGTAACCCTCACGGGACACAAAATATATAGCCTACCAACATGAGTGGTCACACACTGAGCCCATCCTGCTCACATTTAAACTGGCCACTAAACCCGCACTTAAAACAAACATTACCTTCATAGTGTGCAAAAAAAGCAATAAGGCACGTTCAGTTGACGTATTCATCAAGTATTCCTGTCACACTAACGGTCGCCCCGTGCGAACACTGCGCGCGACCTTGTCCTGCTGATACTGTTGACAGTGTCGCGCGTGAATGATACTAAGAGACATAAGGTAAACAACACAAAAATGCTGACATATCTCTCTGTGAACTTCTGATGTAGCGTAATGTTCAATTTACTGTTAAAAAATGTGGGTGAATAATGCATCACACTTACAACTATAAACTGACAGGTGTAGCCTACTTGCTTCGCAAAGCTTTCTCTGAGAGGAAAAACGCTGATGCTACTACGACCCCAAGATGCGGATTGCCGCAAATACCATACATCCCGAAGACGGGAATGACTGTGAAACTGTCCAAAAATCCACATCCAAACCGGATTAAGGGTGCTAAAAGCCCTTAAACAATTAGCTTCACGCTCTGTCCGAAATCTACAGCTTTTCTAATTAAAACAAAAGCCACGTGATTATAAAATGGCACGTTACAGGGGTAAAATAGAAAAATGTATTATACCACATTCTTGCCAGAATAAAACTGTAGGCTACATACCTCAAACTATATAAAATACGTAACATGAGCACCATGATTTAACGGGACAGCATTCCACAAAAAGACACATCGCATTTCCCAAAAATAAAAATGTGCCTAAATGCGCATATAGGCTAAACATATGGTTTTGCGATACGTTTATAAAGCTATATAAAGTTTCCGATCAGGTGAAGCAAAGGCTGTATCAATTAAATCGTATTCCCTTACGGTGGTGAGTTTATCTATAACACATTTTGACTGGTAATCCATAAAAGCGGGGTTCTAGCTCAGCAGTGTGTGCAGGCTTATCCGTGATAAGATTCTTGTATCAGTGCTGGGCAAACGTGCACAATTTCTTCAGAGCAATGATGACTAACGGGAAACTGTCCCCATACTCACTCGAGGCCCTTTGGAGATATTATGGATATGCAAATCATCACCATTCCAGAGCATAATGCCTTTCCTACGTGGTGCGTAATGATGATGAGCCCCCAAATTGCGAAGCACCGCATAGGCTGCCTTAAAGTTTGAAGCGCTCTTACCTTTAAGGACGATCCCGCAGATGCTGTACAGGGTAAACAGCATATGCTGCTTCACCATCATATTGCCTTCCTTCTATAACAGCTGCCCGCTTGCCGTCAACACACTTTCTTCGCTCTTTCGCTTCTCTGCACGCTGATGATGGGGCTTATCCAGGTGCAGACTGCTGCAATCAATACTACAGGCTCCTTCGATAACTTCTCCTTGGTTGAAGTCCCACTGCGCTTTCCGCACGCCGTTCACTTGACGCTCGGACTGAGCTCGAGAAGTGCGAAGCGCTCCAACACAGTAGAAAAGTACAGCTCGCGCATCTATCGCCTCCTGGGAGCGCGAGCAGGCAGAGTCCCGCCTCCGCAGATTGACAGATGAGGACGGGGAGCCAATAGCGAGCGCCTGGAATTATTCTCTGCTCAAACTGGTTCTCGACTCTACAGTCCATATGATTAAAGGATCGAGGAAATATAATGCGAGTACGTGCAATGGCACCGATTGCCCCCCGTCTCGCTGTAAGTCATTGCGTAATGAAACGATCCTAATATGGGTGGACTGATGATGATTTGGACACGTTTTCATGCGGATTGCATTACACAGACATGCGATAGTCCTGAACGGACAGCTGCCGGGGGATCTAGCAGCGCAACTCTCACCGGGAACAAATAGACTTGACTGCGCTCGCAGGTTTACTTCTGATACAAACCACTAGGCGGATAATAATGCACCGTAGTCATTCTGTACATTATCAGTCCAGCAGAGGAGTGCCTACCGTTTTCAATTGGAAAGAAAATAAAACAACAATAATAATATATATATATGTATGTGTGTGTGTGTGTGTGTGTGAGATATATAAAGACAGCTTAAGTATTGGGGTATTTTATTAAGTCCTTATATTATGAACACAGAGGTAAGCTGCCACAATGGATCCTGCAAGTATCGCTTTACAGCAACATTTAAACTAAAACAAACTGAACTATTTATGAAACACTACATTGTAAAGTATCATATAAAATATAAAACAGTTTTAGGCCAAAATGGTATTAATGAATATACTAACTTATATAATTTAAAACGTGTGCCAACTTGCCCTATCATGGAAAAAAATAAGTAAATAAACAAATGAATAACAAAGGTAATGCAGTTGATCATTGCCTGAATTTATGAATACATGCAAATCTAGTTTAACAGGATTTTGAACTAAATGTTTGAAGGGGGAACGCTGCTAGAGAAAGCATTTGCATAAGTATACTTTTCGCTTAAAATTGTGTCATATTATGAGGGGTAAGTTGTCACAATGAATGACCTGCCATTATCATCTTTACAGAAAAAAAATTCAAACAGAAAAACAAATGAATACTATTTACAAAACCAAATTATAATATCAAACCATTTTGGTGGGACCAAAATAAATGGTCAGTTTGTAACATTTAAAACATCTTGTGACATCTGATCCCAACTTGGAGAACCAAAAAAAGAAAGAAAAAAAAACCCTTCTGAGAGTACAGTTAAAAATTTCAGTTAAAAAAGGTAGTATCATGTTGATCGTTATCTGAATCTGTGAATAAATGCAAATGTTTCTAATTTAAGAGGGGTTTTAACTAGGTGTTTGAAGAGAAATTAAACACTGGTAGAGAAAACATTTGTGTAATTGAACTTTTGGCTCAAAACTTTATAGTTATATATTCCATGCGATAAGTGTCCGTGATCTCTGCTACATATATGGTATATAATTTGCAGGTCTTGTTGAGACATGCTCCTTTGAATGAAAATTAAATGTCAGATCTTAATATTATGTAATATATTTTATATCACACAGTGGCAGCAGTTTTATCTCATCCATTGAGCTGCGGAGAACTTAAAAGAGGCAACTGATGATTTAACCAACCAATCATATAAAAGAGAGATTGCTAAAACGAAGAAAAAAGGGATTTTTCTTTTTTTAAGTTTCCAATGTTTCTAGTAGAGCGATAACTCAGAAAAGTCACCTTTTTGTGGGGGGGGGGTGCTTCAGAAAATCCCATTTATTTCATTTTTTTTAAATGCTATTCCTCATCATGCAGGAAAAGATCAATTTGATTTCTAAAAAGTAACACACTTTGATCAGAGCCCACAATTCACCATAAATGTCTTATCAGTCTCCTTCTCGTTTCTGCTTAGTTGACACATGTTCTGAAGGTCAATCTGTACAGCTCACAATATTGATTCTGCTTTTATACCATTTGCTCAAATTATTTTTGGAAAGTGAATTAACAACAAACTTGTCCATTAGTGTTAACAGCACTAGAAGTCATATTGGTGTTAACGATTATATATTTTACTTTTTTAAATGTATATTTCATTGGTAATACTTTCAACAAGCCCATTAAGCTAATTCATCAAGTCTAATAACATCTCATTATGCTTGTAGTTATGTGATGCTCGCCATTCTTATCACAATATTTATATTTAACTCACCCACACTGAAAAAATTTGGAGTAGGATTTACTTGAAAAAAGTTAGGAAAGTTTTTTCACTTAGAAAATGTGAGTAATTTCAATAGAATTCCCAAGTAAAAACTAAACACAAGGAACTATAGCTTTAATTAGAAAATCTCAAGTAAAGTTTACTTGGAATTTCCCAGTAAATTGTATTGACTGTTTGGTTATATATTTTACTACACAATAATCCTAGTTATCTTATTTAAAATTACCAAAGAAAATAAGTACATTTAACATTGCCAGTTAGAGTTTGATGAGTCATTTCTACGTAATTATTTTAAGTTAAATCGGCAATTTTTACATTTCACTTAGTCACGGTTTATAAACTTTACTCAAACAACATAGCACTAAATATAACCATGCTATTAAAGCATGTGGTTCACTTACGCACATAAATAAACAAGTAGACCGCTTGTTATCCTTTCTAAGATAATATGTCCACTCAATAGAATTATTACCCAAATGAACTCAGAGACATCAATACTTGGTACACCATACACAATGATGGTAACAATCAGTGGTTATTGTTTGAGTATGAATGGGTCATTTTGAGTAGAAAATGAACTCCATATGTCACAAAATAGTAAGTTACTAAACCTAACCTCAAAAGCTACCATAAAACAGTGTAAATACAACTCAAAACAGTGAAAAGTGTAACCTTTTTAATTATTCATGCCCCAGTGCATGATGGGAAAAACGGTATCATAACTTTGATATTTACTTAAAGAATCCTTGTAAACAGGTAAAATGTTCAAATTTTAATTTCTACAAGCATAAATTGAGTACTAATATAGATTTTACTCCTTTTTTAAATTATTGCCTAAACTAAATAATTCCATGTAGAAATTACATTTGTTTTTATGTAGTATTTACTTCAGCACAAAATCATTTTTATCAGTGCATACAAATTATAAGATAAAGCCACAGTCCAGTCTAACCACAATCAAGCTCTCCCTCACCTCATTTTTCCTATGTCTCTTTATCACGAGTCCGGCCTGATAGATAAAGATAGCAAGACCTTACTAAAAAGCTTTCAAAGAAGATCTCCTCCCAACATGGTTTCCTCCCTCCAAAACAGTACACACAGATGTCACGGTGAGTAAGAGCGGTGACTCTCATAACTGTCAGCAGCACTGTTGCAATAGCAAATCCCCAAGGAGCACTGCACAATACGACCAAGAACCATGGTCTGTCACGAACTAGCTAACATTAAGTCCAAAACACAATCCAGAATGAAAGGACAGGCAGTCAAAGAACCAAAAACACAAAGAGAATGCTGATAAAATAAGGAAAACAAATGAATGTTAATGGGATAGAAGCAGAGCGGTAGGTTCTTTGAAAGACACAGGAGATCACAAAGATTAAAGTAAGGAGATGTGGCAAAATGAAAGAGATTTGGTAATCAATCAAGCAATCGTTAATAAATAAATAACGTTGTGTGTGTAATGATTTAATAAACACTTCTGCAAACCTTCTCCATTCATATTGTGAATTGCTGAAGTATAAATGTTGAGTCCTCAATGTCAATGAGTGCCTTTACATCTACAACATAACACTACCAAAATTTTCACATCATATATATATTTAAAAAAGAGTCTTGTTTAAATGCAAATCATTATGATTATGCAAGAAAACCACTGTAGGTCATTTGAATAACCTGAACACCAATAAAGTAATTTGCATGAAAACTTACAAAAAATTGTAAGGGGGGAAAAAAATAGGTGTGTCAATCAGGTTTTGCTTGAACACTTTTAAATAGTGTTCCCTGGTAATAGAACACCATTTAAGACTAGTATAAGCTAGTAAACCATGCAAGATCATTCCAGCAACACTCACAGTAATAAAAATGCATACCCACCATGCTGATGAGGATTTATGCTAACATAACATATCATAATTTTGGGGAATAATCAATAGAAGTAGGTGTACTCAATTTAGCCTCTACTTGCAGCTCAGAGGCATTTAACTTTGCAAAAGAAAAAAAATAGAGAGAGAGAGAGAGAGAGCAGTAGGGTATTTGAGTACGAATGCACTCATAAATCTGATTAAGAGTCCTAAAAATGCCTTAATAGCCCACTCATTTAAGCTATCCTCAAAGTACGGATATGAGGAGGCAAGGGACCTCACTTAAGCCACATTTTGGAACTTGTAAAACTCACACAAGGGTAAAAAACAGATATGTATCCTAGGATTCAGAGAAAATTAGGATGTAATTGTATATAAATAATAACCCAACAGTTTTATGTATCTCTGAGAATGCATATATAACAACCTTTTTCCAAGTATCTCCTATAATAATTGTTCCACTAGAAGCAAACAAGTAACTACAGTAGGAGTACTTCAGCAGACGCGACATCAATGCCGTGTTAAGCTTTTGCAGGGCCCTGGGCTATTGCAGCTTTGGGGTCCCCCCACCGTTACATGCCAATCAAAATAAAAAAACGCGATCAAATACTGTATAAAGATGCGCACAATATACTATATAAAACAAACTCAATGCGCACGTCATATTCCTATAGGAGGCAAAAACATATGTACATAAATTAAACAATATTATTGAGTAATAATCTTACCAAATCAGCAACAGCCCAGCAAATAAAATGAAATATCACTCACCACTAAAAGGGCTTCTTCCTGCTTTTTTATAATGCGCTAGAAGTTTTCCATGTAATGAAATGTACAAATTTAGATTCTACATTTTGTAAATAGGGATACAATCAAGATTAAGCAGACTTATATTTGTTATTTGGATTCTGGAGATGAAAGGATGCACTTTAAATATCCATCCATTTGACTACAGTCATAGTACATTCTTGCAGATGGCATAAAAATGCACATGTGAGTTTAGATGAGAATCCTTTTATAAAGACTTTCATGATAATACACAACAAGACAACAGAAAAAAGACAACATAACTGATATATGATATATGTATATGTACAGTAAAAAAAAAATGACAAATGTATTAGAGCCTAGTTTTATTCATTGATGTGACAATGTTGTGTTGTTTTAAAGTGTTAATGATTCAAGAACATCAAGGGATTCTCTACCCAGACTTGAACTTCTATGTTAATAATGGATGACATACATTCATAAGATTTCCTCACAATAAATTAAGAAAAAACAAATCAACAACAATGTACCAAAAACTAAACTAGATCCAATAAAAATACAGTTGGGCCCATTCAAAATGAGGTAATATGACCTGACCTGAATATCAAACACAACTTGATCCCAACCGAAGGGATGACACAACTGTGAAAACTCACCTGATCAAACAGACAGGTACAAGTGCACTGGTGATGTTCGGTTCTTGAACGAATCCTTCTTTTGAGCCGGCTCTCAGGAAGTAACCGGTCGAGCCGGTTCACAAATCGAACTGAATCTAACTTTAGTTCCGGTTTGATGAAACAGGACTCACAGCCGAAGTAGCACGTCCAACTCAAAAAGACAGAATGAGCCGGTTTTCACCAACTGTCGAACTTTGACGAGGATTACCGAAGATTCTGATGAGTGAGTTGCTGACACTGTGCAAGCCTGAGGCGCGTACTGGAAATATGCTTATTATGACTGTTATTAATTTACATTTTATTAAAACCTGCAAAATCCTTTCTGCTGAGTGATGTAAATAATTGTATCATAGTTTATTGTGCATGCATATAATATTTAAAGTTGCATAAGCGAAATCAAGGAGTTTATAAGACTAGTTTACTCATTCTTTATAGAATAGAATATAAACTTTATTGTAATTATAATAATACAATAAAATGTGTTTGGTAACTCTCAGAACCAACAGTATAATAACACTAAAGTACATAACAATACAGTGCAAAAAGACAAACAATAAAGTATTCAGTGCACTGGAAGCAGGTAGACAGCTTAAGTTTCGTTGCAGTCTTCAGTTTCCCACAACTGTGTCCGTGCATGTAAAGGAAAGAGGTGTAATACAGGCTACGGCTCTGGGAAAAAAACTGTTCCTCAGTCTGTTTGTGCGTGTTCTAATTGCCCTGTATCTCTTTCCCGATGGAAGGGGCTCAAACAGTCTGTGGCCGGGATGAGTTGAATCCTTGATAATGTTGCTGGCCTTCGTATGAAGGCGGCTCGAATAGATGTTGTCCAGGTCAGGGAACTTGGTTCCCACAATTCTCTGTGCAATCTTAACTATCCGTGCAAGATCTCTTCGGTTCTGTATAGTGCAGCTGGTATACCACACGATAATACAATGGCAGAGAATGCTTTCTATTATGCTCCTGTAAAAGTTCACAAAAAGCTGAGATGGTACTTTGGCTTTTTTGTGCTTTCTCAGGAAGAAAAGCCTCTGCTGAGCCTTCTTCACTAAGTAATGAGTGTTAACAGTCCATGTTAGGTCATTTGTGATATACAGACCAAGGAATTTGATGTTGTTAACATTTTCAACTTCCTCTCCATGTATGTGGAGGGGGGGGGGGCATTATCCTGGTTCTCCTGTAATCTACAATAATCTCCTTAGTTTTAGTTGTATTCAGGACCAAGTCGTTATCCGAACACCACTTGACCAGATGTTGAAACTCTTCATTATAGTGTGTCTCGTCGTTTCCCGATATCAAACCCACTGCAGTGGTGTCGTCTGCAATCTTCACCATAGAATTAGAGTAGCACTGTAGACATTTAGAACACATCCGCGTTTGTGCGTCTGTAATGTGTGCTGTAGGTGTGCACATTTTAGGAATCTTATGCAAGTTGTAGGCTAGTCATTATTGGTCAGTCAGTCGCATCTGACAAAAAGGATCCGCGAATGAAACTGTGACCACAAACACCATTATCTTAAGTGAATTATATGGCAATAATCAGCAATATGCTTTCACACAAATAACTTTATTTTTTTAATGTTACAATATGTGTTGACACAAATGACTCATTTGAATTTTTAATTGATACAACATGGCACTGAGTTGATAGAAAAGAAATGCGTAGAGATGTTATTGCTTGATGACGTCAGGGACCGATGAATTGGCTTTTTGAACTAGTTCAATGAGCTGATCTGTCCGAAAAGAACCGGTTTGCGGAAATGAATCGGAATTTGCATCACTAAAGTGCACTAAATAGACGATGAATAATAGAACCAAATCACTAATAATAATAAAAAAAGAACAGAAGGAAGGAAAAGTACAGGTAACACAAAAGGCTTTCATAATAGTAGTCTGGAATCACATAAGACATATCAAAATAAAAGTAACTCAGCCTTTTACTTTTCATTATTTTAGTGCAAAACTTCAACTTTATCATTACACACTTCCCACATTCTCTTCACTGCACGAACACATACGTTACTCATCAGCAATCAGCACTCCTTCAAATAGCTATATAAAAACAAATGATAAAGAATTCATGCCCATTTAATCCTTTTCTCTGCCATTCCTGCAGTGTTTATAAGCCATGCCAAATGCCTTGAGGCAATTCTTCAATGCAATTTGGCAGAAAGGTGCTGGACATCGATGCTGGAGCTCGGTGTGAAATGATTGGTCTCACTAAAAAAAATACTTGCTGATGAACAAGGGGAGGAAATGAAAGATGCTTAAATGGTGTTTGGCAGGATGAGTGAAGGATATAATGGAGGGGGGGGGGCTGATCTGGGCAGCTCTCAGATGCATAAGTGGCCACTCAGTGGCATAAGCACATGGTGAGAAACACATCTCCATCCACCAGCCCACTTTTGCTCCTACCATGACTTCTTAGTTTGTGCTAAATAATTATGTAATGAAATAATCAAATAATTTCATTTTTTGCCATTTTAGCTTATAAAATACAAAATATATAGTCAGTGGATATTATTTCTCAGATTTTACATTTTTTAAGAGATTTTAAATGTCAGCTCCACACTGTGAGCCAAAAATGCTCAAAGAATCCTGATTACATAATTGCAACTGCTTTTAAATGAATAAATGACATACTCATCTGCTATTTGAAAGGTAGTTTCTGTGCCATTGACATCACCACACTGTACAAAAAAAAAACAATGTTGAACTAAACCGGTTTCACACACATTCCTCACTATGCCACTGACTGGACAAACAGAAGAAGAAGAATTTTTTATTTGTCACATACACAATTATTCATAGTATAACAGCAGTGAAATTTTTGCTCTGCAATTAACCCATCCAAGTGCACACACACCTGGAGCAGTGGGCAGCCAACACTGCGGCGCCCGGGGAGCAGTTGGGGGTTCGGTGCCTTGCTCAAAGGTCTCACCTCAGTCGTGGACCATTCCTGCCGGAGCTGAGATTCGGACCCACAACCTTGGGTTACAAGACCGACGCTCTATCCATTAGGCCACGACTGCCCCTGATTGTCAGATAGTCCTGCCCTAGATTCACCCATTGGTTGAGCCAATGCCTTGTCAGTTGCTGTCAGCTTTGTTGTACACTTTTCAAGAAATCAACCTAAAAATACCTTACTTATAGACAGTCATACATTACATTTAGATAGATATTTTAGTACACACTACGCCTTTAGAACTTGCTGCTGTCCTATGTGACTGAAAATGCCTCCCTTTCTAATAGATTTGCCTGCTCCTCAAACAAAAAGATGATTTCCAAAATGAAAGTGATCAATCTGTTCCTTTATTCTATCATTTAGATTCCAGAATTGATGCAGGAACAGTACGCCTCAGTGATAATATGACCCATTTGTGGTGAGAGAAGACGGCCGTCCTCCATATTTAACGAGCCAGCAGTGTTTCCCAGCATAAAAGTGCCGTGCCAAGCAGATGGAACAAAGCTATGACTGAACCCTCCCAAAGTTATCGCCTACCAAATGGCAAAGCTAATGAATTCTCCTGATACCATCAGGCTGTTCCATACTATCCTCAATATGCGAACCACAGCAATGTGGCATGAATTAGCCAAACTTCTAAACAGATTTCTCATTTAAGCTACAGACTGACTAAAAAATTACCCTGCAGGTTGTTAAATGCAGTGTATAATATACCGTAAATGGCAAAATATGATCACATTCCACTTGCTCTCAGCTGCAGTTTCATGTGGCACATAGCACAATGTGAGAAATAAAGTCTGATTGGGTCTATAGCATGTTGCAATGAGCTCTCTCTGCATGCTCTTCTGGGACGTGTGGATATAAAAGCGTGACGGTCCACAGCTGGGGCTCAGGTGAAAGACCACAGCAATGGGCACCCTCTGTTCATTTCCTGAACATATACCGAGGATGTTACACTCGGTTTAACATTCTTGGCAAGTTTCATCTAGTTTTGCCACCATTGCCTTTTCTCACTTCTATTTTATCTGCTACTGAAATGCCAGACTGTCCACCATATCGTCCCCTAAATGAGCTTTCTGTACCCCATGACACGGCAGTTCTAGTCTGCTGCTTCTGTCTACCTGAACGCAGCAGAAGTTGGACAATGGGCAAAATTGGTGTTATTTCCGTGGCTCTGCTTCATCTACCCTCAGAGATGTGTTGGACCTTAAATAACCCTGTAGTCCTGGGAACTGATATCAGATGTGAATGCCCCTCTGGGTTGAATATTTTCACCTTCCCAGTAAGTACATGTTATATCTTTAAACTAATTGGAAAGGGCTTGCTATATGTCCTAGTTCAATTTCAACACTGAGATTCTGGCCCTGTTTACACCTGGTACTAAGGTTTTTTTGACGATCAGATGGAAAACACTGTAAACATGTTCTGAAACATTTTAAACTTTTTTTTTTTTTTAACGGATTGGTTTTGTAGTGTATATGCTCATGTGGTTGAATGCATTCGAACAGCCACAAAATATTGCCTCCTCTCTACCTACTGACCTAATTCTTAAACGTTATGGGACATGTTGTTGAAGTGTGCTAGCCTGACGGGATTTTAATTTTGCCATCTGAAATCATAAGTTTGACTTGAAGGTAAAAAAAAGAAAGTACAAATCTGATGTTCTCTTAGTCCTGATTAACACAAACCCACAGCATTCAGCATATATTGTTATGAGCAGATAATTGTAATGATGTATCAGAGCAGAAACAAAAGCATTCAATATACTGTTTTAGGTAGTCTTCTTCTGAGTTCATAGGTAAATTGTGTGAGCTTTCGCAATGTTAGATTGAATGATCAGCCCATAAAGCCCATGCATAGGTATAGACCCTCTATCAAATAAATTCAAGAAAGTGGTCAAAAGGTGGACAATAGCACTACAACACCAGGTGTGAACGGGAATGTGTTTCCTCCTTCTACTTATTTTCAAAATGACAAAAATGCTTTTTAATACCATATGTAAACTGGGCCTTTATTTCTTCTGTGATTCTTCTGTTGTTGTCAATACAGTGAATGTCAATATCAACTTTGGACCTCATTGACTTTTATTGAATAGACAAAAAAAAAAAAAAAACATTTTAAATATCCTCTTTTGTAGAAAATGTTTTACCTTTGGGGTAACAGCAGCTCGTCACATAGGGCAAAACTCTCAAATGGAAATCTTTGTAACAAATAAGGGTACATACAGAATTAGTATTCTTTGCACCACTAATATGCACCTATTAGGGGTGGATAAAGTACCTTTAGGTGCACTGCCCAAATTACAAGATTCTGTACCCCAACATAGAATTATTGCTGTGTATATTTTTTATTTTGACAATATACCACAGAAGAAATACAGGCATTCAGAATTGGAACTATCATATAATTCATATCCAGACCCTTTAGTTAGCCAAACAGCAGGTGATTTATAATGTGATTATTTCTAAGGTTGTGTCAACAATAAAAAAAAAAACATACATGTAACTGGCCTTCTCTGGAAAAGCGAATTATAATTTACTATCAATAGCAAAAAAGTTGGTGTGCATTTACCCAAATATCAATATTCTCATACAAAAAAAGAGTCTAGCTCAGCATTATGCGTCAATGCTTCTCTCACTCATTTTACTTCAAGACATGATGTATGGAAATGAGATGTGAAGTTTATGCCACTCAGGCTTGATGGAGTCTCCAGGAGCTAGTTAAAGCTGAGGCAGGCATGAACGCTGTGTGAAGTACACACATTTGAAAGCGCTCAAGAAGGCCTTGATGAATCCAAAGTACTTTTCAATACTGTTAGTTAATATTTCAAGGCACGACTTCCCGATACCTGTTTATGAGGCTCACAATGTCTGTATATTTAATGCTTGTAACTCACTTAATCTCTGCAGGCCTTCTTCTGCTTTAGACATGCCTAGATATTTAATGCTTGAAACAGATTAAATAAAGAGCATTCCGTTTAAATAGACACAAGATCTTGTTAAAATAACCTTCATCTTTTAAAGTAATGGACATATATTTCCTATAGGCTATATGTTTATTTATTTTTTAATCAAGCAGTTAAGGTATGGTGATTGCAGTGAACTAGTCTATACTGCTGATTGTCCTTGAAGCTTTCAATGTTAAAATACTTCCTCTTAACCACTGACTTAATATGCAGACTATAAGCAAATGTTGGTTGATTTCCCAATAAAGTATGAACATTGTTTCTCTATGGCGCAAAACATTGCATTGTTTGTTTGAGTATCTTGACCAGCCCAAAACAGCAACAGTGGCTCAGCCAATGGCATGAGCTTGGGGGCGTGGCTATCTCTTTGTTCAACCAATGGCAGATGAGGGAGTGTTTATGAAACCTGTTTGAAAACAGAAACCTCAACTTTAAACAGTACAATACGAAGACCTTTACCCCATTGGTCTTTTCTCTTCTTTACTTGCTAATTTGACTCCTATTCAGTACCCATTTCTTTCACTTTTTCTCTGACTTTTTTTGTCTCTTTTCTTCCATCTATTTTTAATTCATCATTTATTCTGTCTGCCCTCTGTACTTTCTTTTATTCTCTCCCCTGCTCTTTTTATTTTGAACACTGCATGACAATCAATTCTCAAGTCACAGGAGGGCTGTTCATTCCCCTTTGCCCTGTGAGGAGATCCATTGGTCTGTCAGTTAAAAGAGTGGCATAAATGTTCTCTCCAGCTCTCAATCCATTAGCCAACTTAGCCTAAAGAAATAAATGCATTTAATATCTGAGTATAAGTGAATTAAAGGACAGATAGAAGGTCTCATCCACGCTTTAAAATTAACCTGTCTGTAATGGCTATCCTAAGTTAAAATGTTTTAACTTGTGGTTAGACTTGTGAACGAAGAATTCAGACCTGTTTTGTAGATGGATCAAATTATTTATTAAACAAGATCTGACTCAAGAGAATGGCTCATTCATTTATGCAGTAATTTTATATGACTGCTTTTCACATGAACTCTCATGCATGTGCAGAGGAGAGCTGGGATGTATGTAAATGTAAAAAAATCCCCCAAAAAATAGAAAAAAAAAGTATTTAATTGGTAGAAAGAGTCCAAATATTTTAGAACATTCTGTTATTGGTGTTATGGAATGTAATTATTTGAATATATATATATATATATATATACATACACTCTTAGTTTATGTAAAAAAATATTATAATAAAAACAAGCAAAATTGTGATCACAGCAGAAGTACTGGAAATGTTTTGATGGGCTGTCGAATATTGTTTCAGACATTGAGGGAGATTGGAATCCAAATATTTGAGAACCAACCTTTAAAAAATAAAATAATAAATAATAAAAGAAATCAAGAGATAATATTCATGCAAATGTTGTTGTCTGTTCTCATATACTGTAATATCTTTGGTTTAAAAGTTGGGGAAATATTGGCCAAAAATAAAAGAAAATTCCAACATCTGTGCCAAATCCACGCAGCGCTGCACAGATGACTTTTACCTGAAAACGTAATAAACAGAAACACAGCATGTGTAAGCCTCATTAATCTGATAACAGCAGAGACCAAACATGCCATCCAAATGAATACCATGTTACCTCACATCATAAGCCATCTGCTAGAGTCAGAATCATAACACTGTCTCCTCTTCGCTGGACCTGTGCACATAATCACCATTAGTGGAAGCCGAGGATCTAAATGTTTAATAGTACATTAGAGTCCCCATCGACCCTGCGGATGTGCTGAGAAAGACACTTTCCCTTCAGGCAGGCTTGAGGGGTGAAAGCACAGACTGTCTGGAGCGAACCTGTGGAGAATTTATATTAAAATGTCGATACTGAAGTGACCGATGCTCTGTCTTTTTTTTTACTCTTTTGCTCTCCAAAGTGCCTTGAAACCTTCTTAAGTCCTGCCAAGGTGGAAAAACGGGAAAAGTCTTCTCTTGTAATGCAATATTAAGGCAGCTCTGAACCCTCCATGAACCAACACATATAAAGCTATTTTTTATGGATGCTGAACATTGGATTAAATTCCATGCTTACTCGAGGCTAATGCTGTCTATAGAGCTTTGATGTAAGAATTAATTAAATATTCTGGAATTTAGTCATTACAAAATGCAACCATGCGTTTCTCTATGTAAACATACATTTTAGCATTTAAGTGGAGAAGCACCACAATATTGTATTCATTAACCAAGAAGAAAATTAATAAAATTGATATAAAATAATAGTCATGAATATTTAACACCCATCCTTTAAAGAAATATCTCACCCAAAAATAAACATTTAGGCCCAATCCCATTTCTACCCTTTAGTCCTTCCCCTCTCCCCTACCCCTCTGTTTTGTGGATTCACATGAAGAAGTAGGGGTGTCTCGATTCTCTTTTGGTTGCAGGGGTAGGGGAGAGGGAAAATCACTAAAGTTGCTAACGTCATATCATTACAGACTGCATGATAGACACACCGAAGAAGGCATTTGAGCTGAAACATTTGTGTCCTTGTCCTGTTGGTGATAAATATAGAATAAAACGAAAAGAAAAGACTGTTTCATGTGAGTGTGGATCATGGTTTTGTATAATAAGACTGCATGATAGTGCCACAACATATTTTCATGTTTGATCAGGGCGATAACCACCGTAGACATTGTGGGGGCAAGTCCCCCCAATAATTAGAAATTGCCAAACCTTTTTCTCAAATAAAGTTGCGTAAACTGTTTCTCTATTTTCAATGAGTGAGTTTACCTCAAAAACAGAGATTTTATCTTCTCGCTGCTGGAAAATATACTGTATCAATTTAGTATTCAAACTGTTATTAACAAACGTCGTGGAGCAGCGTTGACAAGTTTCTTTGCTCCTGGATGTGAGAGCTGTGTGATCTACGATGTGTGTGTGTGTGTGTGTGTGCGGGGGGGTGTGTCAGTAAGCAGCGCATTAATATAGAAAGGTAAGGCTCTAATACACACCAGTATAGGTGTGTTTTTTGTAGGAGCTAGATGATGTTTGATGACATGTAACGGTATAGTAGTGGTGTCTCAATTCTTAGGGGAATATTTTCACCCCTACCCCTTGACACTCTGTTTCAAGGGACAAGGGGAAGGGGTAGGTGTAGGGGAAGGGGTATAAAATAGAATTGGGATTAGGCCTTAATAAGACTCATGAGTGTCCAAAGCCAACATTTTAAATTCAATGAAAGTGAATAGTGACCATGGCTGTCAAGCACAATTTCCAATTAATATTGACTTTGGTTTGTTCTTCACACAAAGCTCTTATGTGACTTCACTGAGTTTAAATATAGTGCACATAGTCATATGGATATGGCCGCCTCATTGATCCAACATGTTAAGAAGAGAGAAGCTCGGACATTCTGTTTAATGTCTTAATTTGTGTGTCACTGATGAAAAATAAATTCTTATGGATTTGGAATGACACGAGGATAAGTAAATGATGATAGAACTAAATACCTTTAGGTGAAATGTCCTTTTAAAACAGAATTATTTCAATTTACACTTACTCTACAAAACGAATACAAATCTGAACTTCAGTTCCTGTGCTCTACAGTATGAATATTCAATGAGTTCATATCACTGAAAGCAAAAATTATGTGCTGCATTTTATTTATCATTAGCTGATTTCAAGATCAAAGACCACAACAGTTGAGAGAGCATCACCAGCACTGCTAAAACATGGTAGCGTCTACCACTTTTAATGAAGATGACTGTTTTTTGAACATGTGAAGATGCCGCAGATTGAAGATGCAGGGAGATTCATTTGTGTTGATTTGCACATGCTTATTAAGGAAAGATGCTCATTTCTGTTGGGCAATATCTCTCACACCTTTATTTTTTGCCATTTTTGGGAGGAGCAGTAAAATTTACATACGAGGCTTCAACTACAACGGTCTGTGGCTGTAGACAAGCACACAATGCAGGACCTATCCAATTCAACAGTCTTTAATTCAAACTTAAACTTAAATTCAATAACCAGGAGAACTAACAACCACAAACATATCAACTCAAGATAATAGAGGACCAAGAAAATCAGGAGAACACAGGGCTTAAATGATAGGAACTAACAAGATATTAACCATACACAGGTGGAACAGAATTAACTAATCAGGGAACACTGGGAAATGACCAAATATGGAAAACCAGGAACAAAGACAGGGTAAAACAAGGAAAAACAAGTCCAAAACACTGACGTCAACTACTAGATGCATTTACACTTGTAATATCTTTCAGGAATTCCCATTAGTATGTCCTGAAATCCTGTAAAAATGAGCAACTGTGACAAATAGTGAACGAGAGCGAGCGAGCACAACAGCACAGGGTAATTCCTTGTATCGTTGCAGTGAAACACTGACACTCTGCTGTTACTACAGCTCTGCAGCACCAAAGCAGTTGTATACACGAGACTGAAACAAGACTCTAAAATGGCCATTTTTGACATCTTAGCCAGGATCTTGACCTTTAAGACTGGAACACAAATGTGTTGTTCAAATAATACATTCTGCAGCACTGAGCTGAAGGGTTTCTGTTCAGAAAGGTTTTGGATCAGTAAAGTGTGATAGCATGGACTGGTGAATGATCTGAGGAGTATATGTGGATTAATGTCTTTAATTAAAGAGCTAATAATCACGTAATCCTTCTCTAGGACATTCGACTGACCTCTCAATAGGGCGGATGCTCCCATTTAATATTATGGTCAGAAAGCACGAACCACCCAATCTGTGCTTTAGGTCCCAACAGCAATTTAATTTCCTAGAATAGTCTGCAAGCCAGTGTAAATCGGTTTATGCAGTAACTTAAACAATGTGGGAGCATTAAAATAGGTTTAAGATAAATATAGTATTTTGTATGACTGCATCAGTCTGCCAACATAAGGTTGAAAAATAAATGTAGCTTTTTTTTTTTTTAGCTGTCAGGATTTACTTAAGTCTCGCAGTGAAGAATTGGCACTGAAAAGATGTGAACAAAGTAATTTTTGCACCTGACATTATTAAATTTGCATTTGTAGGAGTTTCGCTTTCAGATGCAAAATGTATGGGATGAGAGTATTAAAATGAATCATGCAATGTAATTTACCAATGTTTGCTCTCGTCGAATTACTGATATTTGCGCCTTTTTTGAAAACCCCTAAAAAACACATTTTGCACCTGCATCGTAAGCAGATGACCCCCACCTGATGAGCACAGAGGTTTTTTTGCGACTACGCTAATTTGCGCTACGCTTGGTATGTTTCGTTGGTTGATATGTAAATGAGATGTTGCATCTGTGCTCTTTAAATTGAAAAATGTCCAATCCCATCGGTGCTGTTTTAGAATTGCGCTGTCGTGCTAATTTCCCTGTTTAGTAAATCTGGACCATATAATGTAAAAATAAGCCATTCAAAATAAATATATACAGTATTTCATTAAATTTGTAGATTTATTTGATTTTTTAATATTTCTTTTTAATAAATTTAACATTTACAGTATTTATTACGATTTATTTTTGCTTTCTAAAAACTGGTTGGACATCAGAGATCAAAGGGAAAAAATTTTTTTCAGATCATTTTACTCATATTTACAATTTTTGTAACTAATAATATTTTATCACTCTTTAAATGGGTCTTTAGGAATAAAATCTACCAAATCTAATCATGCAATTACTCATTGTTGGCAATGTCGTCAAAAATATACATTTTAAATATCCAATAATATGCATTGTTTTGCCACCCAGCTGGTCATTTCACCTGTCAAATTTTGTTTATGGTTTTTCCTATAATGTTTAATGTGATTTCTTGGTTGTTACTAAACCTTAAGTCACAACAAACCAAGATGAAATCTCGTGTGGAAACTAACAGAGGTTTGAAGGCAAGCAACCACTTCTCAGCATAAATGCCATGTGTGGAATCATGCGCATTATTTTCAATGTTTCTCTTGGCACTGAAGTGACTTGTGGCTTATGTTTGTAGCTCTCTTGTTGCTTCAGGCAACACAATCAAGCTTGTTGACTGAGGCAGCATACCTGTGGCCTTATGTCTGCCTTCCCTGTGGCTATCAAAATGCTAAGACAAATACCAGAGCTGCAGTTTGACTGGCCTGCGGGACCAGAATATCCTGTAGCTAATTAAGTGACAAATAGCAGCCACGGAAAGCCGGGGGCTAGAAGGTCGTTCCCAGCAGACAGACATATTCTGATCATTTGCCATATAATAATAATGAGATGCCAGACTTATCATTCACTCTTGACGTGACATAATCCATTAATGGAGGGACACCATGACACACGTGTGTGCGGTAGGACACAGCATCCAGCTGCCTGTTATGCACATTTAGCTTGCTGCTGGTGTCCTCACGCTTCAGGAAGGTTAAATGATATAAATCTTTGCTGCTTTTCCAAGCCCCAGAAAGATGTTCAGAGGTGAGCTAGCCTGAAGGCTGAAATTACCAACTGCACATTCATGCCCGTTAAAGTCTCTTGAGATTTGAATCCCAGTTTTCACAAACCCAATTAGACGACTCACTTCCTACCTTTTTTTTTAGATACATCACCTGCAAAGGTTTTCACATATTATGAAAAAGTGCCATTATTTACATTTTACATTTATTAATTTAGCAGACGCTTTTATCCAAAGCGACTTACAATTGAGGAATACAATAAGCAATACATTATAAAGAGGCAAACAGACACAGGACGTGCTTGTAATACAAATTTCTAGGCATTGTTCAGAGCAAATTCTAGCCAGACAGTGAGAGGTCAAGGGAAAGAAAGCAAAGGTAAGGAAAGAGAGTGAAGATATATATTTTTTTTAATTAAGACGAAGTCAAGGGATGACGGAAGAGATTAGTTTTCAGGTGTCGCTTGAAAATTGTCAGGGATTCAGCGTTCCGGGTGGCGGTGGGAAGTTCATTCCACCAGCCAGGAACAGTGAATGAAAACGTTCTGGAGAGTGATTTTGTGCCTCTCTGTGATGGCACCATGAGGCGACGCTCGCCCGCAGATCTCAGACTTCTTGAGGGGATGTAGATTGTTATAAGTGAGTGGAAGTTGGAGGGTGCTGAGCCTGTGGCTGTTCTATATGCTGTTATATTCAACATATATTGAAAGTTGCTTACATAGTTGAAAGTTGCTTGACATCTCAATAGCAATCACTAAGTTAAGTGGTCTAAATGTATTTATATGTATTTCAACTGTGGAGGGCGTAGGACCATAAAATGTTAATCCAATCACATCTCTCGGTCTGAGGGCTATGATAGGCTGTCTTACCTGCCTGTCAATGTATGTATTTGTATACATCTGTGCACCCTGTTCACACAGACATGATACATCATCAGCACATTCCATTACGCTATTGCAGACTAGTGAGAAATGAAGCCGTTATTATTGTAGAATTAAGCTCTTTGTACTGTAACGTTTTCTCATTAGTGATTGAGAAATGAGGTGCGTTCAATCCTCCACCACCGCTGTCTCTCATCATGTCGCTGGTCAGCTTCCAGTCTGTCTGTGCATGTTCATCTGTATTGGAGGAGGTGTAGCTTTGGAGAGTGATTATGCAGGGAGGGTGGGATCTGCTGCAGTTAAAGCTAGCTTGCTATTGCAAGCCCCTCCAAAATCACCCACCCTACTTTAAATATTTTCTACAATTTTGAAGTAGACTTGTAGTCATCTATTGGTTCAATGAAGTATCATATTGGTCTCATAAAATTCTCTAAAAACCTGGAAATGTTAAAATAAACAATTGAGACAGTTCTGGATGTACAATGGCTAAAGTTATAAAATTAAATTGTTAATAACCGTTAATCACTTAAATTGGACTTTATATAAAGTACTTCGGGGTCATAAAGACCCCAAACTATTACAGAGCAATTGTATATGGAAATATACATTTTATATGATAAACTATATATAATTTTTTATTTACTTCTAAGCTATACATGTATGCTGTGTTTTTGTGGATATTTGGCATTTTTTTACCTATTTACTGCACAATTACTCAACTATGCCATAAATCTGCTTATGAAAAATATTTTTTTAATGAAAAAAAAACCAAATTATGACCTAAATTATATATAAAATGTTTCTAGATATTGGCCCACGTGTTAGAGATATAATACTGCTATCTTCAGGTTAGAGGAAAAACTTTAGGAATTACAGTTAAAGAAAGAGTGTGCAATGGCCACATATATCCAGCAGAGGTCCATAGGGACTCATTTTCAGTTCAGTTTCAAGTCCATTTTTCTTCATGTTTTAACTTCTGGCAACTTCATGATTTATATTTATTTTCTGTGCATTTTATTTTCCAAAATCTAAGCAGGACACATATGTCACAACTGTGTGTGTGTGTGTGTGTGTGTGTGTGTGTGAGTGTGTGTGAGTGTGTGTGTGTGTGTGTGTGTGTGTGTGTGTGTGTGTGTGTGTGTGTGTGTGTGTGTGTGTGTGTGTGAAGAGAGAGAGAGAGTGTGTGTGTGTGTGTGGGTGAACATGCTTGTTCCATGTTTCATTTTTGCTCTAGTACCAGTCCTTCATGTATGAGTAAAAAAATTCAGATATATGCCAGATTTGTAGATTTTATATGCCAATTTCTATAAAAATGCACTCTATTGCAGACACACATACATGTGTGTGTGTGTGTGTGTGTGTGTGTGGGTGTGTGTGCGCATGCATGAGATAGAATGTTTGTTCCAATTTGCATTTGTGCTCTAGATCCAGTTCTTTATAAAAATTTAAAACATTTTAGAATTATACTAGGTTTACTACTCTTTTTTTTTACTAAACAAAATTTTTTTTTCACTTTTTGCATTCATTTTCAATGTGGGGTCAATCTGACCCCAAGGACCTTAAACGTAAAAAAAATATTGTACACACCTTTAGAACAACCAAATCAAGCCCAGAAGTTTTGTGCATGTTTAGATAGGAAAAGTCACTGAGTCACACCCCTGAGTTGAAGGGAACACTTTTAAAAAATAAAGGAAAGTTCCCCAAGACCCCAAGGCGTGATTAAGGGTTAAATCACACATATCTTGAGGAATCAGATGGGAACCATTGATGGTTCTTCTTGACATTGCTGACTTTTGACTGCAAGCTTTGGCATCTTTAACATTATTTTCTGGAGTTTTAAAGAAATAATGTGTTTGTGAGTGAATCATTCGTCTGAGTCTGTTAATTATTTGATGAACTGATTTGCAAATCATTCTGGGGTCATTCATAGTTAGATAACTATAGCAATTAGTTCCATTGAACTATTGGTAACGACGAAGCTTGCAACCATAGTTGCTTTTGGCAAGCACACCCCAGAGTGATTGATTGCTGAATAGATCAAAACAATCAATCAAAACAAAACAAAAATATCTTATCCAGTAATCACAATCACGAATCGTCCCTGTGATGAGGAGTGTGATAAACACCATAGTTTATTTTAATTGTTCATGATGGTGACCAGCCAAAACACATATAACTGTATGTTTAAACTAGTCACAAGCTGAACCGGTTTAGCTGGTCCCAAATATTCAGTATTTACAATTGAGTTATATAAACGTGTTTCTCCTTGCATCTCCTGCATCAAAGCAAGTGGCTGTTTTTCAACTGATGTCCATGCTTTTGATTTTGGCTCTTGTTCAAATCTTACAGCAGGGGAGAGTATCAGTTTCTCCGTATGATCTTTAACTGATTTTCTGAAGAGGTTGTTACTCCTGCTGGTGGCCCAAAAAAATTGCCTCCCCCCATGTCTCTCTTCCTCTGTCTTCCTGCATGTTTGAGTGAACGAGTGAGTCTATGTTTAACCACAGGGGGGTATGTATTGCCATAGCAACGCTGCAGGTTCATCAAGATCTCTGTGAAATTCTCTGCAGAAGTTTCCACAGCATTTGAACAGCTATTATTAATTGTTTATTTCTCCATCCTCTCCATTTGGTGTCAGAGAACAGGAAACGAATGTGGTCTTGAAGAGTGGTCTTGAAGGAGTTAACTATTGCTCATGTTCTATTAAAAGGAATGGTGCACCCCATTAATACACTGTAGTAAAAAAAATTAAAAAACATAGTTGTAAATAAAGATTATTGGAGTACATTTTACAAGAAAATACTATATTTCTTCATCCTTCTGCTTTTCTATTTCACATACTTGAATGGTACGTGCTTTTTATTTGTAATTATTTGTGTAATTTACTAGCAATTTCTGAGTGAAAATTGTTCCAAAGCAAATCCAACATCTCTTATTAGCACCTTTTTTCAGTGCCCCTGAAAAAAATAGTTTGTTCATTTATTTATTGAAAAACCAATTCACACTTTTCTTTTTCATGCTGACAATTTTTCCTTCGTTAATAAAATGAAAAAATATTTACCCCATATGCATGAATGTCTTACATGCAATACAGTCTACTTTACTAAACTTCAAAGCAACCTTCACAGTATGTCTAAACCAGAGCGCATAAACGGTTTATCTGGTTATCTGTCTGTATGGATCATACTATAAGTTACAACCCTTATAATATTTCCTTGTTTTGACTATACCAGCTCTATTTATACATTTATACAAAGAAACATGTATGCACACACAGGTATACAAAGAGTGAAAGAAGGAATTAAAGGTGCAGTAGGAGATCTTGGAAAATGCTAACTTTAGCCTGATGGCACTGAAAGT
Organism: Ptychobarbus kaznakovi; assembly: GCA_027422405.1. Classification (NCBI taxonomy): domain Eukaryota; kingdom Metazoa; phylum Chordata; class Actinopteri; order Cypriniformes; family Cyprinidae; genus Ptychobarbus; species Ptychobarbus kaznakovi. The sequence continues at coordinate 10,991,036 of CM049796.1, forward strand.
GAACGTTTCACCCTCCCTGCAAATCGCCATCCAAAGCCACGCCCCCTGAACGCTCACAGATCAGACGATCGGAGACAACACTACTACAATGCATCATGTGCCATTCACCGGTGAGAAAACAATAAGTAAAAGTACTACAATACCAGGAAGAAAGATCAGGTTGTTGGTGTCTGCATAGCATGTAAGAACATGCTGATGACGTACTGTATCCTGTCTGCGTAACGAGAACCAGGTGCACAGAGGACAAGCTTTAGTGAGATTAGACAGACTATACAAACAACAACTACTGCACGAACAGTGGAACAGTCAGAGCTTTATGGGAGATTTTCAAAGAAAAGACACTATTAAAAAAATGTCACATGACATCTTGGCTTCAGTTTGCCTTAAGGTCTTTGGAGAGACTGAAACCAGTTGGAAGAAGGTTCCATGGTCTGATGAGACCAGAACTGAGCTATTAGACAAAAGCATCATCAGAAACACAACGTCATGCTGTGTGGACACTTCTATGGCAGGCCCAAAGAGGCTTGCGATGGTAGAGGGTGAATTTAGTAAAATACAGGGACATTTTGAAGGAATATCTTTGATAGGGTCTGATTTGGGAAAATATTTATAATGGCAAAACTAAACAGGAATGGGATAAAAACAAAGATCAAAATGTAAAAAGCAAACCTGTATTTATTCAGTCATTATCCTCTATGAGTCAGTGCCGTTGACCATGAAAACATCTAAGGGGGCAAATACTTTTAATAAGTACTTGCTATATGTTCAAGCAATCAGAAGGAAGTGTGAATACTGAAACATCTAGTTTATGTATTTTATGCCTGTTTGTAATATATGTAGAGAAATCTCCAGTAGCTTCAGAACTATAATGTAAACATCATTAAGCTCCAGCAGTTACAGAAAGTTCACTAAGTAAGCAAACGACACTAGCAGAGATGTGCACATAGGGCACTTGACCTCTCTCTCTCGCTCTCTCTCTCTCTCTCTCTCTCTCTCTCTCTGTGGAACTGCACCACAAACATGCTAATAAGCTAAACATGTTCTGTTCACAGCAAGCTAAATTTGTTGCTCTTATTTGCAGCTTGAGTTGTCATCCTGCACACCATGTAGTGGTAGTAATTTATAATGCCTGTTTGCGTCTTCCTCTATAAGTTTCCTGAGACAATGCACCTGGGGAATAGTAAAGGGCTCGTAAACTAGCATCATGTGGGGGTGTTTTTAAAGCATGTCATTGATGACAAGCTCTATTAGTGAGGGATTTAATGACTAGATTGCTTCCTGTTTGATGGGAATACCCCTCACTGCATTATGAAGGAAAGGCATAGTGTCATTTATCATGTGCTATCAGCTGCTAGCGACTTCATTTAGATATGCATTCACATATCCTGTAATAGTGACACAATGAAATTGCAGCTAAATCTTTCCCGTGAAGTCGCGTTCATATGTGGTGTACACCTTAGCCAAAACTGATCAAATACAATTCCCATGAATAGGGCATATTTATTTATGTATTTCCAAAATAAATAAATATTTTTTTAATTGAATTATTTATTTAGTTAGCTAGTTAGTTAAATAAAAAAGTAACATGAATAACAGTCAATAATCAAAATCAAAATAAAAAAAAATAAAAATTACTACGTAGTTCACCTAAATTCAACAGTCATTCAGTAGGGACTAACTAGATTGGAATCAAGTGTTGTTTTGTAGTATCCGATAAACTGGGAAACACATATTTCCCATATTTTAAATAATTGTTTTTATTTATTATTTTTCATACTCTAATATTCATAAGTTTGAAGTCGTTAAGATTTTTTTAAATGTTTTTCATGTTACATGATTCTTCAGAAATTATTATAATGGGATGATTTTGGTGCTCAATCATTTCTAATTATTATCAATGCTTAAAAAAGTTATGCTGCTTAATATTTTTACGGAATCCGTGATGCATTTACAGGATTCTTTGATAAATAGAAAATTCAAATGAACAACATTAATTTGACACACAAACCTTTTGTACCATTATGCATGTTTTCACTGTCACTTTTGATATTTAATGTATCCTTTCTGTACTAATTTATATTAAGTGTTGATGTATAATATGTTAAGTGCTAATTTAAATCAAGTGCTAATATATATTTAGCTTGTTAACAGGGCTAAATTATTGAGCTTTACAACACAACAATATGTGCAACAGCTGAGAAAAAATGATCTACTTCTGCTCCCATAATGCTGCTGAAAAGTTCCAAATGATGATGTAAAATGCACACAATTAAGCACTGTTTTTTGTAATTAAAATGTATTCATTAAACAAATTCATTCATAATATATAAAAAAACTAAACAAATCTAATTTGTGCCTTATGCTTTTATTTTTATTTTTTATAGAATAACAAAAAAATCCAGAAAAATGCATTTAAAAAAAGTTAGAAACTAATTTGCCTGAGTGAGATAAGTATTTTTATTAATTTTCTTTGCCTTCTGATTTTAAACAAAGTCACCGAAAAAGTGGAAAGTGCCAACCCTGCCAGTTAAATGTCATTGCAGTGCCCTGCTCTGAATGAGCTCTGCACCCCACAGTTGTATGTGAGAAGGCCACGTCCACAGCATATCTCAGGGGTACCGAAAATAATTACAATTAATCGAACGCTTATGAGGCTTTTGTTTTGGCCAGAGACAGCGCTGAGTGGATAAACACCTATTATAGCAGTCAATGTCATACCGAGAGACATCACATGGCAGTGGTCTCCCTGGAGGCAGCAGGGCTTTGGTCAGGACAGGCTCAGCGATGAAGGTATTCTTACTCTAATGTGTGTGCCTTATGTTCTGCTGTAGCAGAGAGATAGTCTCTATTGTGAGACAAATACAGTGTCCTGTCAAAGAAGCCAGTGTGTTCAGTGTCACCTAAACCATTATCAAACTATAGTTTTTCAATGACACAAAAAGGTGACTCAGGCGTTTCTCTCTTTTAAAATATAAACTGTCCCTTTTGTGACTCATTACGACCTTAAAAGGATAATTCAAATCATGTCACCTTTATTTATATAGTGCTTTATACAATATAGTTTCAAAACAGTTTACAATAAATAGTTTAGGTAAAGAAAACAACAACAACAACAACAAAAAAAAAAACTATGCTGGAAATGTACTCACCCCCAGGCTATCCAAGCTGAGTTTGTTTCTTCATCAGAACAGATTTGAAGAAATTTAGTATTACATCACTTGCTCACCAACAGATCCTCAGCAGTGAGTCAAAACTGTTGATACAAACATGACTCCACATGACTCTCATTCTGACGGTACCCATTCACTGCATAGAAATTACAGATATTGGTGAGCAAGTTATCTAATGCTAAATTCTTTCAAATGTGTTCCGATCAAGATACAAACTCATCTACATCTTGCAAGGCCTGATGGTGAGTACGTTTTAGCAAATTTTCATTTTTGGGAGAACTAACAGTAATAAACAGGAAACAGCAACCAATGATGCAAACTTCATCAAATATGAGACAAATTCTAACTCTGATATAGACAGTGGCGGCTGGTGAATTTTTTGAGTGGGGCTGTGGCAACTGGCACAGCAAACAATTTCACAAACAATCCTTCAAAAATAAATCAAACCGCGGCTGATCTGGACCCAGCTCTTTACCTTGTGTTTTTTTTCAGCTCAAGTAGGTTCGTGTCCGGAAACAACAGTCACGTGAATATTGTTCAGCTTTCAAAGAACATCAGTTGAACTTTGATTTTCAGTTGAAATTGAGACAGTTCAAAAGTTCATTAATCATATATATTTAATATCTTAAATCAGAAGGTGGCGGCTAAAATGATCACATCTAAAACAAAATTGTTATTGTTCAATTCATTAGCAAAAAGTAAGTGTGTGTGTGGTTCAATTCAGGAGTTGAGATTCAGACAACAGTGTTGTTGTTCAGCTTGAGTTGGTTTAATGTTCAGTTCAATAACAATTATGTGAAATTAATCAGTTATGAAACCCATTTGATTCAGCTAAAGAGCAGCCTAACAAAAGACAACAGTGTCATCATCTTGCTTCGATTGAGCCAAAAGATACAATTCTGATATAATTTATTTATCATCATATTTTAAACCTATTAAGCATTCTTTCTTTGAATATTTTGAAAAACTTATTTTTTCGTCAATAAAAGTCAATGTTGTATTGGACTCTATAACTGTACATCCAAAAATAATGACAAAACCTCTTGATTTTTCGCAGAAGAAAGTAAGTCATACAGGTTTGGAACAACAGTATTTTTCCAGATCATTTAGCTTCTCAGCCTGAGCTACTGTACAAATCAAATCAGTCGAAAGACAGTAATTTAACTGCATGTTCTGTCAATGTTTTCCTGAGAATACTTCATATGTCGGCACTGAGGTTTTCTTTAATTATTAATCACCGAAGTTATTTGTGCGCTCTAATCCTGAAAGACCATTTTGTTGGAAAAAAGCTTTTGCCAGATTGTTGTTTGATCTGTCTGCAGAAGAACAATCGCTTCACATTCAGGCCGTGTTAGCGACAGATATCAACAGACTGTGAACACCTTGTCTAGCCGTAGCATTTGCATACATGATAGTACGTGACAAAACGTTTAAGAATTTCCTCCTTGAGATTGTATGAACAGTTCCTGTTTTGTTCACCTTGTCTGAACAGAATTCTACTGTTTTACTGTACTTTTACTTTTACACCCCCCCCCCCCACCCCCCCCCCCCCACACACACACACACACGCACACACACATAAACATCATCAACGAACAAAGAACAGAATTTGAAAAGTTAATAGGCAGGTGAATGACTATGAATGCAGCAATTATAAATCGCTCTATATGGTGAAAAAATGAATAATGAAGGTATTGATTGTGACCAAGGTCTTGGATTTCTATTTAATACAGGTGAGAGGCTCGCTTTGCAGATTTTCAATTACATTCTCAAAAGCCTCCTGTGATTACAGATTGTTATGAACCCCACACGCAGAGTGCGTGACATAAAAAGCTTCAGACGCACAATTACAGTGGCCGTGACTTTAAAGCCCCAAAGTCCCTGCATGTCTCATTGCCCAGGAGTTTTTCAGAGCCCAGGTCCCCTTCACTTTCAATTAAAACACATGAAAGAAAGGAATTCAGTCCTCATTCACTCCTGGGAATGCAAATGGTCCTCTTGCTCTTATTCTATACAGGGTCTTAATTACCTGAGATAATTACTTTGTACATTGAAGCAATTATTGCCATTTCTGCTGGGACCTGTGTGGAGCGCAATCTGAGGGGAGCGGCGGAGAAGAATCCAAGAGTAGAGATGTGAGGAGATCAGCTCCATGTGGTGGATCAGGTATCATGGCTACAAAAAAAGAACAGAAAAGAAACCGATTGCTAACAGTGCTAATTGCTACATATTTAGCCTCTGTCTGCCCTTCTCTTTCTTTCTCTCTCTTCTGAGGATGGCTCACTTTTGGGTGCATTAGTTCAAATTGTAGATAAAGAAAGCTGTTCGATAACACCTTCAACAAAGCTCCATAAAAGTTAAATTAGCTCTATTAGCTGCTTAAAGGGAACGTAAGACCTCGACAGGCATCTCTGCCTCTTGTGTCCTCCTCAAAGTGAGACGGATAAGTGTGTACTTTTAATACAGTGAAGAAAGCTCACTCTTAATGATCGCAGACAAATGGCAGAGGGATGAGTGTCAAAAGCAAAAGCATCAATGAATGGAGTTTTGGAAGGAGAAGTGGTGCGCATGCTGTGTGTTGGTTTAGTGTGTGTGTGTGTGTCCTTCAAGAACAGATGCTGTTAGGTTTCTTTCACTTACAGGTGCCAGTGATCAGAAATACAACAGCTCTCTCTCTTTCTCTCTTTATTAGTGAGAGGCTGATATTGCAGCATTAGCCATTTTAAAACCCATCCATTTGTTCATCCATCCAACCATCTGTCCACTCATCTATCATCAGTCTATTTACCCATCAGTCTGTCCATCCATCCACCTATTTATGCATCATTTTATCCATGTATCCATCCATGTATATGCTCATTCATCCCCCCATCCATTTATACATAATTTTATTTATGTATCCATCCATTTGTCTGCTCATCCGTCCATACTTCTGTTCACCCACCCATTTATCCATTATTTTTTCCACATATCCATCCATTTTTCTGTTCATTCGTCTGTCCATTTATTTCATCCATCCATCCACCCATGCATCATTTTAATCTATTTATCCATCTATTTATCCATTCATGTGTCTATCCATTCATCCATCCATCCATCCACCTATCTATCAATCCATCCATATCAATCCATCTATCATCCATCCATCCATCTATCTGTCCACCCATCCACCCACCCATTTATGTATCATTTTATCTACATATCCATTCATTTTTCTGCTCATTCATCCACCCATCAATCTGTTCATGCATCCACCCATCCATTTATCCATCATTTTATACATGTATCCATCCATTTGTCTGATAATCCATCCATCCATCTGTTCACCCTTCCATCCACCCACTCATTTATGCATATTTTTTCCACATATCCATCCATTTTTCAATTCATTCATCTATTAATTAATTTCATTCATCCATCAATGCATCACCTTATCCAAGTATCCATCCATTTATGCATTAATGGTTCTATCCATTAATCCATCCATCCGAAACTGTGGCTCTGATGATGATGATGATGAGAGGAGGAGGAGGAGGAGGAGGAGGAAGCCATCATCCATTCATCCATCCACTTATCCATCTGTCCGTCCATCAATCCATCCAACCATTTATCAATCCATGGTCCATTCATCCATCATTTATCCATCCATCAATCCATATAAAATTACTTTATGAAAATATTGTAATCTTCAAAAGGTGCATGTCCTTCCAAAATATCAATTTATATGAAAATTAGGTTGTACTGCAAAAATTTGATCAAAAGACGAATCTAAATACTTGCAAAACATCAGTGAACATCTAATAAAGCCTTCATCTGATAAACAAATTACTAATTCAGATAAACTTTGCTACAAAAGTATTCTCAACTAAAAGAGCCAGAAAATCCTGATATGAAACCCAAAAGAATGCAAAAAAGAAAAGACTCCAGGTGGTTTTCAAGCTATTATTGTTCAGAATAAAAGAATGGGGGGGGGGGGGGGGGGGGCTGTTGAAACTCTCATAGGCTCTATGTTCAGTGAGTTTAATCCACACTGATGTCTGCTGCTATTCAGGGCACACACCCCATCACACTGCGCTTGTTCTCCCAGACCAAACAAGAGGCAGGTCGCCTTTGAAACCCGTTCTCCCTCCGAACCCCCGTCATGTCCCACACCATCCGCACAACGCCATCAAGGGGCATATTTTATTGGACTTCAGAAATACCACGTGTCATTAATATGCACACATGGGAGAGGCACAAAATGTCACACACAAATGGAGTCCATTCAGTCCCTTTGAGCTGCTGAGTGCAGGCACACAAAAGATATTCAAACCTCTTTGTGATGTAGCACACACACTCATACATGCATCAGTCTCATGGTAAATGCTGCATTCCAATAGGAGTTTGATTCAGATAATGTGGCAACATGAATTTCACAGAGGACCAAAGGGTGCTCTTCCGTTGCTTTCCCAAGACGAAGCTGTCAGCTGCACGCCAATGCTTGCCAAAACTTCAAAAGCAATCCGTCCCCTAAGATCTTGATTCGTACTAATGAGCCAATGTTCAATGTTCAATGTCAGTCAATGTTGACCATGGGAAAATGATTTAACAGCAGTGCCTGTGAGCATTAGGGGAGATGGCATTTGGAACTGAGTGACTTTTTTATTTATTTACTTCATGCCAGCTTTGGCACTGAAGAACATTAATGCCGTTATTCTGCTGACTTTGAGAATGAGAATCATGTGGTGTTATCACACGCCTCATACCATGACCTTGACTGGATATTCTTCATTCACCAAAAAGGTCCTTTTGTGACCAATGCTTTTCCTTCCCTGTGAGAATGTGATGATGTCGTTTTAATTCATTCACATTTCATTAATTCAGCCTATAATTTATACAGGTTTGACTATAGACCTTATTAAGACTATAGACCTTACTAAGGTCTTACTATTTTGACTATAGACCCTACACACTAAATTGAGTAACTGACCCTTCTCAAAGACTGACCACCTTAGTTACTGTTGCTATGTTCGACAAGCCATGCCGCTCTCACGCCACACATCATGTTCATACTCAGTGAAAAATACATTGCAGAGCAACGAGAACACTGACAACGCACTGACTTTATGTTGTGTTAGATTGCTGTAAAGCCTCAGTTCAAGCAGGACATGAACCAGTCTTTTCGTATTTACTTAAAGCACGAAATAAACAATGAATGAACATCAGAAGCTATATTATTTCAATGGTGGAAGGACATACATACACAGCATTTTTCAAGTTTTTGTCTACCAAATTAAATCAACTTTGTTTGACGGACAAAACGGCAGATTTGGCATTATGATTGGTCGGGTTGCCTGTCAATCAAGCTCCCTGCAGAGGGTCAGTTGTGTTCTTTAATATAAAATTAACAATAGTTAATTTAATTAATTAATTGTTAATTTAATAGATGTAGATCTTTTCCCTGATGAAAATTAACCAAATATGGTATCCGTCCAAGTGTAGTAACCATGTTTTTGCGGAGGATTGACTACCTTTTGTACAAACACAGTTTTACTGCAAATATCATGGTTAAACTATGGTTAGTGCAGCAAAACCATGGTTAATTTGTGGTTACCATGTTTTTTTATATATATGTAGTAAAACCATGGTTCATTTTCCTAAGGGATCTTATTTAACCGTAATCATAATATTGAACTGTCACATCTCACCCAACTTATACCCACAACGACCATGTACAAAACACATCTGAGAGTTTTCTATTTCTTAAACAAAACGAAAAAACTGAAATCTAACCATTTCTCTTTATTTATTTTTAAAGACAAAATAAAATGACCAGAAGAATACACTGACCATTTCCGAGCCGCTGAAACCTGTCATTTAGGCTCAGAGGTAAACCCGAGCAAGCTTGAGTTGAGCACGAGCTTAAACTTAAGTATCAATAGCCTACCTGGAATTTGCCTTCTCTCTTTCATCGTACTCTGTTTTGGACAGGAATTAATTTTACGCATTCAGTCTTGTAAACAAGGCTTGAGAATAACAATTGAAGCGTCAATCCTCCAAGACAGCAGAGCTTCTTTCTATTATATCGGAAATACAAACATGATAACGGTCACAAAGAGAGGATTAGCACCCAGCAAAGAAAAGACTGAAAGCTGACATTGGTGAAACTGACATCGTTGAGACAAAAAGAGGAGGGAGACAGTCGGAAGGAGGTTTGGAGTCACCAATTATTCAGTTCAATAAGGTTTGACGTGAGGGGGGTAAAACCACATTGATTTGCACTGTTCAGAGTGGCCGGCCCTTTTGTTGAGTGTTAGAATAGCACAAAGGTATTGTGACCACCTCACAATTCTCTGCAGGCTAACATTTGTCACTATAATCCTATAAAATGAAATATAGCCCACAGTACCGCGATCATATAAGGCCGCTCGGCAGTCACAGCAGGATAATGGTTTAAGTTGAGAGCAATCAAATCACACCCGAGCAATAACCCGAGTCAGTTCCACATTTCTTTAAATATCTTTGTGTTTTATTATGTTTCTGTAAATATACAGTGTATAACGTTACTAACTGGGGAGGTATTGACACCCGCTGGCTATGTATTTGGGATTGTGGTCTATTTCACATTTAATGTGTCAATTAAGCCCCAATTAAATTTAGAAGTACGTGTGGACAATGTTAAATCTTTATGTGAATGCTTAATTAAATATTCCCCTGTGGTGTGAATTATTGAAGATGATTTCAGAAAATTTCCCAAGTTATGCCTTGGGCTACAGTTGTTTAATGTTTCTAAATCTGTCCGTTTTCAGACTGATTAAAGAAAGTCCAGATTTTACATTGGACATCAAATGGTAATCCAACGTAGTACCAACAAATCATTTTCCATATTATTTGACCTATATATAGTGATATATTTCATTGTCTGATTTTAGTTTGTTGTAAAAAATTGTTTGATTTGTGCTTGACACAAACCATGTTTATATTCACTCCAAGTTAATGGGTTATATTGTCTTTTACGTTGCATAACTGGCATGTCACACAGCCTGTCCATGTTGGTACAGTATCTGGATATTTTTCCTTGATATTTTTATGTGGGTATCTGATTAGTTGCACTGTATTTTTTGCCTTTACAATTGTTTTTCCTGCTGTCTGCAATCACAACAGTCCTGCAATCCATTTTTGGTTTGCAACTCACCAACTGAGAACCTCTGATCTGGACTTTAGAATGAAACCATTGAAAATAGACTCTATCTATAACTTTGCAATAAATAACTTGGCATTTATTTTAGTTTAATTTGGTTCTTTCAGAAAATAGCACAACAAAAACTATAACGCCTATGGAAATGAATTCAGCTTACAACATGGTAGCAGCATGACTGTGGTTTTTTTATGAGGTCTCCAATCTCTGAATTACTGGGATTTACAAGATACTGAGAAAAAAGCAGAAACATTAGTTTGTTAGACTTTTTAGCCTTAGAATTTCTGAGGAACCTTGTGAACTAAATAGAAAAGCACATTGAATGTGGATGTTTTCACAAGTTAGCAGCTGTGAGTTGTCACTAAAAGCGTTTAACTAATTATAGTGGCTAATTAACCTTATTAAATTTAAATCTTATAAGGAGTAATTGAAAACCGGGCCCAGCAGGTGTTCTATTTCACTCTCTGTCTTTCTAGCACTCATTTCTCTTTTTCCTTTTCCCTGTTTCCACATCATGGCAGTTTGTTCCATGCCTGACTGAGAAGCTCTTTCCCGCCTTCCTCCTTTGAGTTCTGGGTGTGTTTTTTTGTGCCTAAAGCTCCGACAGTGTGATACACGCCAGAGGGAAACTGAGGGACTTGGAAAATCAATGCTGGCGTCTCTTTCTCACGATCCTACTTAGTTTGTGTGTTTTCCCCCCTCAATAAGTAATTAAATTGCCAGCTTTATTCTTGCTCTCAATACAAAAAAAATCTATAAAAACCCAGTGTCTTGAAGATTTTTTTTTCTAAGTTTACTTGTTATATAATTTATATATACATTATTTCAGAATTTTCTTAATCTAGAAGAACATTTTTTTTTATTTAGAATCAATTTATTTGGCCTGTTTGTCAGGACCTCATCATTTTAAAATCCTTACAGTCTGAACACATTAGACATTTTTAAATACTTTTTACATAACACCTCTCTGTAAACCACCTAAGCAAAATTGTTGTCTTAGGTCCTTTTTGGCCATTTATTGTTTGCATGAGTAGCGTGCCAAGACCAGCCCTGGGAGATTTCTCTCTAGTCACCATCTCACTCACATCAGCTCTTTATTACAGACAGTGCAGGTGGGGAAGAAGCTAGAATGCACTGCACCTGTTTTGATGGTTTCTCTTGGGCCACAATGTACCAGAGCTGACAGCTTTGTTCTCATTCAAATGCTCTCATCCTGTAAAACATGATTAGGCATGTTTACTCAAATTATTTATGGCCTAATTGCGCTCAGTACCACAGATGACTTAAAGTAGTAATTTCACATCCAGCATTTGTTTAAGTCCTTACAGTGACTGAGTACATTAGCGACAACAAGAGCTGTCAAGCTCGTAAATGATCAAGCACTCTTACATAATCAGCTAGATGGATTACAAAACACTACATTTTCAATAGTCAAATTGGACTGCATTATTCACTATTTTCAATGACCTCTCTACAGGTAGCTGAGAGCCGTATCTTTTATAAAATTACTGTTAATTAGTGGTATTTTGTTAGGCAAGCATCACTATTATTATTGCTCATACTTTATATGCCATTGAATGTGTGATTTTCACCTGGCAGACAATAAAACAGGCAAAAATACTATAGAATTATATTGAAGAGCCTTGCTCACCAATGGATACTGTGCAGCGAATGGGTGCCATCAGAATGAACTTCTGATAAAAACATCACAAAGTAATTGACAAGAGTTCTAAATCTGCATTTACGTAAAAACAAATATTTCATTGAGATGTTTTTAACTTCAAACTTCTGCTTCCAGCTAAAATATGAGTGCTGTATCCATAATATTTCTCCAAAGAAAAAAACAACAAAGAATCAGTCTGAATTAGGAGTAAAATATGCACAGATCTAAGACTATTTTATGTAAAGCACGTATTTTCTTTATTACAAACATGCAGCTTTTCACTTCACAAGACATCAATGATGGACTGAAGTAATGTAGATTATTGTGATGTTTTTATCAGCTGTGTGGACCCATTCTGACGGCACCCATACAGTAGAGGATTCATTGGTGAGCAAGTGATGTGATGCTTAATTTCTCTAAATTTATTTCGATGAAGAAACAAACTCATTTACATCTCGGATGGCCTGAGGGTGAGTACATTTTCAGCAAATTTTAATTTAAACCATGACGTCTTTCAAATGCCCTGTCAAGTATACTGGCCTTGCAAAGGTCATATTCAGTAATGCCAACTGATATTAACACGTATTGAGGAGAAACACTTACTATCCATGGTAATATGCTCAATAAACGATGTAATCAGAATTAATCTGGAAAGTGTAGCTGTTGTAATGGGACTGATTTGAAAATATAAACATTATTATATAAATTACCTATTTATTACTGGGGCCCTCAGAGTTGAAATTGGATGAAACACTGGTGGCTGGCCAGTCAAGCGAGCCAATTTGCGTGTTGTCACATCCTGTTTCTGTTGTTTCAGGCAGTAATTAAATAAGATGGCTATGGCACAGTTGGCAGACCTTCTCTAAGAGTGATTCATTCTGATGTTTTGGACTGTACAGTATAGGGACAGGGTTAGACTGATATTTTACTCCAGTCATCTTATGAAGTGATTATAATATCCAATTCAGAGTAGGAATTGACTACAAACCTCAACTGAATTCACTGATGATATGAGATAATCATGTGTGCTGGTCAAATGCCTATTAAATTTAGTTATTTGACCACTTATAGCATAAAAACAATTTTACAGAGCATAATCGATTATATTCTTTACTGCTGAACAAGGGCATTTTTTTTCTAAATGCATTTATGCATTTTGTAGACATTTTCAGAATAAAAAAACCTGTAAATATCTACATACTGCTCATACTGCTTGTGGAAATGCATCTAAGTTATGATAAATTCTGTAAGGTGGAAATCACAATCATGAATATGACAATAATGAGAAATTGTGAAAACAAATAGTCAAAAATGTGATGTAAAATATGTTATATTTTTTCAGAACATTGCAACAAATATATACTGTGAAAAAGTCATGATTCTGTGTTGGAAAAGAGGTACACATATATATATGGCAGGTCTTCCAGCCAGTTCCATCAAACCTCTACAATTAATTCAAAACGCTGCTGCAAGATTAATCTTTAATGAGCCGAAAAGAACGCACATCACACCTCTGTTCATCAATTTGCACTGGCTACTAATAGCTACTAGCATTAAATTCAAGGCATTAATGTTTGCCTACAGAACCACCTCTGGCTCTGCACCCCTTTACCTAAATTCATTACTTCAGACTTATATGCCCTCTAGAAGCTTGCGTTCTGCAAGTGAACGACGCATTACTGTACCATCCCAAAGAGGCACAAAATCACTTTCACAGACTTTTTCATTAACTGTTCCCATCTGGTGAAATGACCTGCCTAACTCAATCTGAGCAGCTGAATCCTTACCCATCTTCAAGAAACGGCTAAAAACACATCTCTTCCATCTTTATTTGACCCTCTAACTCTAGCACTCTCTATTCTAATTTTATTTTATCTAATCTGTCTTCTTTATTTAATAAAACACAAACATTTGACCCTCTATCAATAGCATTTTTATTCTCTAACTGCTAGCTTTTCTTGTAAAACTAACACTAAGTTTCATTTTTCTATATTTTACATACTAGTTTTCTTAAAAAAATAAAAATAAAAAAATAAAACAAATCCTTCCTACGTGTACTGCGTTAGGCTAACCAGGACTTGTAATGGCACTGGCATGTTGTTGCTCTTTTGTTGGTTTTGATTGCTTCTATAATGTCCTCATTTGTAAGTCGCTTTGGATAAAAGCGTCTGCTAAATGACTAAATAAATAAATAAATAAACATATACTGTATATAAATACATGTGCATCTAAAAAAAATTTGAATATTGTGACAAAAATATATATTTTTCTAACATTTCAAAAAGTGAAACTTTCATATTCTAGAATCATTACATGTAAAGTTAAACATTTCAAAAGTTTTTTGTTTTTGTTGTTTGTTTGTTTTAATTTGATAATAATGATAATTAGAGCTTACAGCTCATGAAAGTAAAAAATCCAGTATCTCAAAATATTCAAATATTTACATTTGAGTTTCATGAAATGACCGTCCCTACAGTATAAATTCTGGGTATCTCTTGTTCTTTGAAACCACAATAATGGGAATGACTGCTGACTTGGCAATGGTCCAGAAGACGATCATTGACACCCTCCACAAAGAGGGTAAGTCACAGAAGGTCATTACTGAAAGGGGTGGCTGTTCACAGAGTGCTGTATCAAAGCATATTGAATGCAAAAGTTGACTGGAAGGAAGAAATTGGGTAGGAAAAGTTGCACAAGCAAAAGGGCTGACCGCAAGCTTGAGAATACTGTCAAGCAAAGCCGATTCAAACATTTGGGAGAGCTTCACAAGGAGTCGACTGAAGCTGGAGTCAGTGCATCAAGAGTCACCACGCTCAGACATCTTCAGGAAAAGGACTACCAAGCCACTTCTGAAACAGAAACAATGTCAGAAGCATCTTACCTGGGCTGTGATGATTTGGGGTGCCGTGACGTCTGCTGGTGTTGGTCCATTGTATTTTATCAAGTCCAAAGTCAATGCAGCAGTCTACCAGGATATTTTGGAGCACTTTATGCTTCCATCTGCTGACAAGCTTTATGGAGATTCTGATTTCCTTTTCCAGCTGTACTTTAGCACCTGCTCACACTGCTAAAACCACTTCCAAGTGGTTTGCTGACCATGATATTACTGTGCTTGATTGGCCAGCCAACATGCCTGACCTGAACCCCATATGGAATCTATGGGATATTTTCAAGAGAAAGATGAAAAATAGCCGATCCAACAATACAGACGATTGGAAGGCTCAATAGTGCCTCAGCAGTGCCACAGGCTGATTGCTTCCATGCCACACCTCACTGATGCTGGAATTTGTGCTAAAGGAGCCCCGACCAAGTATTGAGTGCATAAATGAACATAATTTAAAGAATTTGAACTTTTCTGTTTTGCAAATCCCTTTTTTTATTGATCTTAGGAAATAATCTAATATTTTGAGGTACTGGATTTTTGACCTTCATGAGCTGTAAGCTCTAATCATCAAAAAAATATATATTTGAAATGTTTTACTTTACATGTAATGAATCTATAATATATGAAAGTTTCACTATTCTAAAGTGAAAACATTCCTCCATGGGATATGCACTACCTTTCAAAAGCTTGGGGTCAGTAAAATTGTTTCATGTTTTCAAAATATGTCTCTGATGTTCACCAAGGCTGCATTTATTTGCTGAAAAATACAGTAAAAACAGTTAAACTGTGGAAATAGTATTGCTATTTATAAAAATAGATTTCTCTTTGAATGTTTTAAAATTGTATTTATTCCTATGATTCAGTGCTGAATGTTCAGCATCATTACTCCAGTCTTTAGTGTCACATGATGCTTCAGAAATCTCTGATATGCTTATTTTCTCTTTAAGAAACATTTATTATCAATTATTTTAAGCATTTTTTGTGGATGCATGATATATTCCAGGAATATAAAGTTCCAAAGAGCTCAATTTATTTGAAATAAAACATTTGATAACATTATAAATGCTTTTACTGTCACTTTTGATTAATTTAATGTATTCTTCCTGAATAAAGTATTAATTAAACACACACATGCATGCACACACACACACACACACACACACACACACACACACACACACACCACTGACACTGTAGTGTTTCTCAACAATAAAGATTGCCTCAGTCACGCTTAGTTTTCATACGAGTAGCATCATTAGCCCTCGGCCATGACCCTTGGATGCTGCCACCACCATTCCAGCAAAGAAATCAATCAATCAATCAATCTCTCTCTCTCTCTCTCTCTCTCTCTCTCTCTCTCTCTCTCTCTCTCTCTCTCTCTCTCTCTCTCTCTCTCTCTCTCTCTCTCTCTCTCTCTCTCTCTCTATCTCCAGTAGTCTGACCTCCCCAGTCCTTCTTTGATCTGAGCTCCAGTGTCTGTACTACTACCACCTGCTGCATAACCATGATGTCTCATTAGACTAATGTGTGTTTTTGCATTGAACCTCAGGCAATCTAGCATAATACAGTTATTTGCATATGAAATGTATCGCATATGGAAAGAGTTCACAGAATGGTGTGCGATATGGTAAAACACATCTGATCAAAGGACTGCCATTATATCTGCTGCTGTATAGTCAGCTGAGAATGTTCCATACTTGAAAATGTATATTCTATATGGAAATGTGTGCCACTGGATCTCTCTATCTATAAGTACACTCTTATTTGTCTGTATAACCTGTATGTGTTTTCACTCAGAAGACACAGATACACTAGTGTTTAAAAGTTTGGGATTAGTTACGTTTTTTCTTATTATTTTTATTATTTTTCAAATGCTGTTGTTTGGAACTTCTGGACATATAATGTATAAAAATGTAAATTATTATTTAATAATATAATATAGAAATTATAAGGTTTTTGTTTATTTACTTGGGAATTATGACATGCTCAAATTTTGATTATCACGTAGCTTATGGTGAAATGTTCACTTGACTTAAGCATGATGTCACCACTTGTGGGCGGGACTTGCCAGATGATTCAAGATTCGCAGTACGTCACTGATGAGACCCACAGTAAGATCCCTCTTAATGTATGTTTATACATACATAGGCTAGCTATAGGTAAATTGTGACTATTGCAATGCCTCACTCCATGTGCTCTTCCTTTTAATTTTTTCTCTCTTCCTGTCAACCCCTTGGTGGTTACCCTCGTTATTCAGTTCTGACTGAAATATCCTGAGGCAAGTTCTTCTTGGTCCACTTCCCAAGCCTCAGTCTCCCTTGTTCTGTGTCTTTCTATGCCTCTTTTACTTTACTTTCCTCTTTGTCCACCCACTGGCCTCCATGAGAGTGTGTGTGTGTGTGTTTGTGTTGCGTGCGCGTGTGCTGTCTGCCTGCCTGCCTCAGTTGGACCTCCCCTGAACCACTTGCAGATGAGTTCCCCTAACACATCAAGCCATCTGCCATTTTTCCTCAATGCTCTCGTCTCCTCTGCCAGACGAGGCTGTCACCCCCCTCCCTTTGCTAAAATGACTGCCTTCCTCTACTGTCTGGGGGCAAATATATGACAACAATGACACACTCATACACCCACCCCAAAAAGTATTTGCCTCTTAAAAACGCCTGAATTTTATTTCAATTCAAAACAAAATAATCTACCAATTTACATCTGCATGCAAATAATATTTTTTTCTCAGAACTAGCTTCACTTTTGAGTAATTTTTTTATTTACTATTAACCTATTTTTTTTAAAGTGATTTTACAGGATGTATGAAAAGTTCACTCTTGGCAACCAGGAAATGTCCAAATACATCTTTATTTTGAGCAACATCTTATTTCTTTTTGTGTGAAATATTTTGCTTAATGTGCTTGTTTTTATGTAATGCAATGACTTTTGTACAGTTTTGAGTGTGGCTTGAGTGGCCAAATGCTTTTTGGATCAAGTGTATGCACCCAAACAACCGCACAAATATTGTCTTATCACTTTTGATGACTGCGTGGGAATGCAGTTATTTCCTTGTGTCTCAAGATGTATTTTCAACAAACGCATACGTTTTCATGTATCATCTGATAACATATGCTGTTATAATTTCTAAAACTAATAAAAAGTAACAATATTGCTGTTTTTATTAGTTTTTTATCAAATAAATGCAGCTTTCATGAGATGTCTTTAAAATAAATTAATAAATAAATTCCTCAAACTCTTAAACAGTAGTGTATTAGTGGTGAAATTTGCTGTACATTCATATACCAGCAGCCTCATTGGAAATACGTGACTGCCTTCATTTCTGCAAAACTGCTAAAACTTACCTACACGTACATTTAACTGTAGTTCCCAAGTGAAATGAACACAAGAGGCAGTAAACCACCAACAACTGTTGTTCCTTTTCACACAAATTATAATTATAGGGGCACATTATCAATGAATAAAGGCTTGTTTTTGTGTAGTTCCTTCCACAATGCTATGTTATCAACTCAAAACACTTTTATCATATTGCATGCACTGTAAACTAACATTTGCATTACATATTCAGCCATATTCTATATAACTATTTATTCCATATACATATTCTATTTATATAGCTTTTCTAACATAGTAAACTTGCTCGGTAGCTCACCTGGTACAGGTGCATAGCACTTGCAATGTGAAGTGCTCTGGTACGAGTCTCGTGACACTAGTAACGACACTCCAAAAAAGAGCTCAGAGCCTTGTATGATGAAGCTAGAATGGCATGGTGGCTTCAGCAAATGTGTTTTTATCTCATGTATGCGTTTCTTAACAGTATTGGTTAGGTTTAGGGTAGGGTTTTGTGCTGATGCAATTCTGATGTTGTTAACATTAATAAGTTGAGAATAAAGTATAACAATAATAATAATTTGAACAGTTTGATGTGATACGAGCTAACCGATCGTTATATTTAATCAACATTGGTAGCGTAATTTATTGTAATGCTTTTTTCCTCAGTTGGACAAACGTGGCAGACTTGTTACTTACTTGTTCAGATGACAATATACAGTGATAATTCTCACTTGTGTCATATATTCCAAGGCATAGGCTATAATCTGTGATTGCGAAGTACAGTAAACATCCACACCGGTGCAGTGACTGACTGACACACATACTTACAGCTCATGCAAGGAAGATAATTCCGCAAGCAGCTGCAATTCCAGGTTTTCAAACAGAGATGGCGACAAAGAGGCAAAACGTACGGACAGCAGCTTTAACAAGTATTTTGTATCCACCTGTTTTTTTTTCATGCCACTGTACTGTTTAATAAATCCACATCTGCATTGGAGAAAAAAAGATAGCGCTTCTTGTGAATGTGTCATCTAAAAAGTGCAGTGAAATGTACCCGGAGTAACATATTTCAGGTTTTGTAGAAATGTGGGCAGAGTCACATATTTCCAATGATCCTGGCTTGTAAAAAACATTATATTCATAAAAAAAAGAATAATAAAATACCCGGGTGACCAACTGTTTCAGTCAAGATTCTGAAGTCCACATTAAATAGGCACTTTACTCCCATGAGACCATGGAATAGGAATCATATTACAAATCAGGATATGATGAAGTACAAGACCATTTAATCTAGCTGGGCACAATTTTCCACCAATCATTGGCTTAATTTGCAGTACTGGAACCAGTCTCGATTTTTCTGAATTCAACCCTGTCACTCTGAGTAATTTGAACTATTTGAGCAGATTTATGACACCATATTTCAGCTAAATTTGTAAAACAAACATCACAACACTTCACCGCCAAAATTTCTCAGTGGCAACAGAGAACTTGCGCAAAATAAAGTGGTACCAAACAGATTATTTATGGCCCAGTTCCAGTAAGCCTCCCTGTGCCTAATTAATCCCCAATGAAACACCCAACCGGCAGCCAGCATGAGTCCACATTGGGAGGAGACAGCAGAGCCCCAGCAGAGGGCCTCTGGTCCTCCAGATGGAGGGGCTCGTGGAGGAGGCGCAGCAGGGTGTGAGTGGAGCAGCATGAGGGCTTGGTCTCCCACCAGGCCTGGCCCATAGAGTGGCCAGCACACCACTGCTTCCTCACAAGCAACAAATGTCAAGCTGCCTGACCATGTTTCTGCTCCGCTCCAACACGTCATCCATACAAACAGCTCTGTCAGCCAGCATGACACCCGCCAGTGCGCTTGCTTTCCACAAATGGCACAGGAAATCGTTTTTGTAATAGAACTTGTGTAAAATATTTTATAAAAGTTCAGATGCTGAATGTGAAAGTACATCTTTGTGATTCGTTATGAAGTGCTAAGCCTTATATGAAGTCTTTGACCTTTAAAAGGTGTGGATAGAAATCATAAAGCTACTTTCAGGGTTTATGAATTATGAAAAAAAAACATTGTAGTGTAAAAGTTTAATAGTTATCTAGAGTAATTCAGTCTCATTGAGTTTCCTTACAGATCCCTTTAAATAAAATTCTGCCGAGAACATCGTACATCTAATTTTCAGAGATTTAAGATGGATTTCATTACTTTATTAATATGTTTGATATTTGTAGCTTATGAATTAACCGAATACCTATCGTATTATGAATATCCCTTCTTCTTCTGCATGTGATCCTGTTGATGTATATCTCAGTGTAGATTACACACTTACACACAAACATATACTTTTATAAATATATATATATATATATATACATATATACAATATCTCACCAGAGTACACCCCTCACATTTTTGTACATATTTTATTATATATTTTCATGTGACAACACTGAAGAAATGACACTTTTCTACAATGTAAAGTAGTGAGAGTACAGCTTGTATTGCAAATTTGCTGTCCCTCAAAAAACTCAACACACCTGCCATGGGGGGAAAAACGGCTGGCCACAAAGGAGTACACCCCTGTGTGGTGACCATCATATTTTGTGTGTGCCATTATTTCCAGCATGCCTGCCCCTCTTGCATGGAGTTCTTCCAGCTTCACAGGTTGCCACCGGAGCCTCTTCCACTCCTACCGACACGACAGGATGTGGACTTGGACATTGCGAATTCGGTGGCATGCAGGCTTCTTAGCAGGACTGTGCTTGGCCAGTCCATCACCTTTACCCTCAGCTTCTTTAGCAAGGCAATGGTCGTCTTGAAGGTGTGTTTGTTGGCGCCTTTCACAATCAAATATCCGCGTGAGGCGTGCGCAAAGATCTGCTGAGAGAAATAACCCAGAATTTCAAAATGTTTTTTTTTTTCTTCAGAGCACATAAACAATATATACTATGAAATCAGTGTCAGTATTTATAGAAATTAAAACTTTTATTTAGCACACAAGTGATGATAAAGACATTTATCATGTTACAAACGATGCTGTTCTTCTGAACTTTCTAAAATGCTCTTCTTAGCTCTTTTCAACATAATAATAATAAATGTTTTTTTGAGCAGCAAATCAGAATATTAGAATGATTTCTGAAGGATCATGTGACTGGAGTAATGATGCTAAAAATCAGCTTTGAAAGTCAGCTTTGATTGTTCCTGATAAAATGTTTAACTGCACTCGCAAGTGAATCTCAAGTTATTTTGTGTGATAGCTAAATCTATTCTAAATAAAACTACAAACAAAAAATATATACATTTATTTTGTCCTAATATTCTTTCTTGTAACTCTTCCATCTCAGTCACATACTTGACTAAACGGCTCATTATGAAACTCATTATGCAGCTCATTATGCAGGCCTTTGTCTCCGCAGGTGTGAATGTGAAGGTTGACGTCTTTTCGCATAGACCCTTTCTACTCAAAAATTGACTCAGAAAATTTTAAATCAATATATTTTACAGTAAATCAATATAAGTAAACAAGATGATTTTCACATTATTTTAAAGCAAAAACTCTAGACTACAAGATCCAGTCCTCAAAAGCCTTGTGAACACATTTTCTGTATGTTTTTTATGGCCTTATTTCAGTGACTCAACATTTTAGTTTTTCACTAACCACGCATAAACGTTGCTTTCTCAAAAACACAATCATGTACATAAATGCTGCAAACATATTATTGTAGCCCACTTTGTGCTGTTTACAGTGTTATTAGACTTTAGCCACTTATATGTTTATAAGCAACTGAAAAAAGTACAAATGTCAGGGTATGTCAAAACTTCTTCAGGCCCCCAAAACACCCTTAGACCCCAGAGGGTTAATGGCTGTGTGTTGAGTAATTTTGAGGGGACAGCAAATTTACACTGTTATACAAGCTGTACACTCACTACTTTACATTGTAGCAAAGTGTCATTTCTTCAGTGTTGTCACATGAAAAGATATAATAAAATATTTGCAAAAATGTGAGGGGTGTACTCACTTCTGTGGGATACTGTATATATACATGTATACACACATTATTTATTTATTTATTTAACCAAAACTGTATGGGTACTGACACTCTACAAAATATATTTGTGTCATATAGATTTGCAAGCGGTACATTTTCAGTTTTTGGGTGATCTATCCTTTATTTCAACAAGTACCAATCAATTAATCATTAATTTATTCAATCAATCAATCAATCAGTTAAAAAAAAATGAACTTAATTTGCTACTTTCTAGTGGGTAAGACATTTTTATTCAAGAGAAAATCTGATTGGATAAAAAAATCTGTGCAGTGCAGGATGAGGCATCAATATTTCTGCTCTGTTCTTCTGGATGCTAATGCTAAAAAGTAAAAATGTAGCATGTAGCTGATCTAAAGCTTATAAATGTATCCATAATTGCATGTAGCACAACAGATATAAAGTGAATAATTTTGTATAGCATGAAATAATGACAGATTAGATGCTGAATAAAACATAGTTAATTATTATTAATTTACATAATCTGAAATTACTTTTTATAATTTGTCCCAGGAAGGAGCCTGACATGTATGTGCAAAATAAAGGAACAAATGCTGGGTTAAAAAAGTTAGAAACTTTGTTTTTTTAAAGGCTGATCAAAAGAAAATTAAAAACATGCATTTAAATGCTGCATTATGCATGAGATTGCATAATTTATACTACCATACAAATTTAATCAAGGAAACAAGATGACTGAGGTAAGCCTTGATTACAAGCTTAACCCACATCAAAAGAGAATAAATTGAATTTAATAAGTCATGATGAAGAGAACATATTTTTAGGTTAATAATGCTCCCGGAAACCAGAGCGCAGGAAATCTATCACCCGTGATGTCATAGAGGAGAATAGGAGAGACAGGAAGATAAACTATACCTGTAAAATGCTATAAGTAACCGTCCTGTGCGTTTTGTCTGTAAGACATGCAAAATATTTTACACTTTTAGGGGCAAAAAGAAAGTCTGTCTCGTCTGACTTTCCTGTGTTCTGTCCTCTCAGACAAGCTTCTGTGTTTATCCTCCGCATTCAACTTCCCAGGCAATTAAAACGGAGTTAGTGAAGGTCACAAGGGGCACCTTGTCTCTTTGACTGCGGAGGCCGTGTAAAAACAAATGACTTTGCTGTGGAGTGCTCCGTCAGAGGACACCTGCTCTTGTGCCTTTCACAGTCTCGTCACCTTCCTGTCTGCTTCTGAATGGGTCAGAGTCTGAGGTGCTAGTACTCACATGCTCAATTCTGTGCGGCCCGGTGCCAAACACCTCACATATGCCAGCCAGTGCTTTTCTCTATCCGTTCCTGGGACTCATGCCAGGAACTGGTCACCGCCTCATCCCGCTTCCCTCAAAAACACTGGGCAAACTAAGCAAGCAAGACAGGAATACATCCAGCGAAAAGTTGTACTGTTCCAATCGGATCTCACATACACTAACTGAGAGAAAAAAAAGGTAAGTTAAGGCAATCTTTTACATATTAATAGAATTGAAAGGGTTCTAAAAGGTACTAGTATGTGGATTTTTAAGGGGAAATGTTTTTAATTTGTCTGTGGATTAATTTGAGCCTTTACAGTCTGAATTTTGAATGATTCAATTTCAAACTCTTGTCTCTGAATCTGGACAAAACCCATCCGTCATAAGATAGGCTTAATCGGAGAGGCCTGGATTTGCTATAAACCCATTTCACATTTAAAAATGTATGGCTTTTTTTCTTCTTCTATGCAACATAAAAATAAGATATTTTGAAGATATTTTTGACGAGCATTTGGGTATATAACTTATTTTAAAATATCTTCTTTTGTATTCCACAGGCATCAGCTTCATCATTGCAAAACAATTAATAAGGAGGATCACACTTTATGTTAGGATTTTCCAACAAAGAAATATCCAGCCTTTATCCATCTAGCATCTGGACAGTGCAGCAGTTATTTATGAAACTAAAAACTAGACAGACATTCAGAAAATGGCCTCTTTATGAAATCTGACATGGCAACCAGTGTCATAGAATAGCGAGAACAGCTAAGTGCGAAAAGAGTTTCCGCAGATGGGCATCTCCTGACACATGCATGCAATATGTACATTAAATATTAAGTAAACATAAACACTAAATTAATTTGTAATTAAATGCAATGTAAATTAATACAAAATAATTGCTGAAACTGTTGTTGGACTTTTAAAAAGTGCTAAAATCGTTAAATTAAAAGTTGGATGTCACATGGTGTCAAACTTTAAACTGACATCAGTTTCATGTCTCTCTAATGCAGTAAGTGTTAAAAATATAATTAAATAGCAGCTTTAGTGCAGTGACATGCTAATGAACGACTGTGCAACAACACTGTTGTATTTAGTAGGCCTATGTGACACTAGGTACATAATCCCTGCCACACACCAACCACTACAGCGTGCAGGTAATCACATTTAGTTATTGGATAAACCATTACAGTTTGCACATGTCCAGTCATTTAACATCATGCCTGTGTTGTTCAGGAAGTGATTGTGTGAAGATCAGAAATTACAGAGCGGCTGTAGTGTGTTTGGTGATGCTGTGTGTTCTTCTGCTGACTGCAGTCATAGTGCTATGTGTCCACATCCATACAAACAACACAAACTACACAGAAGAGACAGACTGGCTACTAACCAACATCACCAACCTTACAAAAGAGAGAAATCAGATAGTAACCAATAATGCCAACCTAATACAAGAACAAATAGAAAGTTATAGAAAGTTAATACATGAGAAAAATGAACTGTTGAAGACTTTCAATAAAACAGGGAATCATGAACTACACAAAAAAAATACATAAAATCTCAATATTTGATGAATAGCATACAACCTCTAAAAACAAATGTCATGTGATTAGGAATAGTTAATAGTTAATCTGCTAATAGTTTATCTGGTTGTGTTTGTAGATGGATGGATTTACTATCAATCCAGCTTTTACTTAATTTCCTCTGAGAAGAAGAACTGGACTGAGAAAAGATAAGACTGTACAGAGAGGAGCAGGTATGATCATCATACACAACAGAGAGGAACAAGTGAGTGAGTGTGTGTGTGTGTGTGTGTGTGTGTGTGTGTGTGTGTGTGTGTGTGTGTGTGTGTGTGTGTGTGTGTGTGTGTGTGTGTGTGTGTGTGTGTGTGTGTGTGTGTGTGTGTGTGTGTGTGTGTTGTGTGTGTGTGTGTGTGTGTGTGTGTGTGTGTGTGTGTGTGTGTGTGGTGTGTGTGTGTGTGTGTGTGAGAGAGAGAGAGAGAGAGATTTTTTTTTATTTTACTTTATTCAATCAAAATAGAGACATAAATATTTAAACTCCACACAAGATCAAAGATTAACTCCTTCTCCACCTCCATACAAAAAAATGATTTATAACATCGCTGTAGTTTAAAAGTTGATATATCTTACATTGCTTTATAATAATTAAATTCCACAATTCTTGACTTAACAAATGCCTTAAATAAAGATGTAGTCTCTTGAGAGAGAGAGAGACGTTTAGTCTTTCTTTATTTGAACAATTATTACATTACAATAAATCAATATTCACAAAAAGCATAAATTACCAACTTACACAAGTCAAAAATTAATTTGAATGAATGAATGATGCATTTATATAGCGCCTTATTGTGTATTGCCGTACACCCAAAGTGATTTACAATCATATGGGGGGGGGGGGGGTCTCTCCTCAAACGCCACCAGTGTGCAGCATCCACTTGGATGATGCGACGGTTGCCACAGGACAACGGCGCCAGTGCGCTCACCACACACCAGCTACAGGTGGAGAGGAGAGAGAATCATAGAGCCAATCAAGTGGATGGGGATTGTTAGCAGGCCATGATTGACAAGGGCCAGTGGGGGGAATTTGGCCAGGACACTGGGGTTACACCCCTACTCTTTACGAGATGTGCCATGGGATTTTTAATGACTACAGAGAATCAGGACCTCGGTTTAATGTCTCATCCGAAAGACGGTGCTTGTTGATAGTATAGTGTCCCTACACTACACTGGGGTGTTAGGACCCACACAGACCACAGGGTGAGCACCCCCTGCTGGTCACACTAACACCTCTTCCAGCAGCAACCTAGTTTTCCTAGGAGGTCTCCCATCTAGGTACTGACCAGGCTCAGCCCTGCTTAGCTTCAGTGGGCAACCGGTCTTTGGGCACAATAAAAAGTTTTTGCTCACATCTGACACCGATTTTGTTAATTTTGTAAGTTTGTAAAACACCATCTTCTAATTCACATAAAACATAATTCAAACCCAAAGTAAATGTAAAAGTATCAAGATATCCAACCATTTTATAGTAAGCAACAGTATACAACAGTGAGCCGGGCAGAAATCAATTATCAAATCATCAAATCATAATATAATCAAATCATATTAACATCAGTAGAAACACCCCCATTCATCTTTTATTTCCTTGTTAGCCACACAGCTAACTTTGCTTGACCATACAAAAAAATTATTAACACATCTATTCTTCTATTTTGATACTTATACTTCGGGCCATAAATAACAAACATTTACTGTAAATTCATAATTCAAGTTTTTACTCCATTCTTGCAACAATAAAAATATTGGCTTCAATCTTTCACACTGCAAAAATAAATGATACACATCTTCATGCTCAAAACAAAAAGGACATTCATCCCTTACTGTTGGGTCAATATGTGCCCTATGTCTATAAGTAGTTAATATCCCATGTATTAAACACCATTGAAGATCACCAGTTCTCTTATTAATAGGACATTTATATAAAGTCCTCCAACTGCCCTTAGGTGACCCATCACAACTCTCTATCCCTTGTCATTTAGTTTCTGGAACACATTTTAATGACTCAAAATGCATCACTTTTACACAAGTATGATACAATGCTCTCTTTCCTGTGTCAGCAAACAAATTAAGTTCTGGAGTTTTAAAACTCAACAGCTTCCTCTAATCCTCTGCACTTGTCTCCACAGCTGCACTTACCCTTACATTTGGAAATTCAACCATCACATTGATACATTGCTGTTTTGTTGCCTCCTCTTTCAACAATTCTGTAAATGTTGGTGGTATTACAGACAGGAATTAATTCCTTAATCTTTCCACAACATG
Source organism: Ptychobarbus kaznakovi (assembly GCA_027422405.1). Classification (NCBI taxonomy): domain Eukaryota; kingdom Metazoa; phylum Chordata; class Actinopteri; order Cypriniformes; family Cyprinidae; genus Ptychobarbus; species Ptychobarbus kaznakovi. The sequence continues at coordinate 11,018,384 of CM049796.1, forward strand.
GAGTGATTTAATACCAAGCTTTGCTGCAATATCTTTTGAAGACAACCATTCACTCTTACTCCAAAGAAGAGAAACTTTTAGAAACTGGGCTTTGACCATAGCATCTTGCATGGAATGGAAGTTCAATATTTTCATAGGTAAAGCCGGATTATAAAGAAGAGGTTCCTCTTTAATCCATGATCTACATTTATATTTACATTTAGTCATTTTGCAGATGCTTTTATCCAAAGCGACTTACAATTGGGGAATACATAAAGCGATTTAATCTTGAAGAGGCAAACAGACAGAGGAAGTGCCCCCAATACAAGTCTCAGGCATTGTTCAAATAAGTGCCATAAAGTGAAGATAAGAAAAAGCAACAAGATGAGTTTTCAGTTGTTGCTTGAAGATTGACAGGATCCAGCATTCCGGATGGGGGTGGGAAGATCATTCCACCAGCCAGGAATGGTGAACGAGAATGTTCTGGAAGTGATTTTGAGCCTCTCTGTGATGGTACCACGAGGCGTCGCTCACTAGCAGATCTCAGACTTCTGGAGGGGATGTAGATTCGTAATAGTGAGTGGAAGTAGGAGGGTGCTGAGCCTGTGGTTGTTCTACATGCAAGCATCAGTGTCTTGAACTGGATGCGAACTGCAAATGGAGCCAGTGCAAGGAGACAAAGAGAGGTGTAACATGGGCTCTTTTGGGCTCGTTGAAGACCAGTCATGCCGCTGCATTCTGAATCATTTGTAGAGGTTTGATTGTGTTTGATGGAAGTCCAGCCAGAAGATCATTGCAGTAGTCCAGCCTAGAAATGACCAGGGCCTGGACAAGAATTTGTGCAGCACGCTCTGTCAGAAAGGGCCTGATCTTTCTGATGTTGTGTAGTACAAACCTGCAAGAGTGAGCAGTCTTTGCAATGTGCTCTTTGAAGGTCAGCTGGTCATCAAAGATTACACCAAGATTTCTGACCGAAGCTGATGGGGTAATTGTTGATGAACCTAACTGAATCGTGAAATAGGCGTACGCCACCTACTGTATGTTAATACGATTATGCTTTCTGCGATTATGAGCTTAATCACATTATTTAAATCGAAGTATTGCATTTACATGAGGTAAAGATTAATCGCAATATTGTCAAAATCTCATTATAATCGCATTAAGAGGGAGCAGGTAAACACACTCACTGTTCTGCAAAAAAATTGATTATAAGTGAATATGCAAATTCATTCTTTGCCACAAAGTAGCGCTTAGGAACAGCAGAATATAGCCGTTACATAACACTACATTATTACATGCTTTATACAGAGGTAATATGAAAATAAAATGCCATCAAATCTTTCCTGGCTAAAATTTGAGTTTACAGGTATGATTTAAGCACCATAAATCACACAAAATATTAATTATTCATCATCAGTAGAACGAAACAACATGACATGTTGGCATAAATGTGGACTGTTTGGTGATTTGCTAGCTGCGTTTTTATTTTGAAACATGCCATGCTCACGTTTAATTAATTAAATCAGAGCCGTATAAGTTTAATGATCACATTTAAGCAATAGGACGATTCCTATTTAAAATTGAGACTTTAAAGCAGCACCTTAATCTAACCTTCTGCTAACAGACACACGTATTACATCCACGCAGATTACTGAACTCGCACTGTATGATGTTACAGAAAGTTGTCCGATCCAGTTACCAGTTACAGTAACACAGTAGTGTTATTTTTCTTGGTCATCTGCACGTTAACAAAAAGGCACTCTTGTGCTGGGCTACTTTACTAGTAGTGAATGCATTGATTGTGCTGCATTCTGCTTACAGTATATCGGTGGAACATACCAAATACTCAAACTGTGTTTAATTAGGGTTATAAACAGTGCAGGGCTGTGGCCCCCCAGGAACTGAGTTTGACACCCTTGGCCTATCCCATTGTTGTCACAAAATGTTAACTAAGTAATTTTTACTCTGAATAAATTTTAAATGCAGCTACCCCCTTTTTTATTTTACATTGAGTAGATTTTTAAACACGTGTGTAAATAACTTATCTATTTAAATTGAATGATAGGTCTCTTTCCAAAAATGCTACTTGTTCTCTTCATTGAACATGGCATGAGGCCTACTGACTACTTACTGTTCTATTTTTGACTTTATTTGATTCATCGCAGGTTTGACCCCCTTTTAGTATCAATACTCCATTCCCTTTGATGTATGCACATGGGCACTCTTCAAAAACAGCACTTACAAAGTGCGCAAAAATTTCATAATTAAAATGCATTTTATATCTTAGATAGAATGGACGATACAGATAGTACTGCATGTTAGTTTCCTTGTTTCGCCCAGTAGCATATTGATTTTTAAAAACTTTAAAATCTATGCTTCCAACCACAGGTGGAGAGCCACAAAATGTCATTAAAACCACGTAAGTTTGTGACAAAACAATTATTATCTCTTACTTTTAATTTGCGAACTCTTCATCAAATGTTTGAACGTTTGATGTTCTTTTTTATTTTTTTTTTTTATCAAAATAAGGCAGAAAATATATGTGACCCTTCAGTCTTAAGTCGCTGGATTTTTGTATACATTTTATGGGACTGTCAAAAATCTGATATAACAAACTAATATTTTGTACAAATCACACATTTTTGATCTTCTGTAATTATTATGACATTAATAGCACCTATACTCTGTACTTGTTTATACTATGGAAGCACTTATCACACATTTTACAAGATCAAATGCTTGTCAGTGGTGCTCAGATCCTGTGAACGTCATTCCGTTTTGGACTCTGTGATCCTCAGTCATCTCTCCTTAGTCATCACAAAACTGACTCTTAATTTAAATTAAGACTCAATCCTTGAAAACCTGTAACATGACCTAGAAAAGGTGCAGCTAAAGTAGGTTGTACATCCGTTAATTGACACACTTTTGCTCCGACCCCTTGCCAAATTAATAGCTTCAACTGCAGTATTTAATTTTGTCTAAATGCACTAATTTGTCAATTGTTTCTTCACCGAAAATGAATGCAAAATTGAAAAAACAGGTTCCAGGTTCAGTCTGTGGTGATTTAATCTAATGAAATATCATTAATATGGACGATCAGCCTAATGGCACTTGTGTAGCAACATAATGCTGAATGTTCTTCCTGTGTCATTTCCTGTCCATGTTGGTGGTTTGTTGATTCTATTTTAAACGCCAGTTAAAACAGCAACATGATACTGATGTGAAGTCAAAGTGTGAATCTTAAATAAAGTGACATTTGTGTAGGGCTGTTTCTAGCCAATTTGATGCCCTAGGCAGAAATCAACGTTTTGTTAACAGAAAATAAGATAAATCAACAAGATAATTATTTAAAATATCGGAATTATCTTAAATAGTAAAATATACAACTCGAAGTTTTCTAGGCGTATCTCTGTTAAAAGAAATTGGCCATTTAAGGCCTCTCTAAGGACGTTCATGTCCAATTTCTGACTGGGAAGCTCGTATTTAAGATAGTTCCGATAGCACGTGAATGCAGCATAAGTGCTGTGTTAGAAGTGAATTAATTGATTCAGCATTTCGACACCTCTGTAAGGATGCATTAAACTCGACAAAGCGGTTTAATAAAAGATGTATTGATCTCAGAATTAGCAAATTTTACTATACCACTATTTTTTTAATTGGCTGTTAAAGTTTATATGGGAATATTACATAACACATGATCTTTTAACAATGCATTGGCGCACAAATCTCGCAACACGATTTATCAACTCCACAAATACTTTCAAAACAAAATACTGATTTTGAGCACTTTATTACTGCCACCAATACTTTTAAATTGGCAACTTAGTGTATTGCACTTTATTTACAAAAAAAAAGCTTTACCTTGCCAAAGCACTGACAGAGCTCAATGATCTAATGTTTGATGAGAGCTCCAAATGCAAGCACGCAACAATGCAACAATTAATGTCCAAATGGCTTACAGGCATCGTCAGATTAACAGTACTCTAGCCCAATGATGTTTGAACTATATTTCCAGAGGCAGAACAAACAGTAAAGAAGAGTGAAAACTAGCATAACACTGATTGAACGTGAAAGAAAAAAAATCCCTTCCTTTCACGCTTTGGTGGTGCGACGCCCGATCGCCCTAATGGATAAACCGCACATGGAAATTAATAAAAGCATAATAATCGTAATAACCGTGAAACCGTGATTATTCCTCAGACTACAATCGTACCAACAAAATCTATAATCATTGCATCCCTAGCTCTAGAGTTAAAGTGGCACAAATGTCACTTTATTTGAGATTCACACTTTGACTTCACATCAGTATCATGTTGCTGTTTTAACTGGTGTTTAAAATAGAATCAACGAACCACTAACATGGACAGGAAACGACACAGGAAGAACATTCAGCATTATGTTGCTACACAACTGCCACTAGGCTGATCGTCCATGTTAATGATATTGCATTAGATTCAATCACCACAGACTGAACCTGGAACCTTTTTTTATTTTGGTTCATTCGGAGCAAAAACTGTAATTTTATTTGTGTATGTAACATTTGATAAATGGTCTGCAGCATTTAAACGGTCAACACAGGAGGCCAAACAGAGTGCCTTCGGTTATCAAATGCTACCTTTAGCTGCATGTTACATTAAAAAAATATTTAAAAGCTCGTTTGAAGCATGTTCAGAGGTTCCTTTGAGGAATGCCAATTTTCATCTCCAGAACAGACGATTTACAATTGTATTTATTTGCACTAAAGACTAGGACGTCACATGGTGTCAAACCTTGGAGCAGTTTCATGTTGTACTAATATAGGTGTTATAAGTAGTATCAAATAGCAGCTTCAGTGAAGTGAAATGACAAGCAACAAAACAGCTGTATTTAGTATGTGACACTATGAGAAACAGAATCATTGTCCCACTCCCTTCTATCTGCAATCATTCCATGCCCTCTCTTAAATGTATCTCAGTAGTAAGATATCAAAAACACAGAAATAAAATAAGAGAAGATTGGTATTGTATAGCTTGAGTTGGTCAAGAAATAGAGAAGGGGAAAAATGGGCGGTCTTTACACTTTCAAATGAGAGATCACAGACGTATGTGAGGTTTTACCGCCTCATGCCAAACCTGAATGAAAACTGAAAGCAGAGAACAGTCAATGTGAAGAGAACAATGATTAGCATTAGCACAAATTAATATGCTTCCCTTTAAAAGAGCAGAAATGTCTGATGCTATTTATGACGATGTGATCAGGATTGAGTCTGAGAGAGTGGAGATGACGGTGGACATCTATGAGAGAGCAGACTGTATGAGAGATCATGACTTCAGGACAGAGACAAACACACACCAACCACTTCAGCATGCAGGTAATCACAGTGATTTCTTTGATAAAATGTTACGGTTTACACATGTTCAGTCAGTTAACATCATGTCTGTGTTGTTCAGGTAGCTATTCAGTGAAGATCAGAAATTACAGAGCTGCTGTCGTGTGTTTGGTTCTGCTGTGTGTTCTTCTGCTGACTGCAGTCATAGTGATGTGTGTCCACATCCATACAAACAACACAAACTACACAGAAGAGACACACCAGCTACTAACCAAGATCACCAACCTCACAGAAGTGAGACATCAGCTACTAACCCAGATCAACAATCTCACAAAGGAGAGAAACCGCATGCTGACCAACACTAACCTCACAGGTGAGAGAGACCAGCTACATACTAACAACAGCAACCATATTCAATTAAACAAACAGTTAAATCAAGTGAAAAATTAACTGTTGAAGTGTTTTAATGGAATGGGTAATCATAAGATACACTAAACAAACATTCAACATTCAAACTACACAATACAAACATTCAATATTTGAAGGATTAACTATATATTAAATTGGTACAACAGTAAAAAATAGGTTGTGCAATTTTTTTGTATGTGTTTTAATATAGATAAACAGCTAATACTTGAACTGTTTGTGTTTACAGATGGATGGTTATACTATAAATGTAGTTTTTACTACATTTCCTCTGAGAAGAAGAGCTGGAATGAGAGCAGAAGATACTGTACAGAGAGAGGAGCAGATCTTATCATCATAAACAACAGAGAGGAAAATGTGAGTGAGAGATGAGTGTGTGTTGTGTGTCTTGAAATATCTGTATATTGATATATGGGAAGAGGTAAAATGCAGTTTGTACAGTATAACAATTATTAAGCTTATGGAATGTCTGCATAAAATATGGAAAGTGTGTGTGTGTGTGTGTGTGTTGTGTGTGTGGTGTGTGTGTGTGTGTGTGTGTGTGTGTGTGTGTGTGTGTGTGTGTGTGTGTTGTGTGTGTGTGTGTGTGTGTGTGTGTGTGTGTGTGTGTGTGTGTGTGTGTGTGTGTGTGTGTGTGTGTGTGTGTGTGTGTGTGTGTGTGTGTGTGTGTGGTGTATTTTAAGCGTGAAGAGATCACTTACATTTTTACATTTTATGTGCAAATGGTTATTCAGATTATTTTTGAGAGAGAGCAAGTTTCAGGATTCTGGATTGGTCTGACTGACATGGATGTGGAGGGTAGCTGGAAATGGGTTGATGGCAGCAACTTGACCTCTGGGTGAGAAATCGCCAAATTGAATTGATTATTATGTAATAAATGATTCTCACAGTCAATATCATATCACACTGAAAGCAGCACTGAACATCTAATGCTGATCTATTGATGCAGGTTCTGGAAGTCTGGAGAGCCCAATGGAAAAAGAAAAGAGAACTGTGCTGTGTCTTATTCATCAGGGTGGCATGACTATTCATGTAACACTGATTTTAAATGGATCTGTGAGAAGAACATTTTGGAAAGAACATTTATATGTAATGCTTAATCACTTAAAGACTAGGATCATTTTGTCATTTATTATTTTGACTAGTTATTTATTATATTTTAGATTCATTTTTACTATTAAAGCTGTGAAGTTAACATACACATTTGTAATATTTGTCATATTACACCAAGTCATGTAACTGCCATTAATGAAATAAACGTTTTTATAATGTCAAATATACACGCACATTGAGTATTCTTTCTTATAAATAGTGAAACTCTGATTAGTGCATCAGAAAATGAAGACACGCATGCCATTAGTGACGATGTCCTTCAGATAATCTTTAATATGAATAAATATACAGGATGAACTGAAGCAGAAGTGAGTTGGAAGCTGTTGTGTTTTCATCTGATGGCTGTGTTCACACAGCAGCAGAATACTAACCATACTAAACACGGTTTTGTTCACACAAAGTTCAGCTATGAAACCGAAGTCCTCCCTTAAATTTTCAGGACTACAGCTGAATTTTAAGAGTGAGTTCAGTAAGACTGTGCTGTGTGCAGGGGTGCAATTCAACATACAACATATGCAGTACATTGCAAGTGGGTGCCACAGAAAGTAACATGATCAAATATATTGAAGGTTAGTGAGTTAGTTTTAGGTCCAATGACATTGAAAGATTTACACTAATGAACAAAAAGTTTATAAATTGGCTGTCATATAATTAATTGTATATTTATTAAGATTCCATTAATGAATGTTGGACTTACAATGCACAACTTTTGCCCAGATTTTTGCCCTAAATGTTTAAGTCTGCAGGAGTTGATGCTAGTTGCCGAAAGTCAGAGCAAGTCGACAGATTTTGAGTAAACAGAGGTGATTTTGCAGAAAAATGTGTAGTGTGGCTATAATGGCCCAGAGACAACTTTTTGGCTTTAGATTTTTATCTCATCCAGTTAGAGAATATCAAACAAATCAAATATAAACAGATCTTTTGAGGCGATTGTAGAACACATATTGCAATGCTGGTGCATGTTTTTGTGTGAGTTAGCTGCGTTCTGAATGAACTGAAAGTTTTTTAATCCTTTACCATTTGCAAAGTTGGCAAGTATATGGCTAGTATTTTAAATTCTGTTCAAATTTGAAAAATTCTTGCAGTGTATAACAGCAAAAAAAAAAAAAAACTAGCCAAAATATTCTAGCTATAACACAACATCCCACAACAGCAATGGTTAGCACCCACACATAGAATATACATGCACGCAGTGAAGGTAAAAAGGTGATTAAAAACAATGAAAACATAAAGAAATGGTGAAATGCACATTAAATACACAATACTTCTATCTTTGACCTCAGATCAATTATGTTTTGTTGTTTCATTCTAACTGATTAAAGCAGAGAGAAGAGCAGCTAAAATTGCAAAGAGAGCTACACAGGAAAATAATGAAATACTAGCACAGCTAGTGTCTGACTGTAATTGAGCAGATATTTCTCATGGTATTTATGCAGATGTGATCAGGAATAAGACTGAGGGAATGAAGAGAAAGAGAGTGGAGATGACTTCAAAAAATAAAAGTGAAATTAGTGTGAATAGCTGCTTAGTAGTACTTAGTAGTAATAGCTGATCTGGTTGTGTTAATGGATGGGAAATTAACCAATCCAGCTGTTAATTCCCTTTGTAAAGAAGAGCTGGACAGAGAGCAGAATATACTGTACAGAGAGAGGAGCAGATCTAATCATCATAAACAACGGTCAGGAGTAGATCTGATCATCATAAACAATGAAATACAACAAATCATAAACAATGACAACAAATTGCTACAGTCTGGATTGGTCTGACTGACAGTGATGTGGAGGGTAGCTGATGAAGGATGGGTTGATGGCAGCACACTGAAGAGAAAGAGAGTCTGGGTGGGATATCACCCACCATTATTATCTAATAAATGACTTCAAAAAATAAAAGTGAAATTAGTTGAATAGCTGCTTAGTATCATGTAGTAATAGCATCTGGTTGTGTTAATGGATGGGAAATTAACAGAAAGTCCAGCTGTTATGGAACATATAATGCTTTGTAAAGAAGAGCTCATGTTGCAGGAGAGCAGAATATACTGGGGGTTTGAAATAATGAACAATGAAGAGAGAGCTGTGCTCTAACTTTAAAAACGTTTTGCTATGAATTTCCATGTAAAGAGTCTTTCAAATGGATCTGTGACAAATGTTTTGTATACAATTTTATTATATGCAATACATGTGTACAAACTGGTGCCGCAACATGCAAAGAATGGAGCATTAAAATCATATGTATAAGACATGAGATGGACATTGTGTACATTGTCTAGAACTGGATTACAGAAAGCTAAAAGAGGGCTTTTGATTACTACCCCCCACCTTAATATTAGCAAGACTTTTTCTATTTTAGGTCGAGTATTTAAAGAATTACGCTTGCATTTTAAAAGTTTACAAATCTGCTGTCATTGAATAAATATCTAATGAATGGACTTGTTTGTCATTTGTTCTTCCTTAGGCCACATGTGGGTGCTTTGGAGGCAAAGCATTTAGCTAAACCCATGGTGAATACAAATATTATTTTAAGTGTTATTTTACACACATGGATTTTCAAGGACCAACAATGTTTACTTTACATTGTTGTTCATTCGATATAAAAGTACAATGTGAAATTTGTCTCGCCCTCCTCCACTGTGATTGGATGCTTGGGTAAAAACTGACACTTATGAGTGAAAACAATTTAAAAAATATGTTAACCTCAATAATTTTTTTTTTTTTTGGTGGACACAAAGCTAGAACTGGATTACAGAAAGCTAAAAGAGGGCTTTTGAGAAATCAGCTACCTACCCCACCTCAATGCTTGCAACAAACCAAAACACCCTATTAAAGACTTTTTCTATTCAAATAATTTTTTTTTTTTTGAGTATTTAAAGAATTACGCTTGCATTTTAATTGCCTCGGCAAGTTTACAAATCTGCCATACATCACCTACATAGAAGCCATAACACTCTAGAAATAGTTAGCAAGCTGCTAGAACTGTCTAACAACCACACTGTTTAATCTAACAGATGGTTTATCATGTCGGTGCTTTGGAGGCAAAGCATCTTCTCTTTTAAAACCCATGTGAATCAGGCTATTATTTTAAGTGTATTTTACTCAGAACATTGATAAAGTTTGTCTCAACTAATTTCCAATTATTCAAATAACGTTAATGTTCAAATAGTGTTAATTGTGATAATCAGACAATCAGACAAGTCACAGCATGTCAAATTGAAATTTGTCACTCGCCCTCCTCCACTGTGAAATTGAAAAAGTTTTTAACTTGTAAAAACTTGACACTTATGTGAAAAACAATACTTCCCACATAGTTAACCTCAAACTATATAGTCACACAAAAGGGGGGGAAAAGTGTGTGTGCAGTCAAAATGAAAAATTGTCACTTGAATCAGCTATGGGATGTCATTTATTTTGAGATTCACACTTGCTACTTCAATCACCAAAACACCCTAATTTGCAACTTGTTCTAAATGGTGTTAAAAATAAAATGCTGAAATTGCCTCGGCAATATGCTAAGAGAGGATCAACACTACACCGGCAAAACATTCAGCATATGCACACTCACTCATTTTTAATAAACAATGCAAAACGTTGCATGTACTTTCTTGTTTAGACTGTAAACTTTAATCTCAAATCAGTTCTGTTTTATTGTTTCATTCTAACAGGAAATGAAAGTAGACAGGAGAAGTACAGCTAAAATAGTACACAAGTTTGTCTCGAAAAAAATTGTTTCATTCTAAGGTAAAGTAAGACAGGAGAAGTTAATTGTGATAATCAGACAATCAGGCTGACAAGTATCAAAACACTTTGCATGTCAAAACACACTTTTTTATGCCTAAAAACTTGATGTGATGGGGGAAAAGTGTGTGCAGGAAAAATTGTACTAAGACTTTATTTTGAGATTCACACTTTGACTTCAGATCAGTTTAATAAAGAGAGAGAGAGAGTGGAGATAATAGTGGAAATCTATGAGAGGAAAGATTGTGTGAAAGATCATGACTCACGAGAGATCATGACAAAGACAAACACACACCAAACACTACAGCATACAGGTGATCAAATTAATCTCTGAAATAATAAGGAGAAAAGCATCAAGAGTTTGGACATGTTCAGGCATTAAACATCATGTCTGTGTTGTTCAAGAAGTGATTCAGTGAAGATCAGAAATTACAGAGCTGCTGTAGTGTGTTTGGTTCTGCTGTGTGTACTTCTGCTGACTTCAGTCATATAGTAGGCTACAGTGTGTCCAAATCTATACAAACAACACAAACTACACAGAAGAGGTACTACCAAGATTACCAGAAGAAAGAGTCCGGCTACTAACTAAGATCACCAATCTAATTCAACTAAATGGAGAGTTAATTCTAGAGAAACATGAACTGTTAAAGTGTTTTATTGGAATACGTAATTGTAAACTGCATGGATATTCTAGAAAGATAAAAAATCATTTTTTTTGCAATACAACTTCTAAAAATAAGTGTGAAATAGTAATAAGAGCTAATAACTGATCAGATTGCATTACCAGATGGATGAAAATTTTACTTAATTTCCTCACTGAAGAAGAGCTGGACTGAGAGCAGAAGATATTGTATGGAGAAAGGAGCAGATCTGATCATCATAAGCAACAAAGAGGAACAAATGAGTGAGGCATGCTGTATGAGGTGGTTTATTGCTATAAGAAAAGAGGTCAGGTTAAATATGAATATAAATATATTGATACTTGTAAATATAATATAAATGTAGTTTTCTTTTTCAACTTGTGAGAATTTTGTTAAGAAGAGTTCTGCTATTGATGCAGTCTGGATTGGTCTGACAGTGATGTGGAGGGCAGATGGAAATGGGTTGATGGCAGCACACTGACCTCTGGGTGAGAAATCACTTAACTGAACTGATTATTATCTAATAAATGAATCTGATATCACACAGAAAGCAGCACTGAACAGGTTCTGGGTGTCTGGAGAGCCAAATGGATATAGAAGAGAGAACTGTGCTCTGACTATGTCATGGTGGTATGATTGTCCATGTAACTACACATATAAATGTGTATGTGAGAGGATACTTTTACAAAAAAAAGCAACAGGCTATGTTTATTCTGAACATAAATATCTCTACAAAACACCATGTTTTCAACCATTTTGACATTAAACATTTTTGTCTGTCAAGAAACCCATCAAAATGTACTACTAGTTTTATTATTAAAGTCTTGAAGTGATTACAAGTCTTACGTGTGTATAAAATGTGTCATCTTGTTCCCAGGCTAAATAAAGTCAGTCCTACATTGTTCCCTAAAGCGCGGCACTTGACACACACTCAGAGAGGAACTGTGTAAGGCTGAGAGCTTCTTTTTTTGCATAGTTTAAGCATAAAAGATTTACACCTCACTTTGTAAAGATGAAATTCCCTCAGCTAATTCACATTAACAGGGAAGCCAACAATTGCCTTTTCACACTGAAGATGAGATATTCTTATACTTAAAGCGCCTTCGACTCTTTGTGAGAATAATCACATTAAAAATAAAGGTGATGGGCAGGAAAGTCTAATTGTTTGGACATTGTATTGAATCATAGAAGTCTTGATCAGATTAATTGGGCTGGTTTTTATTTTAAATCATTTAGCTTCTAAAGTAAGGCTGCTTTTTTCTAATATTTTTCCAGGAAAGTATTAAATTATCTTCTGTGTGAAATGTTAAAATGGCTGACTTTTTTGCTAAGCAGTCATTAAAGTTTAGGCATGAATAGGAATCTCAATTTTTTCTCTTTGCTTGAGAAATGAATAAGTTGGCTGAGGTTTTGTTATTAGATTTAAGCGGCTCTTGAATCTGAATCTGTCTTTTGTCTCACATCGCTGATTCACGCACTCTGGTTTCATACAAATGAAACTAACAATTTTTTTGACGATAGTTAAAATAACCTCATAAGAGTTTAAGAGGAAATTTATATTATTGTATACAATATGCTGCAGTCTTCTTCTTCTAGATTGTCCTTAAAGTTTAATGGATCATTTTTCTTAGACGGGCCTTGCAGGTAAGATTATAAAACTATGTTAATTTTAACTATCTCTTACATATCATATAGATTCACATAATGAGTGTTAACATGCCAGGGGCTATGATGTAATAATACAATAAAAAAAAAATATCAGGCAAGAGGGCACCTTGGCCCATAAACCTAAAATAGAAGCAAGAAAACGAGCTTCTATGCAAGAAATCAGGTCTATATAGTATTGGGAATTGGCTGTGTGTTCACGTAGTGCCGGTGCAGAAGACAAAAGGAATAGACAGCACTCACAGAGTCAGTGGTTTTTTAACTGCGGTGACTTCCCATCCTCCTCAGGATTCATACAAACAGAAAGCCGAGCTTATTTTCTGTTTCGGGAAGGCACTGTTTTCTTCGTTGCTATTTATCAGCCTGTCACCCGGCAGGGATCAAATTTCCCCTGAAGACACCGTGAAATTACACATACTTTCCCCCCTTCCCTCAAGACCTCTAGGATAAATATCACAGTTTAAGCCTCTGGAGCCAGCTGAGCTGTGTGGCAGATACAAATTTGACCTCTCCGTTCGCCCTGTTTGTCCTGACTATTGAACTCAGCGAGGAACTACGTGATTTGTCACCTCTAATACACTAGACTCAAAATCCTTTTCTGCTGTTTTGTCTTTTCATTTTTAATATGTATATGAGGAGAAAGTTGTCAGTGGGTGCAGCAGGCGCAATAATATTACGCAGTGCCTTAAAGTAGCCCCCAGCTATATCATAACTAGTTACCTAGCTTGGGACTACTTTCAGGCGCTGCCTGATATCATTGCGCCTGCTGCACCCATGGTACGGCAGCAAAGTTCCTTGATTATTACGCCAGACCGAGAGTATAGTTCCTAGCCATATCGGCCAAGAAAATCGCAACTTTTCATTTTCCGTCAGTTTAAGTACACAATGTAACTACAGAAGAGTCAAGTTTTGAATAGGAAAAATATCAAAACTAACGGTCTAATCAGATTCAATGATCTATGCTAAGAATTTTAGAAGAACTTTCTCTTAGGTTTTCTCTGGAACTTTTCTCGGGATGTGGTGTGATGAAGGAGTCAGTCTCTTCACAACACTGGTAACATAAAAATGAAGCCGGATGCAATAAATATTATATTAAAAAGTGCCATCTCTTTAAGCTTCCCTCCGTTGACCTCATCTGTCCATTTTCAGAACGAGCTGGACATTATCACGAGTCAGCAGTATTATAAAAACAGATTTACACACCTGGATAAAGTCAATCGAGAGTGAGGAGACAGGATTATTTCCATATTTATTAGTATCTAATCTCATTCCCTCATTTGGATGCTTCATTCCGCTAGTGTACACTGTCTCTTCAAAAAGCCGTAATCAAAAAATAATTCTGTCCCCCGAATAACAAACAAAAGTTTTAGATTAGTTTTTTTTTCCTTCCTTCCTCATTCTCTTTTCAATGCCATATAATGCGGTGTGATGGAAAACAATACACCCACATTTATAAGCAAATTGTGTAGGAAACTGCAAATACAATGTCTATCTCAAAGCTGTAGAACAGTACTTTACGCCTTTCTTAAAATAATTAAAATAATTAACCGGCAGCCATATCACCCTGCAGCCCAAGACTGGTTGCCCACTGAAGCTAAGCAGGGATGAGCCTGGTCAGTACCTGGATGGGAGACCTCCTCGGAAAAACTAGGTTGCTGCTGGAAGAGGTGTTAGTGAAACCAGCAGGGGGTGCTCACCCCGTGGTCTGTGTGGGTCCTAATGCCCCAGTATAGTGAAGGGGACACTATACTGGAAAAAGCACCGTCCTTCGGATGAGACGTTAAACCGAGGTCCTGACTCTCTGTGGTCATTAAAAATCCCAGGATGTCCTTCGAAAAAGAGTAGGGGTGTTACCCCGGCATCCTGGCCAAACTAGCCCACTGGCCTCTGACCATCATGGCCTCCTAATCATCCCCATACACTGATTGGCTTCATTACTCTGTCTCCTCTCCACCAATAACATGGTGTGGTGGGCGTTCTGGCGCACTATGGCTGCCGTCGCATCATCCAGGTGGATGCTGCACATTGGTGGTGGATGAGGAGATAACCCCCTTACTATGTAAAGCGCTTTGAGTGTCTAGAAAAGCGCTATATAAATGTAACAAATTATTATTATTAATTATTAATTTCAGTTTGTGCTTACAGCTGGTGTTTATATAAATCATGTGGCAAAAAGTTAGAGAGAGAGGATATTTACATCTGCTGGGTTGTTTGCTTTTGCGCTTCTTAGTTCCCTATGACGTGAATCAGCATATAAACAGGAACTCAAAAACTAGCAAGGGCCTTGATCCTTTAAACATTGGAGAACTGATGACTGACGGGGACACACATTAAAAGGTAACTGGTATTTTCAACATAATCGCTAGGAAGCGAATTGAGACATCAGGGTGGATGGATAGGAAAGGAAAGGACGTGTGGCATCCCATATTTGGAATTTGTGCTCTGCATTTAACCCATCCAAGTGCACACACACACAGCAGAGAGAAGTGAACAAACACACACACACCCGGAGCAGCAAATGCTGCGGCACCCAGGGAGCAGTTGGGGGTTCGGTGCCTTGCTCAAGGGTCTCACCTCAGTCGTGGTATTGAAGGTGGAGAGAGAGCGCTGGTTATTCACTCCCCCCACCAACAATCCCTGCCGGACATGAAACTCGAACCCGCAACCTTCGGGTTACAAGTTCACCTCTCTAACCATTAGGCCACGACTGCCCCATTGGGAGTGTCTTTCGTGGTTTCCAAAGCTCATTGATAAAAAGGAGAGGGACATGTTGAATTGTTTGAGTTGTGACTGAGCCTATGTGCTTGTGTATATCCATATGTGTTTGTATCTGTGTTATATTTAGACTGGACCAGCGGGTCCCGCTCGGACGACAGCCATTATCAGACATCTTTAAGACCGCCAGGGACCCAATTAGTAAGCGATCTACCTGGTGACAAAAATACTTTGCTTGCTTATATTCTTCTTTGTGTGTGCTTGCCAGACAGAATAAGAGCACAAGCAGTTCTGGGATCTCTTCTTTCTCAGCCTCTTTATTAGATCTCAGCATCCATCTTTGAATAAGTACTTACTGCCGGGTTCATTGTTGCACAACCAAAAAAATATGCTTTCGTTGACTTTTCTCTGTCTATCATATGTCAAAATTGTAAAGAACAATATATTTCTTTACTCTGATTTGATTCAAGCAGCTAGTGTTTGTGTGTTTTGGTTGAGCATTTTTTCAATTGCAATTGGTACAATTACAACAAGCAGCCCATTATAAACAATGAACTAAACTGCTATTGGAGATACATAATTATAAATTATGTAAGTCTAAAATAATTATAAAAGTATCCACCATCTTTATAGTTAGATACATAAACTTGAAATATTATATTATGTCTGTTAATAGAAAAACATTGTCATGATTATTTTAGAGAATTTAGTTTAATTTAATTTAATCATTTAATAAAATTTAATTTGGGTCATTTTTATTCCGAAAGAATTTTCTATTTCTGGAAAATGCTAATGTTATAACTTATCACACAGACCTAAATCTAATTTTGCTCATGCAGCGTTTAACAACTTCCCCCAAAAAATTGCATATTTGTTCTTTTTTATGATTTCCCATCTTCTTAAGTTGTTCCAGGTTAAAAATTACCAGCCTTTCAAAAACTGCTTGTAAATCACTCATTATGCTATATTATTGCGAAATACTGGATTCAAATTATAGCATGAGGGTGAATAAATGAAGACAAAATTATATTTTTACTGTACACCACTTTTTCACTGACTGCCTTGCTTTAGATGGGCTTAAGTTTAAACAATTCTGTATTAGAGTATACTCAAAATGATGATGCAATCATACCAAAAGCATTATGTGAAGAGACCTGAGGGACGGATCTGACTATGGTGTTTGTTTTGCTTTAATTGCTAGTAATTAAACAAATGTGCCTTTGAACAACAAGCCTACAATTCATCTCTAAGTCAATACACACTGTTTCTGCCATATACGCCTTTCAGATGAGTCATGTTGTATCATTTTATTTTCGGCTTGTGTCCTTTTTTCTGTGACACTTCTGCAGACCTGACCGCTTGCACTCTGCATGTAAAACAGTTTTTGATTTTGCAGACTCTGCTCAGTGGCTTCATCCCTGAGACCTTTGTAGGACACCGCATGTTTAGAACCGCATTGAAAGATGCACAATAAAAGGCCCAAGGGATGGCTCGGCATCACACCATCTGTGAAAATAAACAGGGCACACGGTTTTGTGAGAATGAACTTGTGACTGGTGACTTTGATGCTGTTGTAATTGAATCAGTGTGGACTTCCCACAAAGGACTTTTCTCCATGTCCATCAATGGCATTGTTAAACAATCAACATACTCGGTGATCTGAGTCTGACACCACTTTCCATTCAGACTATTTCAAGGACTGGAGTTCAGCTGAAAGTTTGTATCATTGCCACAATGTAGGGTAAACTGAGGCAGTGATAGCGAGGGAGACAGACAGAGCGAGAAAGTCTTGGCGTTTCCGTAAACTCAGTTTGAGATTATGACCCTCCGGCATGGAGGGCATTGAGCACAGATGGTTCTTCTCTTTGGCTGGCTATCTGTCCCGAGGACGGCCGCAGGTCGAGTCCGGTGGTGGCGGGGCCCATATGGCTGTGAGGGCACCCCGCTCTGCCTCTCTCTCTCGCCCTCTCCATGCCCTCGACGCCACCTTCCACCTTATGGAGCTTTTCCTCACCAGCCCTGGCACAAGGATTTCCACCCCTTCGCTACGTTTTTCTCTGGATTTTTGTCTTGGATAAAGCAGAACTGCTGTTCTAGCACTCTTAAGAAAATTTAAATAGACAAAACCAACAATAGAACAAAGGATAGATAGACTGACTGAAAGGACAACAGACTAATATACAGACAGAATGAACAAACGATGGATGGATGGATGGATGGATGGATGGATGGATGGATGGATGGATGGATGGATGGATGGATGGATGGATGGATGGATATGGATGGATGATATGATAGGATAGATGGATAGATAGATAGATAGATAGATAGATAGATAGATAGAATGTGTAAAATGGTCTCTGAAAATTTCCTCGGAACATTAAAGGAGCACTAAGTGATTTTTGAAAAACACTTTTGACCACAGTGTCAGAACGAGTACCAAAACACACATGTAGCCAATCAGCAGTAAGGCAGTCTTGTAATGATAGACAGAAGAGAGCGCTCAATTTGAGTACACAGGACGGATATTAGCAGATCAGCTATAGATAGAGATGGCAGATAAAAAAGAGGAAAATACCAGAGAAAATATCAGAGAAACAAACATTAAAAAGAAGGGTTACGGTCAGGCAAGAGGTAGGACCTGATATCAAAATAGGGCATGTTTGTTTTGATGCTTTCAAATATTGACATTGTTTCTCAAAAATCGCTTAGTGCACCTTTAAGCGGGTGTAGAAGAATGTGTAACATAGAAAACGACACACTTTGACTTTAAACTATAATTGCTAATATGTACAGGAGGCGTTTTGATTCCCCTGATAATATTTCAACTGATGCTAAGGAATAAGACAGTGAGTACTGATATACATTTCACAGTTCACTAACACCATATCTAACACTATATCTAACACCACATCTCACCCAGTATCTGAGAGGCTCCTATTAGACCACTGCGAGCGCTAACAGAAGTTTTATCCATCTCTGCGTCCTCATCTGTTGAGATTACACTTTAAAACAGCTTGCGAACACCAACGCTCTTAATTTCAACTCTCGACTCATTTCTGCTCTCTGTCTCTCTGTAAAGTGCAACGAACGCCTCCACACTCCATGGTTTTATGGAAGGAACAAAGTAACGTGATGGGAGAGCTGAAGAAGAATGTATTTCTATAATATTTTTTTACAAGTAAGCACTGCACTGGGTTAATTCTAACAGATGTGATGTGTGGGAAGCTAGCGATGTGATCGGCAGTGTAACGGCTACTGTAGATTTCACAGAAGAGATGTTGGCAATACAGCAGACTATATTTTTAGACTTAGGTGAGAAAACAGCTCCTGTCCTTCAATTTAAGGTTACATTGGTATCATGTCAGTTTCTCTGACGGACTTCTGTGATTTGGGACAAATTTTTCACTCAGAAAATGTTTTCACTCAAAAAATCAAATAAAAAATTGGCCCATGAGCCAAAGTAGTGAGTCGTTTCATCTGTAATTACAGTCTGTAAATTTACTTTGATTCATTAATTTCCTCTTGTAGTTTCCCAGCTTGCAGAGCATAATGTTAACAGCAGGTTTTAGTTCCCAGGGAACCCATGTACTGTTAAAAATGTATTGATAAAATACACGGTCAGTTGCTATGGATAAAAGTGCCTGTCATTATATATATAAGGTTAGGCAAGGCAAGGCTAGTTTATTTATATAGCACATGTCATACACAATAGCAATTCAAAGTGCTTTTCAAAAAGGATGTAAAATAATCATTACAAAATAATCACAACAATAAAACAAGAAATTTAAAAATATTTAAAATGAATTTAAAACAGTTAAAAAATAGAAAATGATTATAAATAAAAAACAGTGCATTCAGTTCGGACATATACACAGAGCTCTTTCAATAAATGCACAGCTAAACAGATAAGGTTTGAGTCTAGATTTACATTTGGCTAATGATTTAGCACATATGGGCCCATATTCATCTGAAAGATGAATGGAATTTTAAAATTTAAAATGGAAATTTGCTGAACATTTACTCACCCTGAGGTCATCCGAGATGTAGATGACATTGTTTCTTCATCAAAACAGTTTGGGATAAATTTATCATCACATCACTTGCTCATTAATGGATCCTCTGCGGTGAATGGGTGCCATCAGAATGTCCTAACAGCTTACAAAAACATCACAAAAAACCACAAGTCATCTGTACATCATTAATGTCTTGGGAAGCAAAAAGCAAAAAGCTGCATGTTTGTAAGAAACAAATCCATCAAGGTGTTTTAACTTTAACAGACCATTGTTTCTGGGTATAATAGTCCCCAATCCATAATTCTGCTTCCAAATGTGTTCTGATAAAGAAACACATTCCTATAGATCTTGATTGGCCAAGGTACATTTTCAGCTAATTTTCACTTTTGGTTGAACTGATCCTTTAAGGACTAGAAAACGTTAAAAGAACCAAACAACCAAGAAAAAAACTAATCATTAAAGTGTTGCTATAAAAATAGCTTATTTTATTTTTGTTTTTAATTTGTAGCACTAAATGAGCATATCAAAAAAAGATGTTGCTTCACTCAAACTAGCTTATACCATTAGAAAGTGTAGCTTTAGAAAAATAAGCGATTTAGACATGATTTGGTCTCATATTCAGTAAAATTTGCTTATTTTTTTTTACAGTCACTTATTATCTCATCTGATTTTTTGAGCAAGCACTGGCATCTTTGGCTCCCTAGCTGGTTGCTGGTGTCTCTGTACTGATATCAAACTAGAAAGTTCAGGGTTGCCTTCATATTAACATCTAAATTTGTCTTCTCCCCACATCTCCCGTGAATTCTCATGAGAGTGTTTTAAACCAAAAGGCTGCAGCAGGTGTTCACATAACGGAGCTGATTCCCTCCCTCAGAAATAGGGATTACTTCTGCCGCTCCAAGGTTTCGACTTCACGGAGAAGCTGCAAATCTAATGTACTCAGTGCAATTTGTAAAACTGATTACTGGGCAAAAGCGTACACAGAAGGAAAGACTCAAACGTTCACATGGAGAAAGCAAAGCAGGTCTCATTGCGATTGGGTTCAGGTTTCATATAGTCCGTGGTCACAATAAACCTCTCCATCCAGAGCAATAGCACAGTGTAATAACACAATAAAAAGAGATAAGAGTTTTTCATATCAGCCTCTGCTCACAAATAAGGCCACTAGCAGATAGCCGGCTACTTTCCCAAAATGCACTAGGATAAAAGTGGTTTGAAAAATACGTTTGAAAACGTCTTCATCAAGTGTAATACAGATGCTAAAAAAAGTCTAAATACATAAATAACACTGAACACTGAATTCCAACCAATCAGAATCAAGTATTACTGAAGTCAAGTAAAAATTAATTAGGGCTGAAAGGCAAATTCAACTAATGGGTTGTCATATCAAATCTCACTCAATCTTTCAATCTTAAACTGTTTGTTGTTTTGTTACTCTGAGTTTGTTTTCAGCTTGTAAAGTTCTGTGACTAGCAGGAGCAATACTTTACTTGATGACTATGAAAATGTTACCGCACTTCAAAGCTAAATCTCCTAAGGCTCCATAGAGCGATTAATAATTCAAACCAGACAAATAAATAAGCACTGAGAGTAGAGAGGAAGAGTACTGGTTATTTTGGCTCATTAAATATGACTGGCTGTGCAATATTAAAACATGGTTGGGATGAAGAGATGAAGGCAGTGATGAAAATTATAATTTTGGCAAAAATATGTGCTTGCTTGACAGAGTAAATATTTGATTTTGATTTTGCAGAAGCACTTAAATATAACAGTGTTACATAGAGGTACTCTAGAACTTCTTGTTTTAGACATGAAATATTTCCAAAACATCCAGACTTTTGATTATTGAATTATCATGTCTGGTGAACACTGTATGAATTTTTCACTTCATCCAGATACCTCAGCTCTGTCAATGCATTACAAATATACACACACACACACACACACACACACACACACACACACACACACACACACACACACACACACACACACACACACACACACACACACACACACACACACACACACACACACACACACACACACACACACACACACACACACACACACACATATATATATATATATTCATGCATTATTTACAATTTCATTATTTCAAAAGGCTTATGTGGGCCATTAAACCCTATTATTATTCAGGTAGCAAGCTATAAATATGTCGGCAGTTTAACTTTAACTCAAGCTTCAACTTTGTGCAGAATACTGAAGACTTATTAGCAGAGATTTTAGAAGTTAGATTTTCTCCACAAGGATAAGTATATGGTAAAATATGACCATGACATGTAACAGCATAATTACTTCCCTTTATTGTTTCCTTGCATAATAAATTATATCCTGAACACAATTGTATGGTTTTTCCTTCATTATGTCTTCCTGCTGTGCTATTCAGTGTGATTGAATAATGGATCATATAACATAATGACTGTACTATAATGCAATATAGGTTTCCTAGAACTACCAACATAATATTGTATATATATATATATATATATATATATATATATATGTGTGTGTGTGTGTGTGTGTATATGTATGTATGTATATGTATATGTGTATATATTGATCTAGGATACATTATTATAGAATAGATTATATATAATAATTAAAAAAAATCATGGGATTTGTTTCTCTAATGCTTAAAACAAAAGGAATATACAAGTTTTCATGGAAAGTGCCAATTGCTATCTACTAGTTGTGCTGTTTGCACTGTGTTTCTGAATTTGTGAGTGGATGCTGCTCTTGGCCTGTGTGCTAAAGGCCACAGACTTTTCCCTTCGCTTCTCTGCCCTTTTCAACAGGTGCCACAAAGGGGTCTGCAAACACAAATCAATTAGATAGTTCTTGATGGAGAATTCTGACATTTGCACTAGATGGCTCAAGCCAAATGCCATTGTGCTTATCCAGAGAGAGGAACTCAGATATAACGCGACTTAAAGGGACAGTTCTGCCCAAAATGAAATGCTCATTTAGTCAGCCAAACCCGTATGACTTATTTAGATGAAATAATTGTTATTTTGGCTGACCATGACTTTAATGAAACAGATTGCTCGCCAGTACCTGTTATTTAAATAACAACCACTCCGTTACATGTTTTATGTCCTTTCGCTATGCCT
The DNA here is from genome assembly GCA_027422405.1 of Ptychobarbus kaznakovi. Lineage (NCBI taxonomy): Eukaryota > Metazoa > Chordata > Actinopteri > Cypriniformes > Cyprinidae > Ptychobarbus > Ptychobarbus kaznakovi. Next base: position 11,041,109 of record CM049796.1, read on the forward strand.
GATCTTTTTTTTATGTACAAGGGTTATTAATAAACAATTGAACCTGAAATTCTCAGAGGGAGAACATAAATTCAGATTTTGGCTGACTGTCTCTCCTTCTGATAAGGAGTCAGTGACCCAAACAGACATATCATACTAATGAGCTCCTTTACTGCACTGACAATACCCCACACACACAGCTCTAGTTGTTAACAGTACTAATAACGAATGTTACATCAATGTGTAGTTATGGCAAACTGGTGCATTAACATAACAAATGCTATTTGAAAGCCCTAAATTAAGAAAAAAAAAACTGAACAGGTTGTGAGTGGCAATAAAATTTCTCTCTCACAATAATTTGCATTTAAAATGTATTAGCAGTGGTTTAATTATATAGAAGGTTTAGCCAGTCATACATATTCAAATGAAGCAGTTTAGTTTGAATAACTAAAGCACAGCATTCAATAAGATTTGAAACATCACAAAACGTCATTATTCAAAACAGAATGTGAGCTAATGCTATCTATCATTTATAGAGGTATTAATCATCTAAAATAAGGCCTGTGAGCTAAGGACTAATTTTGTTTTGATATGGTCCATCACGTAAATAAAACTCATCAACCATGCCTATTAAACTTAACTTATCAATATACAGCAACATTTGCACTGCTTTCACTTGATGATTTAGGCTATTTAACAAATTGTATTTATTAATTTATTTGACATCAGCTGTTGGTGGAAGCTAAACTACTTAATTTCCTTGTCTACTAACAGACGTCACTTTAGGGAAATGTTGCTGGAACGACTTTTATCCTGCACCACCAAAAATAGAAAAATGTCTGAAAACTTTAGATACTTTAATGAGCTACATAAAGCACATGGTGAGTGTAAAAATATGGGGGAAAGTACTTTGGACATTCCGCTAGGCTTATGCTATAAGAAGAATGTCGGTCAAACATGTTTGAAACAACAGAATAGAATAGAATAGAATAGAACCCTAATCTTAACCCTAACCATATATTAAGTACATGTAGTTAATTTTTATTACACAATACTTACATGTGTAATTACACTGTAACAAGGACACCTTCAAATAAAGTGTAACCGAAAAAAAGATAATAATAATAATGACATTTTCAGAAAAAAATTGAAATTGTTTATGTTGAAAATGCTTATGTTACGTTTTTCTCATGAGATCGGGTTGGAGGTTTCGTAATAAGTGGGTGGTGGCCCACAACAAGAGTACCTTCTTTTTACTATCCAAAGTTACAATAAATCCCTATGAGGATAACTTTTCAAATATAACTTAATGAGAAGTGACAGTGTGCTGTAAAAAATGCAAAGCAATCTAATTAATACCCAAGAGAAATGCACTCCTTTATATCTGTTAGAACTGAAATATACTAAACGGACATAACACAGCGCACATATACAGCTACATACATAAATCCAGACAGATAACACACTACACACATTATGCACACTTTCTGCATACCTGTATATATATCCTCATATAAACCCAGGAAAAACACATATATAAATATATCTGAGTAGATACTTACCAAACATTCTGTTTTAAAATTGCTGAGAGTAACCATTATAAAAGGTTAAAGATAATTATAGATAAACAGGAAAATGCAAAAGAAGAATTTCGAAGAAAAAGTGCCAGGTAACTGAATAACACCGGATAAAGCTTTTATAGTGTATCTCGTGAAGCCCTTTTGAGAGATGAGTTCTGTCAATATCAGTACAATGACAGACTAATAAAGAACAGGCAAAGGCTATTTGGAAGAGCAAATAATTGCTAGTGCTAAATCTTAATGAATAATTTACATAAATTCAAGATAAAAATGATTTTCAATTGCTCGCGGATAATTACATCCATTATTTTACCCAATATAGCCATATTACAGTGAATGAATGGGGGTCTGAAATATTCCAGTCCATCAACAACCTTTCTTTTCATCTCCTCATAATTGATACTCTCAAGCATGAACTCAAATCTATAATTCAAATAGCCTACCTATAAATGCACAGGCATTATGTTGTATTATTGTGACGTCTGAGTCTGAATAGTCTCATTTTGGCAAGAGTGAACATTGTAGTTCTACATGATCACAGACTGAATCTAATGTAATAATAACAATAATGAAAATTAAACTATAATTTCAACCATTGATTTGTTACCTGTGCAAGTATTCAGATTCAGATTAATTATTTATTGTCCCCAGAAAGAGGAAACTTGTTTCCACAGACTGTACCCGAGCTGTAGTACACAATACACACATAAGTGATACACACATATTTCCACCAAATATAAATATACAGAGTCAGTGCACATGATATATGTAAACCGCACCAGATGTACATCAGCAGTCCTACACGTATATTACCCAGAAGGTAGTAGCACCAACAAAACAATATAACTGTTAAATTACACACTCCCCAGTTTCTGTGAATTTAACATTCTAATAGCAGAGGGTACAAAACTTTTCCCCAAAAATGCTTTTTTGGGGGGTAACTGTTTGTATCTACGACCTGATGGAAGAAGAGTAAAACATGAATTTAGAGGATGACTAGGGTTACTTATTATAGTTTTTGCCCTGCGAATGATGGCAGTATCAATAAGAATTGACAAATTAGGGGTAGAAAGACCAATTATTTTTGAAGAGGTATTAGTGATTCTATAAAGCTAATTTCTGTTTGTACAAGAGAGCATGGTAAAATAGCAAGTGGAATGCACAATACAGCTAAATGATAAATGTAAAATATAAATGTAAAATGTAAATGTAAAATAGCTGGATTCAATGATACTGCGATACAAAAGAAGCAAAAAATATGGTTTCACTGAAAAGAACCTGAGTTTACGTATAACCAGAAGTCTTTGTTGGCAGCGTCTATGAATGTCCGTGACATGATGGTCAAAACTTAGTTTGTTATCTAAGATCAAGTATCATGGATGTGATCAAATATTTAAGACTGCAGGACCAAATGTAAGAACATAAAACGACGGTTCACCCAAAACTGAAAATTGTGTCATTTACTCACCCTCATGTTTTTCCAAAATTGTTGGCCTGTATGTATTTTATTTCTTCTGTGGAACACAAAAGAAGATGTTTTGGTTAAAAAAATCATTTTTTTGTCCATACACTCTTAAAAATAAAGCTTCCAAAAGAGGGTTTTTGCACTGGTGCCATAGAAGAGCCATTTTTGGTTCCCTAATTAACCTTTCAGTGAACAGTTCTTCAAAGAACCATTTTTTTAGTGTGAAGAACACTTTAATAAAGAACCTTTTGTGAAATGGAAAAGTTCTATTGATGTTAAAGGATCTTCTCAGAAACACCAATGCCAAAAAAAAAACTTTATTTTTAAGAGTGTACAATGAAAGTAAATGAGATCCAAAAACAAGGCTGGACCTCTGCAGCTCTGATGTTTCTAGAACTTTCTTCATTCAAACTTTGCCTTTGTGGCCAAAGCTTTTGAGTATGAAAAATGGAGAGTAACCACAAAATTTGAGTAAAATTATCCTTTTTCGCAGTATCCATTCATTAGCAGTAGTTCGTCGGCTTTTGAGAGACATGTACGTATAGACATTAGGGCCCAGCTTGGGTGGATAACGAGGACAAAAATCTCAATTAAGGAGCCGAGGCAAAGGGGACCACAGGAGATCAAAACTCTGTGATGGCACTTTTAATGATGGCAACCTTTGACCTATGAATACGAAGCGCTCTGGGCAGAACGGCCCTCTCAGCACAGCTCTGTGGGCAGCAGACATTACAGCCACCTCCTGCCGAGAAGAAGGGCCTTCAGCTGGGGAAAAAAAGTTCAACAAGTTTAACTTTGGAATGAATAAGATATTTATAAAAATGTAGTGCTCAGTAACTCTTGAGCCTTAGCCAGGTGAATTTGAGCTCTTAAATCTGTGTCGTACATTTCGAGGTCTCTGGAGTTCTTTTTAGTTAACACCGTCATCATCATACAAGTCAATTTAAACCCAATTCAGAGGCTCCTTTGATTCTGTATACTGTCAGAGCATGTAAAGAGGGCGCTGACTAGTTCTTTTTAAAGTTCACATTAGTTCATGAGGGACAGGACTGAGGAGGACAGAGAACAAGGTACGGAGAGGCAAGGGCATACAAGGCAAAAGGCATCTCAACAGGAAGCTGCTCGTCAGAAGTCTTTGTGAACAAACAACAGAGATAGAAATCAATACAGCTCCAGTCATCTAATGAAAATGACTCATTTGTTGGATAGAACCTGGTACTCCATAGGAATTTCTAAGGTAGTTGTAACTCTGCCCTCTGATTGCATTTAAAAGCCTTTTTGTCCTTTTGAAGAAAAAATCAAAGTTTGTGCACAATTTTTGAGGCTATTTGCTCCGAAAAGTTCCTGGAACCTTTTCATCTATCCTTTTTGCAAGTGCCGGAGAAAAGATATTGTCTGACTCCCTCCCTAGTGAGCTTGATAAGCACCATCTGCAAACCGCGGTTTTGGTGAAATTGATTACAGCTTGTCAAAAAGAAAATGTACACTAGAATCTTCTCAAGAGACTTCTGCATCTGCAAAGGTAAGCTTTCAGTTATCCCCAACATATAACACAGCCCTGTTTCCATCATTCCATTGACCAGAACTGACAAAGGACAGCTGTTTCAAAAGATCTGCAGATCTGAAATGGCAAATTTTATCCCACGTTGTCTAAAAGAACAACGCAAAGTCTACAATGAGTGACACAACCACTGCGGCCATTGAATTCAAAGATACTGAATTAATTTCATCAGACAGAATAACCTAGGAAATTCACTGCTAGATCAGCGGTGATTCTATTCCACTGTGTGTGCTTGGAGACTGACTTCTTTGATGTCCATATAAATGCCAGGAAGCCAAAAGGGGTTAATAAATATTTAAGATGATCTTTAAAATCTTTGAATTTGAGTGTTGGCTTTGTCTTTCACCTCTCAGATCTAAGCATCATGGAGAAGAATTTTGCCCTGTCAGGTTTAAAGTCCCTTTATATATATGGCAATCTCTGAACTGAACAAGGGGACTTGGACTCCTGTTGGTCTGTGGAAGGGGTCACTCTTACATATGAAAGAGAATATATCTTGGGGAAATAAAGGAATATGGTTACCATGGTTTCTGATGTGTCAAGAATAGTAATGGGTCATTCATTGTAGTTTTGGACAGAAAAAGCATGCATTGAAAAAAAACTAAACAATTATATTCAGGATCATTTGGAAGGATGTGCAGAGCGGCAGGTGCTACACACATACAGGAACAGCATATCTGGGAAACTTTCACACATATTTTTAAAGGAACACTCCACTTTTTTTTTAAATCCCCAAGAGTTAAACAGTTGAGTTTTACCATTTTCGAATCCATTCTGCCGATTTCCTGGTCTGGCAGTAGCACTTTTAGCGTAGCTTAGCATAGATCATTGAATCTGATTACCCCAGCTAGGTAACTAGTTATGATATAGCTGGGGACTACTTTCAGGCGCTGCATAATATAATTGTGCCTGCTGCACCCATGGTACGTCAGCAAGGTTCCTTGATTATTACGCCAGAATGAGAGCATAGTTCCTAGCCATATTGGCCTAGAAAATCGCAACTTTTCATTTTACATCAGTCTTAGTACACAATGTAACTACAGAAGAGTCAAGTTTTAAATAGGAAAATTATCGCAACTCCTTGGTCATTTTTGAGCAAGATGCTAATGGTCTAATCAGATTCAATGATCTATGCTAAGCTATGCTAAAAGTGCAACCGCCAGACCCGGAGATCGGCTGAATGGATTCTAAACTGTTTAACGCTTTGGGAGTTGGAAAATTAGCCTATTTTCTAAAAAGTGGAGTGTTCCTTTAAAGGTATACTTGCTTGAATACTACTTTCTTTGGGAAGAACAAATTTAAGGTAAAATAATATCTATGAATACTGATTTTCATTTTTTTTTCTTTTTTTTTACATTAAGCAAGCTATAAGATTAAGCCAATAATCTTTAAATATATAAAAAATAAGCTAATATTGTATAAATAAACAATAGATAAAATGTTAGCTTTTAAATTCACATTTATTTAAATTAATTTGACAGGATCAAACATTTAAAGCTTGACTGAATGCCAACAAGTCTAAAATAAATCATCTAAATAATATTAATATCTAATTTTATTGTTAACTTGAACTATATTATTGAAATATAAGAATCATGATTCATAGAAACTTTATTGTCTATCAACCGGTGATAGTACAGCATGTGACAGAACAGATGTCATTTTTCTCCATTCAAGTATATAAACTGTAGTTGGGAGTTTGTTGCTAGTATAATAAATAGCTGCCTGGAGGCATAACCAAAAAGTGAACAGACTTGCCTAAAGGGACTGAGTGTACTAATAAAACCTCTCTTTTGAAATCTCAACGTACATATGTTATGGTTAATATATAAGGTTAAGGCAATTGAGAGTAATCATATATATACTTCAACAACAGTAGATAACTACTGGCACATCAGTGTTGTACAACTACAGTTTTTCCAGCATTAACAATTCTGATAAAAGTAATGTAAAATGTAAAAATGATCCAGAGATACTATGTTTTAGGAAGTAAACTCTAAAGATATAAAAACAAGATAAATCTAGTTCACAAAGACTGCCTTTTAAGAACGTGACACTCTTCTGTGTGTCTGCAACCCGTGAAAGAATCTGAGGTAATCTCATATTCATCTAGGAGCTTTGCTCGTCTCTGACACGCAAGCAGCAAATCAACCCCTTTGTAATTTCGCTTCGTAGCGGAACTGTATGATAACTGCCTGAAAATGAAGTTAAAACTATGTCATGTAAAATATACACCATGTGCCTTGATAAAGGTCAACGTGATCTATTGTTCAGCTCTGTGAAAGCTGAAGCATATTAAAAGACTCTTAATTGCTTTTCTTGAAGATTTTCCTCTGTATGTGTTGGGTTTCTGTCAGTACAACCTCGGTTTCCGCAAGTCACCATGATTTTTCAGAGCCAAATAGGTGGCGCGCTAATTATTTGTAAGCTAAAGGCCATTCCACCACCTCGGTTAAAAAACTGACGTGATTTTGTGAAAATTAAGTGAGAATACACACTTGAGAGACTGAGTCACTAATGGCAAACAACACAGAATCTTATGTCTGTATAGAGCTCTTCTAAATAAGTACATGATGAACTCAATTGATATATATAATTTTTTTACTTTGTTTCTTCTGAAGTCTTTCTAATGGAGAAAATTATTCAAGTTTGTGTGACTATTGTTAGCTATTGTTTGTGTCACTAATATCAAGTATACTGATTTGTTAACGCCTGCACTTGTTTTTAATAACTACAATTTAGTCTGATTAGCATGCATATCTTATATATTGCAGGAAATATTTTGCTTTACACACGCAAACACATTTTGCAATATATTTAGCTCTGTTTAAATGTCCCACAACAATTCCATGATCATCCCATCAATCCCAGTACCCTCCCACCATCATCTGAACACCTTCCTCCCAACTGCCAAGCCCCACCACCCAGCAAAGGCCTAATGGTTAGAGAGTTGGACTCGTAAGCCAAAGGTTGCGAGTTCAAGTTTCAGCTCCGGCAGGAATTGTAGGTGGGGGAGTGAATGTAAGTGCTCTATCTTCAATACCACGACTGAGGTGCCCTTGAGCAAGGAATAAATAGCTGCCCACTGCTCCATGTGTGTGTGTTCACTGCTGTGTGTGTGCACTTAAGATGGGTTAAATCCAGAGCACAAATTGGTCACATGCCACGTCACTTTCAATTAGAATTTTGGGCATCTGTGAAGCAATTTAGTGAGCTGACCTGAGAAAACAATAATTTCAGTCTTTGCATAGTAAAATATGATTCAAATTTATACAGTACATAGAACAGACATTATAAACGTAACTGCTTATATTACAGGAAGCATCTTACTTTAATGAGGCCATTAATGCAACGCAAATGCATTAAAACTACCTTACTGCTTCTCTGCCCGCTCTATAACGTAGCTTCAATCTATGTAATCCCAGACCAGAAAACAGGATATGAAACATCCATTAAACACAACATGAATTAAGTTCCCATGATGGAGGCTGTGAGAGTTCCATAACAGTCAGGCGATGAGAGTGATGCTTGAAGTCACATGTGAAAATGTGTGGTAACTCTAGTGAGAAGACGTTCAAAATTCAAATGTGACCGGAACTGTTGTGGAGAACATTATAATTTCAGCACTAGCAAGCCAAGGGTTTTTGTTTTTTTTTTAACCAGGGAATGTATACTGATAACAGCTTAGTAGGGTATAGCAATTTTTTTAAGTAGCTTTGGATAACTCTACCAAATGCATAAATGTAAGTCAATTGAAACAAAAATGCATAAACAGACATAACTCACCTCAAGCTTAAAGTTAATTTAGTAAATTTAACTTATTTTAAAGAAAACAAAGACTTGGAAGAGCCCTTTACGCTTCTTTCCCCCTCAATGCCTTTAAACTGAGAAGTCTGGTTCATGTTTTTACTTCTGATTTAAATCGTCTTTGATTCAAGGTTCAAACGGACAGCTAATGACATCTTTTAAATGTACCACAGAAGACTAACATTAAACTCTGAATATGATGGTCAATGGTCTCTAATGTCAAACATACAATCTTAGCAACATTTTTTTTAATGCTAGAGTGTGTGAAATAAAATATTTTAATATTTAAATATAACTGTCCATTTTATGATTGAACACATTATTCAAAGTATGCAAAAGGGCATCATAATTGTGCGTGCTCCTATTAGATTTTATACAGGTGTATACATTTAATGAGACAACATTTTTACAGTTTTACAGTTTTTGATTGAACATATTTCAAGGTTATTAACAACATTGCTGTGCATAAAAAAATGTGTCAGTTCTGTGCTATTAATATTACCAGATGGAATTACAAATATAACTAGCTCTTATATTTAATGGAGAGGTTAGTGCATTGCTATGAGGTTGCTGTGGTGTAAGGTGGTATTGCTTTCTGCCCAATTAATGCATGCAAAAGTAACACCATGCTGCTTCCAAATATGCTGCATGATTTGAGGCTTGAGTATCATCCATTCACATTGTTCAGTACTTTGGTGTTTGTTTATTCAATATGTATATTTGTAATGGTTTAGTAATATAGAACTCTTCTGCTATAATGTAGGGTTGTATTATGTGCTAGTATCCATCTGATCTTCTTGCTTTGAATTTTTGTTAGAAAGCGTTGATTAAATGTGAAGTCCTTCAGACTTCTGCCCCGTGGCTTTTAAAAACATTTTCCACTATGCATTGCTCATCTCATCCGTGTCACAGCTCCTCTTTGCCTGATGACTCAATACTAATGCATGTCTACTCAGAGCTGAAAGCTGCGAGGCTTTTTCTGCTCTCCTTTTAAAAAACAAAACAATGAAATAAAAAATAGCTCTATGAACACAACAAGCTGCAGAGATTCCTTGTTGCACACAATTCAAATGAAGCGTTTTGCCCAAACTTGAAGAGGAAATTCTTTCAGATATTACTTAAACTACCTACTATGAGATATACACACCTGCTTGTTTTAATCAACCTGACTGTATTATTGGAAAGCTTAGTGTTAGCAGTTAATTGGAAATGTTATTTGGCTTCTTTCTAACCAGAAACATGGATTAGGAAATAAATGCATCTATTGTACGTGCAATGACATTCTCATAACCAATTATCCATTAATTGCATGTGAATTCAAACTCCAAACATCCATTCACATACATGCATGTTTTCTGCGTGTACAGTACATCTCCACTTATGACTCTGTTCAAGCATATTCACCCAGCATGCAAAAAGATGCTAAGGACCCAGGAGTTCATTCCACTCTCATTATGGTCGAACATTCATGTCCTATTTACAAGAACATGCTGCTTGAGTCTCAACCCACCAAACATTCCTTCCACAGAAACACCACTGCCTTGAGAAACAGAAGCTTGTGTACTTGCGTCTAAATGGAAAAAGACAGGGAGCTAGAAGGTAAAGAAATCTTACAGTACAGATTTTTACTGGAGAAACATGCTTTTAGGAGACATAAACTGTGGTTATGGCATCTGTTAGTCTGACCAATGGCAGACCCTTTTGGGAAACTTTATGGTCCCAATTGGTGATGCGAATGGTACAGAACTTGCATAATAAGTATACATAGAATAAAATACATAGCAATGGTATTTTTCGCCAATTAAATTCATATTCAACTGTAAAAACATCACACACTCGCGTCCTTTCCCTTGCGACCACACACACAATCAAACATGGTGATCGACTGTGCTATCAGTCTTCTGAATTGCATCAGATCAGTGACTCACAGCAATCGGGACTGTGACTGAAGTATGGTGGGCGGGAGGTGTCATGAGCTCGGTCTAAATCAATCAATACGCCCTGATCATCCATATCCTGTCTGTTTCATTCCAAGTCTCATGCTGGACAAGAAACTTGACAAACATGTCCAGATTACTCACACAAACACTTCTCAAGGATGCATGATGCCGATGCAGAGAATAGGAAGTATTGACTTTCTGTTGTTTTTATTGGAGACTGTCAGTTGTTACATAGATGTCATGAAGCATCTGCTTTAAAAAGACTCAACAAACAGATACACTATTGAAGAAAAAAAAATTTTTTTTTTCTAACTTGTAAATAGTGCTGTCAAATCGATTAATTGCATCAAAAAAAAAGTTCACGTCTACAGAATTTGTGTGTGTGGGTACTGTGTATATTTATTTGTATTTATAAATACACAAACATACATGTACATATTTAAGAAATATATGTAATATACAATTATATTTATTTATATATAATATATATATACACACACGCATGCACTCACACACACACACACACACACACACACACACACACACACACACACACACACACACACACACACACACACACACACACACACACACACACACACACACACACACACACACACACACACACACACACACACACATATTTCTTAAATATATACTAGGATGTGTGTATTTATATATACACTTATTAATCAGAATTAATTGATTTGACAGCACTACTTGTAAATAAAACAAAGATTATAAGAATATGTTTTACAAGAAAACACTATTTCAGTTTTCCTGTTTCAAAAGGCATGTTTAATTCATCGTGTTACTTGGTGTTTATTTTTAATTGTTCGTTAAAAAAAATTTACTAGCAACTTATGAAAGTGGTTTCTACACCAATTTTTATGCATGTCAATTTACATTAAAACACAAAGGCAGACCATTTTTAAGTTGTACAACACAAAGGGCCCAACAATTATTATTTGAAAAGTTCCCCATAAAGTTGTTTATAAAGTGTGAATTATTCACACACTGTTCACTCAAATCAAACAGAAGAAATAAGTCACAGAATAAGAGAACACAATAAAGGTGCCAAATCTGAGACACTGATAATTTAGATAAATTACCTCACAGGGCGGATTCAATAGCATACAAAATTCTGTTTAATCTTTTTCACTCTTGTTCCCTTTCTATAAATCTATCCCAGCTTACATTTACAACCGCAAACACATGTAGCTCTAGCAGTCTGTGAACACAAAATCCATGCATACCTCCATAGATAAACAATAAACTACTGTCATTCCTTATCAGAGCTATCAGATCTTGTGAACCCCTATGCCTTCTGCTTAAAACACATGGAAAGATGTGAAACAACAAATTCACATTATTTAAATGTGAAGGGTGTACATTTTCTTTCTTTCTATCTATCTATCTATCTATCTCCATCTATCATCTATCTATCTATCTATCTATCTATCTATCTATCTATCTATCTATCTATCTATCTATCTATCTATCTATCTATCTATCTATCTATCTATCTATCTATCTATCTATCTATCTATCTATGCTCTTGTATAGTAGCATTGCAACAGAGCAAAGAAAGCTTCAGGCTAGAAATAAATACAAACAAGTTTGATCATATTTTCTGATTACTGCAAAAAGTATATAAAGGTAAACAAATAAATAATGCAGTAAAGGGGGTGAAATGTTAGGTGGAGAATGAAAATGAATGGAATACTCCCCCTGGTGGATAAACTGACCAGTGATAATTGTGTGTGTTTGTGGACCGAGAGGGATTTGACCGCCTTCAACCTGAGCCCCTGCTAATATTGAATTCATCACAAGCAGTGAACAAGAGCACTGATGCAATAGAAGAGCTGAAATCCATATTTATAAAATGATATCCAGATCACACACTTTGTCTGATGGCTATACAAGCTGAAGGCCAAATAAAATTTGGCTATATAAAATTGTTGCTTGACTGAAATCTTATATATATATATATATATATATATATGAAAGATTATAAATATTCAAATTATAAATTACAGACATCGTTTAGCTTCAGTTTGGTGTGGGAGATATTGACAATAGTTTGCTGATAACTGGCTCAGAAAAAACATTATCCCTCGTTTCACAGACAAGGCTTAAGCCTAGCCTAGACTAAAATATACTGTAAGTCTTAGCTGTTTCAACTGAAATAAACTTGCACTGACTGATCTTAATATATCAGTGCCTTTGTTTTGTCTCAAGATGCACACCAGTAATGTTTTTCTCCAAGCCTATTTATAAAAATTACTTAAATGTCCTAATTAAACTATGGCCTAATCCTGGCTTAGTCTAAGCCTTGTCTGTGAAACCGGGCTTTGTCTCTTAAAACAAGCTGCATATCTGTCGCTGACAGCAAAACAAACATGGTGTGCTCAGTGCTTATTAAAAAGCACCATTCCCTTTCGATGCATTTAAATAATCGAACACAAGTCTGTGATAACATGGCTATGTAAATCTACATCTCAATTTCAAAGGGGGGCATGTTGGTTTAACAGCCTTGTCAGAACCTGATGTGAAGAATAAGTGACCCTCGACCACTTATCCACGGTTACGTATGTAAATGAAACCATGCGTAAGCAAATCTTGACATGTAAATGCACCATTGAGCTACTTAATGTAGTGATTACAAAAATGGGGTCCATTACAGAAAAAAACATGTAATGAGATCTGAGAACTACTCCATTACTAGTCACATCAAACGACTTCAAGAGGGAGTCATTTTAAGAGTTCTTTTAATTTCAACTAAACTATCACAGAGGCTCTGCTTGTCTGTCTGGATCGCTCGTCCTCTATATCTAAGGCTTTCAGTCTGTCTGAGTGAGTGAGTGTGTCTAGGTGAGGTCTTGTTTGACTTGTCTCTAGGGAAGATGCTGGAAGGAAATGTATTCAACGCGATGTGGCGACATGGCCCCAGGGGTCATGTGACAGCTCTAAAACGGCCTTTTGATTTCCGATTCACAGCCCATAATAACCCCGCTACCAGATCTAAGGCCCTTTTATGTCGCCTCGGCAACCCTACCCAGGGAATTTGCACTGCCGTCTTGTCCTCTCGCTGCATTTCACCAGGGAAAACTATGCCGTCGAGAGAAAAAGCAAGAAATGGGAGAGTGAGGTGCTTTGTGTGCATATTCTTCATAACATCATAACTCACTCTTCTTTCCCAGTCTCCGAAAAACAGTCAGGAAATACCTCGCTTCCTCCAGGCAAAGTTATTGCGGACAATAAATGTAAGAATGTAGATCTCAGGGGCCTGAGATAGACAAATCACAGCACTTCCTTTTTTTTTGGGGGGGGGGGGGGGGCTAAAGAGAGCGAGCGAGCGAGCCATGGCAGAAGGGAACAAGAAAAAAACAAGCATATGGACATGTGGTATAATATTTGTCTTGGGCCAAAACAGCTAAATCGATTTAAGATTCTCTTTTCATTTCAAATATCAACCTTATAGAAATATATAACATATAAGACACATATGACTCATTTATGGCCTTCATGCAGCATGAATAAAGGCTTACCTGCCTGAGGACTATAAAGAGTTTGTAGCCTGGAGCAACCATACAGCTTCATTCATTGATCATACCTTCTGAAGATTACAGAACTAATGCTTGTGGCAAAAGACATGTGTGCTTTTTCATTTTACAGAAAGATTTTTCTTCTTGAAGCATAATGGAGCTGAACCCCATTCTGTGCTTCTGAGAATATGTGGAGGAAATGTCTACAATACTCTTTATGTTCCCGAAGCTGTTTTCATTCAGATGCTGCCATCATTCCCAGTGTGGGCTGAATAAACAGTGGGATGACCTATGACCCCAGGCTTTATGATCTCATAAGCTGAAATCCAGTTTGTGGTTGAGCTGGCCATACACTTGTGTGCATTTATTTCCAGCATTGCACTGAGGTTTCATCTCACAGAAGAATGTCTAGAGTGTGACAAAGACAGAAAGTCACCAGAATATTTGCTCTGTATGTAGATCCTGTTTGAGTATGTATAGGTGTGACTGTAAAAGTAAGTAAAAATTGTAGCAGAAGGAATATCATATTTTCTAAATTACCACAAAAAATATTAAAAAAAATTATACAAGAGGGCAGTCTAATTCCTTATAATAAAATACAAAACCCAGTGGCAAAGTTTGTGCATGCACTACATTATGATGATAAAAGGGGGGGGGGGGGGGGGTAGCTTAAGTACCTTACTTTTTCCCCTAGTGAGTTACAGCATACATGATAAGCCTATGTGAAATTTTTGGTTCATTAATACAATAGTTTGTCTCTCGTCTATGCCATGGACTTTTCAGTACTACATACTACATCATTCTGACAGTAGTTTGCCTTTTTATTTCTGGAGGTTAGTTGGATAAGTGCACATATTTTGAAATCTGTTTGTAAGTCATTGACGTACTGTATAAACATAACCATGAACTTCATGTTTTAGACATCAATAATCAATAACATCAATTTTAATAATAAATAGCCTACATTTATATAATACATATAATATATTTATATTATTTATAAGATATACATAAACAATAATAAAACTAATATCAATCTACGTATGCTAATTCCCCTCTTAGAAAGGATTCTGTATAATCAACTTAACAGTGAAAACTTTATAGCAATAAAATCAGAAAAAAAAATTTTTTGGCAGCACAAACACTGAGAGACAAGGGCAACTTTGCTGCCAGCCAAGAAATGTGTTTTATATGAAAGGAGGCCTGTTCCGCTCTGCGCGCTGACTGGATTGTGCAACAGGCCAAGGTGGATTGGTCGTGTTTGCTAAGCTCCCAGAGAAGCTCCCCACCTACTTTAAATTCGGACTACCAGACCCCTTTGAGCAAGAGATGATATATCGCATCTATTAAAACTCTGAGAGCCACAGCAATGTCGGATTCAAGCACTGATGAGAGTTTACCAGACCTCAACGCGTTTCTACAGACGGATCCTTATATACGACACTATGAAGGAGAGCTGCGCACTGTGCGCAGAATATAAACACACCTTGTTTACATTTTTAACAAATGCGACAAATGCTTACTTGGTTTTATACACAGTTTTATTCATTTACTCTGTGTTTTTACTACAATTATGCGTTTAGATTTTGTAATTTATACCTGTAGTCTTCTTTAGTATGTGTGTCACTCATGTGGAGTTTGAGGGCCCCTGCTAATCCAATCAGAAAACTGTGTGTCTCTCACGTGCTGCGTGTTCGGCACGACGTATTACGCACTCTATTAAAGAAATCTATGCTGTTTGCATGTATTAATGCTGCCACGCCTAAATGCTCCAAACGTCAATTAATTAAAGTATTCTAATAATTTTGGTGGACAGTTCACCCAAATGTACAGTTTGACTTGCTCTCATTTCATTCCAAACCTGTACAGAACTTAGTCAGGGTAGTTTTAATTTTTCATCACGGAATTTGTAATTGCTTTACTGGTTATAATGGGAGTTGTATTAGTATTATTGGAAACAGTATGGTCCATGTGAGTCTCTGTTTGTCACCTTCTATTGGTGGCTTTTTAGAACCACTAAATACTAATGTATTATGCCCCAAAACACACTACATGCAGGGGTTTGTGGGGCCCCAGTATAGGTAGTACCAGTGGGCCCTGTTTGAAATTGTTTCATTTGTATGTTCGGTCTATTTATTAATTTGTGCTATTTACACAATGTTTAAGTTGTAAAATAGCCCTGCATAGTCTTCACTTTAAAAATGAAATATACAGTCAAACCTAAATTGATTCAGACACCTTCAACATTTCTCACATTATCACAGTTTATTCGCCATAGTTTAGAACATGGTAATAAAATATGACAAGAACTCAGAGTTAAACTGTGTCAGAACAAATTCCCCTTGATAATGTCAGATCACTTTGATAGAATGGTATGTAATGGATAACAATCAACCAAAAATTCAGACAACTGTTGGTATGACAATATTTACACTTTTGATAACTATCAAAGCTTTGTTGACCAATTACCAAGCGATGCTTAATTTTGTTCAGTCTGTGGTAAAGGTCCATTAGCAATTAAAGAAAAAACACTTAAACAAAACATGGTCAGGTCAAAGTGTTTGAATCATTTTTGGTCCCATTTTGTAATAAATTTTACTGGTAGTCCTCTGTATGAATGATTTTGGGGTATGAATATGACATAGTTTACTTTATTTTGCTATACTCACTTACTTAAATTAACTATAGTGTCCTGAACCCACTGGTAAAAAAATATATCAAAAATTATATCTGGTGTCTGAATAATTTTTGGTTTGACTGTGGATTAATTATTGTTAAAACTACAAAGTTTTTCAGTCAAGATCAGTGAGTTATTTTCTTTCTTTCATTTTCTTGGATTAACATTTAGGACACCTACAGCAGCTAAATTAGGCACGGTCACTTTAAGAGACAGTGCATTGTAGGGCCGTTACAGCATCCATTATAATGATACAACTTTACTTTACTTTCACTTAAGACATCATTTTTTCGAGGATACTCTCCAAGACGGGTATTTTGACATAATTTTGTAGAAGAGGCCAATTCGGTGTTCAAGTGCTTTGAAACACATCCCTATGCGCACAGAACACCGCGTGCGGGTGCTAAATTGTACTCTTTCACATCTTTTTCTGATTGCATGTTTAAACAGCGATTTGTATTTGTTTGTTCGGGTGCAGGAGGACGCGAACGAGAGCTTGGTTCGGTGGTGCTGTCCGTGAGACGCGGCTCTCTGCATGTGCACCGAACACGGTGCGCGAGTACAACTTTTTCTGTGTCTTGTGTTTGAATGCTTTAAACTCTTTTGAATGTTTAAATTGGCAAGGCTTAAAAACATGTGCAAATGATAACCTTTCATGACGACGCCCTGCAGTGACCCGTCAACTGTCCTGAGCATCTTTTTAGGTTGGCCTCGGCCAGTCGTGGGACCCTAGAATCGTCACCACCTTTCACCCCACTAGCGACGGACCTGACTACATGCAACCATTTTTTTAATGATTAATAGTGGATGGTTTGTAATGTTTATAATGGTATTTGTAGTGGAGTTTCAGCAGGGTGTGACTGTTCAGCTGATATAACTTTCCAAAAGACATTTAGTATGCAAGATTAGACGTAATTTACCATGAGTCTATCTCTCAAAGCCTTGTTTTCATCTGTGTGAAATTCAATATGGTGTCTACCCTGATTGTAGGTCTATTGTCATGTTTTGCTGATCTGAATTACCATTTTTGCATGAGCTATTCCTGTTTATTGCTTGTAAGAGCCAAAATGTTGTGAAATTGTGTAACTTTGGGTTTCCTGACCAGAATATCCCTCACCTTAGAATCCCCATGACACCATCTCATTGTCTCAACTCGGTTCAATAATAATTTGGGATTGATGTTGTAGCATTTGCCATATACAGTGAGCATGAGCTTTACTGTGACAGTCATGATTTCCAGACTTTTTTTTGATTATTAATGTTCATATAGAACTCATATAGTGGAAGATAGGGGACTGTCAGCTAGTCCAGCAGACAGAGAAAGCAGCTAATTGGCCAGAGCTTGTGAAAACAGGGTGAGATGGCACACAGAGAGACAGCGTCTGAGCTTGGCAGGTTTCCCCTATACCACTAGCCAGTCGTCATACCTTGTTAAAATTCACTTTAATGTCTAGAGCCTCTTAGACAGACACACACACTCACACTCATGCAGGCATGGGCACATGCACCTGAGACTTTCATGGGATGGTTTTTGTGGGGCTGGGAGACAGAAAGTGAAAATTAAGTCAGGCATTGTCAGCAGAATATTGTCACAAGGGGTTTCAGTTCATGACGGCAATTTGACAGTAAACTTTCTTAGAAAAAATTGCTAGTGTGAACTATGCAAATGCACTTTGCCGTTCAAAATATCCATATCCCAACTCAAAATTTTTTTTTTCACAGGTTTTGTGAGGGTTAGGTGAAAGTTTTTTTTTTTTTTTTTTTATATTTTTATCTGGTTTATCTTATTGTTATTTGTCACATTGGTCATGTGTGCATTTATCTTAATTGTGATTATTACATTTGTATATAATAATCATTTGATGTGACAAGCGACGTTTCTCCATGTTTCAGATATTCGCTGTTTTTTCAATATTCTTTTTTACAAGGTGTGTAAGCAGGTTGCTATCCTGGGATATGATAATGAGTCAATACGGGAAGAAATAAATGTCAAATAATATTTAGCATTTTAAATGTAGGGGGAAATATAGTTTACATTAATGCATACTTATGTAATTTAAAAATGATGACGTCTATAAATAAGAAGTAAGTTTTTACTTTGAGTGAAAAAAGCTCTAGTTTTGAATGCCACAGAAAGTTTTGTTGTTGTTATTTTATATATTACATTTTTGACAAAGCTGTAGCCGTATGTCAGTGGATGTGCATCAGTAGCAGGGATGTTTTTGTACGCATTTTATTTTGTGTATCACTGGAATGGAAAGCAGACTGTGGATGAGAGCTGTGCGGGAGAAAACACTGCTGCTCTATAACAGGATTTGCCACTGATGACAACCACAGCGAACACACAGCAACAAACTTCAAATTCCAGTGTGACATCGCCACTCATTATATCACACCCGGCTGCTCCTGTTTGAATGAAAAGGCTCTGAGCCTGTGTTATGCAGCATGGAGTTTAAGGATCCTCACCATTCAAAGTAAAACGATCAAATACAAAATTATAATGAAAACCATTAATATTAACAACTATTTTACTATTCGATGGATTGACTGCCATCGATGGATTTTTCTGTTTTTTGTTACTGCTGAGGACCAGTAGAGGTGCGCTCACTACACTTCTACCCTAGTGAGAGTAATTACATCCTGATATCTCTCACTTTCAGGCCTGTGTGCAATGCCATATTTATTGCTTCAGAAATTATTCCGTTTGATTGATTGCCGTCATCCCTTTCCTCTTGGGGGCCAGAGATGAAGCTGTTGGCACTTTTAAAGAGCCTATCAGTCATCATTTTTACTCTACATAAAGTAGAGTGTTAAAAGATGGTGTGGCAGCATCATTATACGTACTCAGAGTTTACATTAGATTCATTAGCCAGGTCTGAATCCACCTCTGACCTTTGTACAAAACCTGGTAATTGTGCCCCCCCCCCTACCCTTCCTCTCATAAGTAAACATGGCAAACCTCCTTTGCCTTCTGCCAACAGAGAACTACTAATTTTTTGCTGCCTCATTTTTTCTTGCCTTCTAAATATTCCCTTCCTCAGAAAATGTTTTTGATAAGGTTCATTTCTATTCAGAATGGTGCACCCAGGGGACTGGATAAATGCAGAGCTTAAATGGGGTGGGAAACAGAAAACAAAAGTAATGTTATTTAGAGTATACGATTTGAATAAGATTGCCTACACCAATTAAGTCCATTCTGGTGCTGGTGGCACTAGCAAGGAATGCATAAAAGAGTTTCTTCCAGAACTCCTGTACGCATTTCATTAAACTTCAAAACGTGCAGTCAGGCGTTCTGCAGGGCCATGCGGGGACTCAGAATTGGTTATGAGGTGGTCTCCGTCTGTGATATTTATGAGCAGCGCTTGGTTAGAAGGCACAGGTAGCAGCGCTGTCAAGCACTGTCAAGCCACACACACAGTTTTTCTCCCCCTGGTGTAACACATTTGTGAAATGCAGGTGGTGGTTGTATATCTTTGAGCTTGTTCATCATTTTACAGCCTCTATATTTCAAATATTCTGAAAGATTGATTAAAACAAGGTGGGTTTGTGTGTTAGCATGTTGCATTGTTTAAGGGCTGTATGGGTGATTTTATAGAGCCTCACACATCCAGAGGGGCCCACAAAAAATACAGTAGGGTTCATGTATAAATTATGTGTATTCTACATAAATAATGATACCACAAACCTCACTTTGTGTTTTATTAGTTTTATTGATGATACTGAGAGTCCCACAAACATAAATGACAAATGGAAGCCTGTTTCTGAAAAAATTAAATTGTGAGCAAAAATGTAAAATAAGAATAAAGTCATACTGAGACATAAAGTAACATATATAAGAAATAACGGTTGCATTGTAACATGTAAAAAGTTACATTGTAAGATTTAAATATTGCAATTACAAGAAAAAAAGTTGTATTTATGAACAAAGTTGTTTTGCAAGATGTAAAATCATATTTTGATATTGAAATATTGCAATTACACTAAACAGAGTCAAATGTATTAGATAAACAGTTGCATTGTAATATATAAAGTCACATTGTGAGATGTGAAAGTTGCAATTTCTAGAAACAACAACAAACAAATTGCAACATATTAAATCACATGTACTGTATAATATTTAAAGCCATTTGAGATTTAAATATTGCATTTACAAGAAGCAACTAAGTTACACTAAGTGTAAATAGCAATTAGATTCTACTTACACTAAGTGCAAATAGCATATTTCTTAGCGATAGATACTATTTACACTAAGTGCAAATAGCGATGGATGCTATGTTAAAATAGCAAGATTTTCTGCTATTTGTACTACTTATTGGAAATAGTGGAAATAATCTGCACCTCAGTACATTATAAAACAGTACGCAATAATAATTATTGAGTGTAAATTATAATTTTAATTCAAATTATTATTTAAATGCCACCTTATTGGGGAAATAAAGGCCTCCCTACACCTACCCTAACCCTACCCGATACTTTAATTTCAACTTTAGGATTATTTCCATTTTTATTGAAATAAATGACTTCCCGATGTGATATGAGATTTGAAAAGGGAGACATTTTTTTGGCAAAAGGAGGATTCGAACTCGGGTCAATCGCCTTAAAAAGCATGCGCCTTACCATCTATGCCACTGGAACCAATAATAAACAAATGTCTTTTTTCAGTGTCGACTATCCCAATCACACGTTGGTGGGCGGAGTTAGTGTAAATAGCCTCTGCCAACAAGGCGGGCTATTTGCACTTAGTGTACTGTAGACACTCCGTTTAAGTATTACAATTCTAAGAAACAAAGCTGCACTGCTAAATTTAATGTCACATTGTGAGATTTAAAAGTCCCAATTATGAGAAAATTTGCGACATAAAGTAAGTTACAGTGCAAGATATTGTGAGATGAGAAATAAAGTCACATTGTGAGATATAGTTGCAATGTGTATTTAGTCCATACTGTATGAATTCTCCATCATCCTGCCTTGCTTTATTGAAAAATATGTAAATTTAATATGCAGTAAAGGAACGCAGAATTCCTTGCTACAGTCCTTTTCGCATAAACATATCTAATTTCTGTACTTTGTAAATATTTATAAATTATAATGTTATTGAACTATACGTTATCATTAAATTTAACCTGAAATTGTTTTAATTTAAAGGTAATGTAATGCACAATATTGCCTCTTTCAATGCATTTAATAAATGTACAATATAGTTTACCCCACACTTTGCTAATTTTATTGTCCAGCCACCACCTTGAGAGTAGTCTTTGTGGGGACTTTGTTAATCAGTAGGGGGTTGATTAATGCTGTTTTGCTACAGGTGAAACTTGGAGTCGTGTGGTGCTTAGAGCGATACTAGGGAACCAGTGAGCTTACGAATTTATGAGGCCAGCTTGTCTGCAAGATTATTAAATGATTACCTGCTGTTACAAAGTGTCTTTAAGATTATCGACTAACTTATTATTAATCTCATTCTGTAGTGGGAACTTTACTTGTAGTTCTACATGACCCGTTAGAGCATATGTAGAAGCCTCTAACGCAGGGGTGTCAAACTCAGTTCCTGGATTTGTTCTAGTTTTGTTCCAACCCTGCTCCAACGCACAAACCATGTAGTTTTCAAATAAGCCTGAAGGACTTCATTAGCGGGATCAGGTGTGTTTAATTAGGGTTGCATCTAAACTCTGCAGGGCTCCGGCCTTCCAGGGACTGAGTTTGACACCCCTGCGTTAGAGGCTTCCGCTGTCCTCATTCATTGCAATTGCATGGAGTGATACATTATTCCATTTTTTATTTTGTATTCCAAAGACAAATAAGAAAGATCATAGTCAAACAGGTTTAGAGGGACATGAGAATGATTTTCTTTTCTGGAACCAAACTTGATTAACATGCAGTAGAGCGATGTGCAGTCTCTGTGATTTAGCAAAGCCACTTTGGTGGAGTCATGGGTGAGGGATGACAGAGATATTTGATAATACTGCAGGAACCCAGAGCAATTTTTGGACTTGAGTTCCTTGCTTAAGGGCTCACAACACTGGTCAGGGATAGACACTGTAGGAAGCCAGCAGCCCTCCAGTAGTATGCTGGCATTCACCAGTATGCCGCTTCGCACCAATAATCAAGCCATGGATGCTGAGCTCTCACACACTGCACCGCACCATTATTATTCATGAGCTTATTTTCCCTTTGTCTTTGCTGTTGCCTTTAAGAAGCCCCAGGTAAAGATTCACCAGGACCATTCCATTCTGTGCTGAAGAAAATAGCATTTGGTCATAAGATAATAACTTGGCAAACGATTTTTTATCATCAGTTTCCTGCGGTTACATCCTGATTGGCGGCTGTTTAATCCCTCTTGGATATTTCAAGGGCTGATTGTTTTTTTGCTTCAGCATCATAGAAGTCATAAAAGATGCTGCATGAAGATACTTGTTTTTTTATTTAATTATTTTTTTTATTATTTGTTTAATTTATTGTACTAAAAAACGAAATAACTTTGTTATCAAAAGAACAGTTTACCCAAAAATGTAAATTTACCCACCCTCAGACCATCTAAGATATAGATCAGCTTGTTTCTTCATAGAGACAAATTGAGCATTACATCACTCGCTTACTAGTGGATCCTCTGCAGTGAATGGGTGCTGAGAATGAGAGTTCAAACAATTGATAAAACATCACAATAATCAACAGGAAATTGACATGACTCCAATTATTGTCTTGAGACATGAAAAGCTGTGCGTTTGTAATAATTCCATTTGGCAAGGTGTTTTAACTTTAAAACGTTGCTTCTGGCCAAAATACTGTATGAGTCCATAATAACACTTCCTCCAGTGAAAAAGTCCATTGTCCTCCCACATTAAAATTCACAGACATATTTATTTAGAACTGTTTTGTTCTGTTTTTGTTTATAAATGGTGGCTGACCTGTGCATGTTTCTCTGCTGATTCAGACTAGATAACGTTTTCAATATTACGGATGGAGGACTCATATATTAGCCTGAAGCAATAGTTTAAGGAGTTGTGTGGGTTATTTGTGGATTATTGTGATGTTTTTATCAGCTGTTTGGACTCTCACTCTGACGGCACCCATTCACTGCAGAGGATCCATTGGTGAGCAAGTGATGTAATGTTAAATTTCCTTAGACGAACAAGAAAAATGCTGACTTCTTATGAACTGACTCATAATAAAGGAAAGGTATTTCCAGCTTTATAGAAAAATGCTGACTTCTTATGAACTGACTCATAATAAAGGAAAGGTATTTCCAGCTTTATAGATCATGCCATATTAATTTGACACCTTATACATGTTCGTTTTGCTCATTTATTTTCTTAATTTTACAAAAGAAATGAATCAACCCCCAAATGAACACCCCAGATCAATGCGTCTGGAGCATGTGTGCTCACCACTAAACTACAACTCATGTAAAAGTTTTTATTCTAAGGTGTATCACCTTAGAATAAAATACCTCCGTATTTTTTAAAAGACACAGTCAATATCCTAGACTGGCTGAGTCAGGCAAAGGCTTAGTCCCTGATGGCAAATCTAGGAAACAAAAACAGGACTTGTGTCCTCATCCTTCTTCTTTAATTGGTTAAATTAACGGTTAAGATGTGGTTTGTGTCAGCAGAAGGTCAGCAAGAAGTTTCTCGCTCTCTCTGTCTCTGGCTTTCTCATTCACGATGGTGTACCTCTTTAACTTTAACTATCTTGTTTGTTGCATTCACTGCTGGGAAATTACATTTTTAATGTTTTTAGAAATAAAATTGCAGACTGTTTTATAAGTCTAATTTCATCACTAGCATTTTATGTATCCTCAAAAAAAACTGTTTGCGCAATTCGACAGTTGCATTTGGTTTAAAAAGGACATGCAGTAAAGTTATATTTTAAAACGAATTTTAAAAAGGATTTAAGATATGTTATATTTTCCTTATTTATTTAGTTTTTTTTCACGCATCTTATACTTTGCTCTTACTGTTGTCTCTCTTTGGTAACTAACTAAGTGTGCTAAATTTTGAATATTATGGACATAAAAAAAAAAATTGTGATAGAAATGCTTTCATATTTGGTACAGTTGTAATTTGTGTAAAAAAATAAATAGTTTATGGTTATTTCTTTTCATTAAATAATCCTGAAAAAAACGTATCATGGTTTCCACAAAAATATTAAGGTGCACAACTGTTTTCAAAATTAATAACAAGAATAAGTGTTTTTTGAGCATCAAATCAGCATATTAGACTGATTTCTGAAGGATCATGTAACACTAAAGATTGGAGTAATGACTGCTGAAAATTCTGATTTACCATCACAGGAATGAATGCCATAAAATATATTAAAATAGAAAACAGTTATTTTAAATTGTAAGATATTTCACAATATTACTGTAGTTTTGATCACATAAATGGCACGGCACAACAAAATACTATATAACACATTATAATCAGTAATGCTGACTACACTGAATGCGTCGCGACACAACACAACAAATGTTCAATGGTAAACTGCTGCCTCATTCTATTTATGATGTATTGAAACAAAGTTAAATTGATTTGTAACAGTCACTTTATTGTGTCCAGTGTAGACAGACTTTAGCTGTTGTTGCGAGTTGCGCAACACGACAATCGTCGCGTCCGGTGTAAACACTGTGTTAGTAAACATAAGAGCTTCAAAACAATTAGAAATCTTAATGTGAATTATTAGCAAAGCAGGCTAAAAAGCTTTCAAAGCAGAGTAACAAAAAGTTGAAATATGGTAGTCTTAACAAAGTGCCCTGAAGTAAAATAAACACCCAATACTTAACAAAAATGGCAACTTTTACCACTTAGCTTACCATCTCACACTGCAGATATTAAACCATCAGCACTTCCTGTATCTCTGGAGTCTCTCTTTACCTCGTTCCACTCCAAAGCTAAACTGCGCTTTTGAGTTTGGGTTTTGACGCCTCTGGGTGTACGCAAGAGAGCCTCTAAAGCGGTGAAAGACCCTCTTTGACACTTTTATGGTCGTGCAGGGATGCCAGGGGCAGAAATGAGAGGTGTTTGCTGCTGTGTGTTTTCATCCACGTGTAAGTAAGCTATCCGTGCGAAAAGCGCTGTGTCATGATGAGTCAGCTCACCCTAGGGCTGTTAGCGTAGAAGATGAGACGTGCGTGAGCACCCTCGCTCCTCTAACAATCTCTCTCGAGCTCCCCACGCTCACCCTCCGACGCGTCCCTCCTCAAAGAGTGCAGCGATTCACCAAAACGTGCTTTCAAGAGGACAGGATCGAGTGGTCAAGTGTAGCCTCTTTTAAAACTGACCGGAGGTGCAGCGCACACTACTTTGTGGCCGCTCCTGGTCACCTTGAATCATTGTTATTACAGAATGGGAGAAAGCTTGTTATTATATCCGCAATGGCAGGCTGTGGCGTTTCCTGCATTCCCTCACTCTCCTCAGAGCCTCCAGCAGGGCCGAACTAAGCACGGATTCTTTCAGAGCTCAAATCCGTTTGACCACCGGACTAAGCGACGGCCTGCTGAAAGGATTTGTTCAGGGGGTGATTAAGTTGCTCCGTCTGCTCCACAGGGGTCATATTTTCCCTTTCGTACATCCAGCCGCGTTGATAGACGCCTGAAAAAAGCCTTGTGGATCTCAGTGTGTGGCCCATCAGAGCTAACTCAAGGCTTAAGGCCTTGAAATAACCACTTTCAAAGCTCAATTGTTTTTTTTTTCCTTTCTGAGGCTTTGTGGAATATTAATTCTACCTCTTTTTTGTCAGCTCTTCCAAGCGTCAGGTGTTTCGATTGTTACAATTCAGGAGAGCTTGGCGAGTAGTTTTGCTTATTCACCTGACAGGTTGTGACTGTACATCTGTGACTGGGCTGTTAACTGTCAAACCGGTAATCGGTCGAGCGGTTTGGTCGGTTGTGTTCATCTAGGAATCGTCAGGAAGAGATTCTGCCTGTTTTTCCTTTCGTCTGTCTGTCTGTTCGCTCTCTCCCCATCTCTCGCTTTCTCTCTGTGTGATTAAGAGCAGCGTTTGAGAGGCCACTTGACGGCACCCATCACCCTGTTGTTCCTCAAGTTTTAATGAGCACTTTAAACTCCCAGAGGAACCCAAATGAGCGGTTCCCATTAGTAATTATTCCTAACACTGCCATGAATATGCACACAGAAGTCCCAGCTGGGCCCAACACTCTTTACATTCAAACACCAGCTCGAGTTCAGAGATCTTGCATGCTTTTACCTCAGTTATACACCATTTAAAATGGATGGGCAAGCATGGCAAATGGAAAACACAGGCAATATGTTGAATAATCATCCATTTTTTGTCTTCACTACAGTTCACTGTAATAATAGGACAGGTAATATTAGGCGTCTTGTGATTATTACATAATTGGTTGGCATTATTCTTTGCGATGTGTACAAATATATATATATATTTAAATGTATGAGAATATGCACTAAAATTATATATTTTGAAATATATATAATTAAAAAAATATGTAATAATTGAATGATTGAATAAAATAATAACTACCATATGTCAATAAATATATTTATAATATTTTATATATATTATTACTTTAGTTTACCATATATTATATTTCTTGTAATCTGCTGTTCTACTTTTTCTTTACATGTTTTATTTATAGTATACAGTATAATATATATAAAGTGAAATACTGCTGTCATATTGGTTATTTAATAAGGAAAAGAAAGCCAAAAAACATTAAAGGGAAAGTTCACCCAAAAATCAACATTCAGTCATCAAATACTCACTCTCAGACCTTCGTTCCTCTTTGGAACACAAAATAAGATACTTTTGATGAAATCTGAGAGCTTCCTGATGCTGCACAGACAGCAACCCAACTGACCTGTTCAAGACCCAGAAAGGTATTTAGGACATTGTTAAAATAGTCAATGTAACATCAGAAATTGTTGAATAAAGTCATTATTTTTGTTTTCTTTGCACACAAAAAGTATTCTCGTAGCTTCATAACATTACGATCGAACCACTGATGCCACATGGCCTATTTTAACGATCTCCTTACTACCTTTCTGGGCTTTGAACGTGTCAGTTTCATTGCTGTCTATTAAAGGTGATCAAACCATAGACATCGATGTTATCTCTGAACTATACACTTTCATCCCAGTGTTTCTGTGATAATATGAATGACTGTCAGACAGAAATGACTGTTTGTGAAGCTGTATCTACCTAAATATTGTAACTGCTCTCTCTGTATCAATGGCAGCGCGAACGCAGATTTGAATGTTCAGGTAAGACTTTTTCAAAGGTTTAATAGACACGGGCGAATCGTTGTCGTTTAGAAAGTAGATCGCATGGGTGTCTGAATCGAGACTGCGATCCTTTAACGATCAATTGTGCAGATATACTGTCTATGCAGGGTCAGAAAACTCTCAGATTTCATCAAAAAATATCTAAATTTGTGTTCCGTAAGAAGTTTGGAATGACATAAGGGCAAGTAATTAATGACAGAATTTGTTATTTTTGGGTGAGCTATCCCTTTTAGTTTTTCAGTGCATCTTTGAAAAAAAAAAACTATTTTGTGCATCACCCACTTTAAGCATCACACACTTTTAATGCTCATTTATGGATATGCAAAGCTATTGGGTATTGCCTAAATATTATTTCCCAAATCAGTTAACTCCCTTTTTCATAAATTTAGATAATGTTTTCTTGTCTAACAGCATGAAGTGGGAAATTCACAAAAATATTATTCCAACTCTTCAAAATAAGGACTTGCATTAAGCCACTTAACCAAGACACTGTGCCATTAAGCATTACATTTACATTTATGCATTTAGCAGACGCTTTTATCCAAAGCGACTTACAGTGCATTTAGGCTATACATTTTTTTGTCAGTATGTGTGTTCCCTGTGAATTGAACCCACAACCTTTGCGTTGCTAACGCAATGCTCTACCACTGAGCCACAGGAACATTGTGCATTAGTGCAATTATAATATATCAGGTAGAAACGTCAATTAACAGAACGGAGGGGGACACCGATCCCTGCTTATTTTTCAGCTGAGTGCGCAGATACAAACAGTGTTTTGTTTAAAAAATTTAATAAATGTAACCCTTAAAAACAAATATGTCAAGCTACAAATAAGATTTTTGATGTTTTCTTTTTAACTTTCCTGAGTATTTCACACATTTCAAGCAGACTTTAAAATACAGTATGTTTTAACAAATCGTTTGAGATTTTAGTCATTGGATTTAATTTATTTAACATTTACTCTATTCACTTTAAAGTTGTGAACACATGTCCGCACACTCTGAATTTGATCCACTTTCTAGACTGTCATCACTAGATTACGTCAGACTGAGATGCGTATCAAATTTATCATGTCTTTTTGGTAAAATCCACATGATTGAAGGAACAGAAGGGCGAGGAAATCCTTTGAAAAGTATTTCTAAAGGGCTTGTGTTAGCGCTTGTGTGTCAGTACAACAAACTTTGTTGAAAAGAGTTGTGTGTGTATTTCTGCACCTGTAACTCATTAGACGGATCTTCTGCGCAAAATAACTTTCAAATAAAACTTTATCTGTGACACAAAGCTGACAAAGAAAGCGGAATATTTGTGAACGGAGCAGAGCAACTGTCTGAACTCTGGTTTGTGGAAAGGAGAGAAATGTCTGTCTGTTACATCCAGGCACAGACCCTTCGTAATGGACAGATTTATGGAGCAAAGTACAAGTGGTTTATTGTTTCCAAGGAAACAGGCTTTAATTTTAGGCCACTAATGCTTGAAATGCTCTTCTCGTTTGCAAGGCCGAGGAATCTGCGGGGTTTGCATTGAGTGATTTATTAAGCTGTAATAATGTGTGTTGCCAATTGTGTGTGCTTGTCTGGATTGTTTACAAGTAGTCTGACAGTATTGTTCTTTTAGAGACGTCGAGAGACAGAGAGGAAGAGAGAGTTGGTCTGATGTTCTGTTGTTAAGTTTTACTCCATTAATAGCCGATTTGGAGTCTGTTAGAAGCAGGGTTCAAGATAAGGCTAAATTCCCTTTAATCTTGAAGTAACAGGAACACTTCCTGCAGTTTGCATTGTCCCGACTGCCAAACTTCACCATTGTGTCTGAAAATTAAACTGATGCCCTGGTGGGAAAGTGGTGCGGAGATGGATTGATTGGCAAAGTAGACAAATTTCATCCAAGCTTTGTTTACACACGGAAGAAAGTCATCAGTCATATGCAAACTATTCATAATTCTTCGTTAACGTTGCTGGTCAATAAAGGTCACAAGGGTGCTTGGGAGCGAATTTGCTAAACATTGTGCCACTGCAATAATTGTTTCCATGTAACTTTTTATAAATGATAAATGGTTAATATTTTGTCTGAGTGAATGAAAAAATTACATTTAGTCATTTAGCAGATGCTTTTATCTAAAGTGACTTGATGACAATAGAAGCAATCAAACCAACAAAAGAGCAATAATATGTAAGTGTTGTGACAAGTCCCACTTAGTCTAACTCAATACACATAAAGTTTTTTTTATAATAAATCAACAGAAAACAGGTAGATATAAAAGAAAATAATAGAATAGAGGATATTTGTGTTGGTGTTCATTTTTAGTGAATTTCACTCTCAGTGTCCGTGTCTTTCCCGTCTTCATGTCCAGGTGGCTGGTCACATACGTGCATTAGGCATGAAACGTGCGTGAAGAAACTTTGATGTATGATGTTCAAAGCTTTCTGCTTCAGTACTTGAATAACTGTCAGACAGAGAGAAGAAAAGACAGAATGTGTAGCAAAAGGGAACGACAAAAAAAATATGATATCAAAAAAATATTAATGAATGGATGTGAAAGATGTAATCTAACCAGGAGGATGATGCCAGTTAGTAGCTTAACTAAATTATACAGTTGATTTTGTGGTATTACACCAAACCTGTTAAAATCATTGCTAATACTACTTTTTAAAAGAGCAAGTAATGCAGTGGTTATTTTATAATTTTTTTTTACTGGACATATTTCAGGTCATGTGATTGACTTTATGATTAGGAAAACATTAAACATTTGTATTATTATTTTACTTCAGTTTTCAACTACATTTTAGTTTAGTTTTAGTTAATTAAAATTGAATAATTTTTTCTTTCTGATTATTGTAGTTCATTATTTCACTTCGTTTTAACCACTGTTTGTAGTTTAGTTTAGTTTTAGTTTTCATTTATTTTTCATGAAAATACTTTTCATAAATAGTTTTAGTTTCATTGTTTTATAATAACTCCTATTGGATTCGGCTTCAACAAACAGCAACACAAGACAAACTCTACTGTGAGGGAGCACTGATAGCATTTTGGCGGTATTCTCGCTTTTCGACATTTAATATTTTATTCTCCTTTTGCTGAGAGCGTCTTTCTTTACCGTTTGTGTTTCCTTCACCTTGCTCTTGTGCCTCTGTTCCTCACAAGCAAAGCATCTCAACGAAACCTTCACGCTCTGCCTCAGAGCTCAGTTTTTTCCTCTGAGAGAGTAGTTGTTTCGGGAAACTTTAAGTTGAAGTTGTTTTTTTATATATATTTTTTCTTTCCTCTAAGCCTCCTTCTGTTTTGACCCATTGCTGTCCTTGTATCTCAGAGTGAAGCTCTTAACTGTCAAACGCAGGAGTGGGAACATCTGATACCTGTTCTGAGCTCACGGATCACATATTCTGTCAGCGGAGTCAGCCTGCAGTCCCTGTGTAGAGTCAACCAATAGGAAAGGGACCACTTTGTGTCAGTTCATGTTGTCAGGAAGAGATCTTAAAGTTCCTGTTTAAAAGCTGCGCTGTGTCTGCTCTCCTGTCTGGTCCTTCCCTCTGACCTTCTCACCTCCTTTGGCTGATGCAAAGGTGTGACATTGTCTTATATAAATATTAAATCAAATAGAAAGCCAGTAAAACACATTCCCTGCTTCTGCACACACACATAAAACATAAGGACACATGTACCGTGACCATTCAAAGTGTGCTGGGTATATGCAACAAAAAATATAGCAATATTTCAAGGATTAGTTCATCCAAAAGTGAAGATTTATTTGTATATAGGTATATGCAACAAAAAATATAGCAAGATTTTAAGTATTAGCTCACCCAAAAGTGAAAATTTAACAGTATATATATTCACCCTCATGTTGTTCTAAACCCAAAAAGTACATCATAAATGCTGGCAGCCACATAGTTGAGAGAAGTAGTGATGTTCAATTTGTGAATGAATCATTCTTTTGAGTCTAATCTTTTCATTGAATTGGTTGATGTCCACAAAACCAGTCACAATGACCTATTTGGACTCATTCAGTTCACTGACTGAGTGAGTTTTGACTTAAATGTAATTATGTTTGTTATTCCTGGTTCGCAGAACTGGTCTGAACGGTCTTCATTCGCAAATCAATCTGATTCACTGAATCACTTACATCTCTGTCTGTTTGCATCTGTTCTGATTCACAAAACAGGTCTGAATGATTAATTCATGAATCAAACTGGTTCATTTCTTAAGTATATTTTGAATAATGGCTTAAATTTCAGTCTGTTTTCAACATTTGATTCACTAAACCAATGTGAACAATTCATTCATAAATACAATTGATAGCCTACAGTTCTCAAGTTTATCGATCCCTTTATGACTACAGTGTACCCATCTTCTGATGGCTACTTCCAGCAGGATAATGTCACAAAGCTCAAATCATCTCAGACTGGTTTCTTGAACATGACAATGAGTTCACTTTACTCAAATGGCCTCCTCAGTCACCAGATCTCAATCCAATAGAGCACCTTTGGGATGTGGTGGAACGGGGGATTTGCATCATGGATGTGCAGCTGACAAATCTGCAGCATCTGCGTGATGCTATCATGTCAATATGGACCAAAATCTCTGAGGAATGTTTCCAACACCTTGTTGAATCTATGCCACGAAGAATTAAGGCAGCTCTGAAGGCAAAAGGGGATCCAACCCGGTACTAGCAAGGTGTACCTAATAAAGTGGCCAATAAGTGTATATAACCATGGTAACCACAAATTAACCATGGTTATCCAACACTAACCATAGTTTAGCCATGGTATTTGTAGTAAAACTGTGGTTATACAAATGGTAGTCAATATGCCAAAAAAAACATGGTTACTACAATTTTACTATAATAAAACCATTGGTTAATTTTTGTAAGGGACATCTGATTCACAAAACCAGTCTGAATGATTAATTCATGGATCAAACTAATCTATTTCTCAAATTCAACTCACTGACATCTCTCTCTGAACAGTCTGAATGGATAATTTGCTAATTTGAATCATTCAGTCCTTGTGTTCAAATCACTCGGTAATTACATTTTGTTGTGTTTATTATACTTGTTTCACTTTATACCTTTCTGAATGAATCATTCATAAATTAAACTGATCCAGTTCTCAAGTTAAAGGGTTACTCCACCCCAAAATATTATTCACTTACCCGCATGTCGTTCCAACTCCATAAAAGCTTTGTTCGTCTTCGGAACACAATTTAAGATATTTTTGATAAAAACCCGGAGGCTTGTGACTGTCCTGTTGACTGCCAAACAATTAACACTGTCAAGGCCGAGAAAAGTATGAAAGACATCGTCAAAATAGTCCATCTGCCATCAGTGGTTCAATCTGAATGTTATGAAGCGACGAGAATACTTTTTGTATACAAAATCAAACAAACTGACAAATCAAACTGATCCATTTCTCAAGTTCAACTTACTGATTCGCTGAAGAATCACTTAAATATTGGTCTGGTGGTCACATTTGATTCACAAAAATGTCGGAATGGTTAATTTATGAATCTGACTGTTTCGGTTTTCTCAAGTTCAATTCAAAGCTGGCTTATGACTTCAGAAGACTAGGAATATTTTATGATAAATGTATGGTCCTTTGTCCCCATTCATTGTAATTGCATAGAAAAGAGAAACCAGCACAGGACATTAATATACTGAAAATCAAAAGCCCTATATATGAGTCAGACAACATAGCACATATGTTTGTATTATATACACGTGATTACAAAAATAGCGTCTTCTGGCTCAGTGATTGCTTACTATCCTACTCACTGTTTGATTCTCTAACTCTCAGTGGTCCAAACACCAGTGGGCCACGTCCCAATGTGCTCTTCTCACTCCTCTCTCCCAAAACTGCTCGTATCTCAGCCTCTGTACCTAATCGGAGGTCCTCAGGGAATGAAAGTGCAACTAGAAAAATGCACCAGATGTCTAATTGTAAAGCAGTCAAACAGCCTCCGGCCAGCTTCAGACTTCTTCTAATTGAGAGTTGTGCTGTGATATGCAGGCCGTGTGGGGAAGCAGAGTCCTGGGAGTGTGACCCGAGAAAACTCCCAACTCCAGTTTTGTATGTGCATACTGTATCTATACTTCATGTCTGTATGTTCACAAACATGAAGCTTATTCCTAAAGCTCCACGTATTCCGTTTCAGCAATTATTGATTATAGCTGGAAGACATGATGCAAATTGGTGCAGATCCTCCTTCAAAGTCTTCTCTATACACTGCTTACATTCCTTGAAGAGAATATTGATCTCAAAGCCTGAAGCACCTTTTAAAGTTATAATTGATGATAAGGAGTGAATGATTAGCTAGTTGATGGTTATTCTCACAGTGTTTTTTTTTTTTATCTCAGCAGCTTCCTCATTAAGCTGGTGTTATTTACTTATTCCAGCACCGGATAGATAATTCGGCAGTCCTTTGGTCAGATAAGCACTTTGAAAGTGAAATATTTTCCCTTTTTTATTTAGAATAAACTGTGTAGATGGTTAAAGATAACTGATCATATAGTTATGTTTTACATCATTTTCATTTTGTATATTATATTATGTAGTTGCAGAAAAGCTTTGAACTTTGAATGAGAGCTGGATTCCATCACTGAAAAAAAAAAAAATACAATATTTCTGACTTTACATCTCACATATTAGATTTTATTTCCAATAATAAAATGATTATATTATATATTTTTTTATTTATAATTGTATTTTTTGCAATTACAACTTTATTTCTTACACTGTAACTGCAATTTTATATCTCACAATTTTACTTTATTTCTCATTTTAAAATGTAAATTACACATTTTATTTTTTACTCTGTGGCAGAAATGTACTTTTATAACGGTCACAAATGCACGATTCACGTGTCTTTCTCAATATTCACATATTTACACACTTATTTCAATAAAACATGTATGTGGAGGTATTGTGATTTTGGAATACCATTGTATTTTGATATTTTTAATGACATTGAACAATTATAGCCTTACCATGGTAATTATATAATACTACAAGTTCCCTCAAAGAATATCATGGCAGTACCATGGTTATGGTTAATTTTTTTTACTTTGGTCAGTAAATGCATATAATATATAATATAATATATATAATATATATATATATATATATATATAATAAACTGAAAAGACTGCTTTAAAAAAACACACAGTTCAGATGTACTCCATCATCGAGTACCTGGGAGTGTATGTGTGTGTGTGTGTGTACGCTATTGATGCGTACACACCTTTCTTGGAGTTAGTGAATCCATACTGTCGGGTGAAAAGGGCACATTGTTCCCTCTGGGGAAAGAAGCTGTTTACTAGAATTCTAGATCGTAGCAAAATGTTGTGTCTCCTTTTGCTGTGACACTACTTATATCCGAATGACCAGCGGCTGCTCTCCTCCCTGACCATCCCCCACCTATATCACATCCTCCCCTTTTCTATTTATCCCTCTGCCTTTTTGTAATTATCTCTCTTTGAGACCCAGAGGCAGTGTCATAGGAAATCCCAACTTCCAATTTGGTGTGAGATTGCATTTTGACATGGCTCATATTATATGGTTTCAATTTCACAGTAGGAATGAGAGGTTTGAAAGAGAGGGAGAGAGAAATTTGGGTCTGGGGGAGCTGGTCTTGATCTGTGTCGGGGGCTGCAGGTGGGTAGGCATATTGCACTGGCACTGGTCTTTCATTTATTTATTTATTTATTTATTTATATTCACTTTCTGCTCTCCATTAGAGTATGTAATGTGAAAAGAGATACACAGAGGCGTACAGGGCAGAACGACAGAAATTATCCACAACAAATCAGAGCCTTTTTTCTGTGCTTTGAGAGGGGGTCACACAGTCTTGCATGGCTTTTTTCCCAGAAACTGTATGAACAGTCTGAGGGAGTCGGTAAAGTCAGCTGCTGTACTGCGCTCTGCATTTTCACAACTCTCTGCCTCCGCATTTATTCAACTGTTAAACCAAGGATGAATGGATCTGGTTTTAAGGGCCATGTAAATATACTTTTGCTGTGCAAAAGTATGCAGATTCTTAGCCAGTCTTGACAGAATCTGAAATTGTGCTCTAGAATGTATTTTTTTTCTCTCTCTTTAAGTTATTCTTAAAGTAATAGTTCATAAATGAAAATTGGCATAACCTATTAGTAAATCTGCCTCTAAAACTCAGAAACTCAAAGGAAATTGTACACGTCACATGACTGTGAACAATTATAATATTTAATATTTACTTTTTACAGTGTGCAATATTCTAGTGATAACAGAGCTCCATCCATTCGTATCACTCTGCTTGAGGTATTTCTCACAGTGAGTGACATGGCGGATGCCCACATCCACTATAATTGTATTAATAATACCGTTTTTGTGACAAAAAATGTAGCTTTAAGAGTTTTTTTTGTGGGAAAATACTTGTTTAGACTTCCAATATGCAGTTTTTTAATAAAGATAACTTCTATTTAAAAATGTGCTTCTATGTTTTCAGAGATGTGAGCTCAAGGGAGTCAGCGGCCGTTCAACGCTCATGAACCCGCCGAGAGCAGCCTCATCTCGGGCCAGCTCTTCTGGAATTTACCTCTGGCTCAGGTGTCTCTATAGTGGTTGAGGATGAGATATAATTTGTTTTGGGTAAATCTAACGGGCAGTCTTTGGTCTCATTAATCAATTAGACAGCAAGTAGTTTTGGCTAAGCGCAAAATCTATTTTTGTAACTTTTATGTTGTATGTCAGAGCGAATTGCCTAGCAACTTTTATGATGGCTGTTTTTGTTGTTTATTAAATATTTTTTTATATAATTAAAAGTAGTAGTCGTTAGTATTGGAAAATTGTGTGTGTTCGTGATGGTGATTTTAGTTACATTGTTTCGCCATTAGATGGCGACAAGAGATTGTTTTTATGAGTCAGCAGTAATGACTTTTATATT
The DNA here is from genome assembly GCA_027422405.1 of Ptychobarbus kaznakovi. NCBI lineage: Eukaryota > Metazoa > Chordata > Actinopteri > Cypriniformes > Cyprinidae > Ptychobarbus > Ptychobarbus kaznakovi. Next base: position 11,077,834 of record CM049796.1, read on the forward strand.
GAAAGAGACTGAAACGGCGGTTGTAACATTAAACAAGGAAGTTATTTTTACTTTAAACAACAGCTTGTAAGAAGCAGCCAACAAATTCACTGAGCAGTGCTGTCATTAGAAACCCGCCTTAGCAGATGAAAGGATAGTACGACAAAGACATCTCTTTCGTTAGCAAACATTGCAACTGTTTTATTGTGAATATGGGATTGAGCTGAAAAATAAATGCTGTACCAGAGGCAGGTGTCGTGCCGAATTCTGCACCCTACCAGACCCTGGCAGGGGTGCAGATTTCGGCACAACACAGCTAATCACACTCGCTCAGTCCATCTCTCTCTCATAATACATAATACAGTGAGCTTTTAATACATAAATACAATGTGCTTTCAGTGAAGCAATAATGTTCCTCTGTTACTGGTTCTAAATTCTAAGTTCTAAATTGACGTTTTCGAATTAGGGAGGCTTCGGCTCAGCTCTTAATCTGACAATTTAAGATTTGAATTTATGGTGGAAGGAAGTAGTTCTGCACAAAGAGGGTTTTTAAAGACGCTCAGTTGTTGTTTCTTATGTATTTACACACTCGTGCTGTCAAACCGTTGCATAAACGCAATATCACACTCGTAGCAGTGTGATATGACTGTATATCAGCACACTGTGATTATCTACGGCCGAATCACACCCGTGCCGATATACAGCCTTGTCGCACAGCTACGAGTGTAATATTGCTTATACATCACACTAAATATTTTTTTCAAATGAATTTAGTATAAAGACTTTCTGAAATCCTCATTTTGAAAAAAGGGCCTGTTCTTGGGCCTCTTTAAGAGGTGCTATAAGTCTACCTAAATTGTCTTGGAAGTGAAGTAAACTAACAAATGTTAACACTTTAGTAGCCTATAGTGACCAATTCTCAAAATTAACTAGTTGCTTAATAGCATGCCTTTTATTAACATATTGGCTGTTTATTAGTACTTATAAAGCACGAATTCTGCAAGACTATATTCTACATACCAAATCCTGCCCAATACAACTTAACAACTACTATAATAACTATTAATAAGCAGCACATTAGGAGTTTATTGAGGCAAAAGTCGTAGTTAATGGTTTGTTAAAAGCAAGTCAAGAATTGGACCTTAGAATAAAGTGTGACCTATAAATAATCTAAGAAAAAGCACTATAACTAAGAGTCCAAGTGTGTGTTACTTGTCCAGATGGAGAAGAAAGACTTGTCATTGTAAAGGACATGTAAGAGTAGTCACAGAAAGACTAGCAATCACTTTGAGGAGCTACAGAGTTCAAAAACAGAGTAAATGTGCACCAGTCAACAACATCAAGAGCTCTTCATAAGACCTGTATGAAAATATGCCACAAAATAAACCACTCAAAAAGAGCTATGTAGAAACATGTCTGTAGTTTGCTACTATAGTGACCCAGGTGCAATGTGGGTAGTCATACTCACAAGAAAATATATTTTCTGAATGACATGATTTATTTTTACTTAATTAAGGACCCTTTAATTTGATATTATATATTTGTGTGTGTGTGTGTGTGTCATAAATAGGCAAGCAATTATTAATGATTAAATAAGTTTACCTTCAGATTCCTGGGAAAAACATTCTCACCCTTTCATGCAGAAAGAATATGGGAAATGGGAAATATACCTCTCTCCAAAAGTGGATAAATCTCCTGCCATCAAGCACCTGACCAAATTCAAGTACTAAATGCATTATGCCACCTCACGGTATCATAATATTTGTATTGTATGATGCAGCTTATATCAATATAAACATCTAAAGTGCATCTCAAAAGATATGGGCTGGTCATTACTGGAATTTGAAAGCTGTTCTATGGGCCACACTTTTCCTCTTCACAACTTGTGAGGTATCATTTGGATTAGTGAATGGTTGTGTGTCTCTTCAACGTGATTAGGAGCTGTTAGCCGCTCTGCTAAAGCAGAACGGGATCTTGGCTCTCTCTGTCCCAGAAGACCGGTGGTCATTGGCAGGTCTGGGTGGCATTTGTGGGGCAAAGCTGCTTGACTTGGCTCTTAGGGTTAATCTGGGGTTGATGGGAAGAGGGAGCAGATGGGAACATTGAGTGCCCAACAAGTTCCCATTTGCCAGAGTTGGCGGGGGTACACATGTCCAGCACAGTTTGCTGCAGAGCCATGTTATGGGGTTTGAAGCACCCTGACTCCGCCGGACACCGGAGGTTGATCGGATCACATTAGTGCTGCTACAGCTGAGCTCAGATCAACTACAGTTCATTTTCATTTCAGGCCTTTTGGGTTTGTTTGTAAGACAATTATTTTAATAGTTACACAATCAGTTAGACTATTTGGTATCTCAGTTAGGGATGTGTAATATACTGTAACAGTACCATATCAATTATACCATAGTTATTATTTTTTATTTAGCAGTATTGGTTGATATTTTTGTCAACCAATATTTTAATATTGGTAAAGTTTTTTTTACATTTTTTTCAGATATTGGATAAACCCAGGTTCAAACTTCTTGTTTTTCTTAATTGACATACTAAAGTTAAAGTTTTTAATAAGGGTATTTTAGATGTGTTTTTTATCACTCTATAAATCAGAAAATGCTGTCAACAACAACAAAAAGTAATATTTTAGGAATAAAAAAATAAATTGGTTTTGTTGTACGAAAGTTCAACAGAAGTGAGGAGGAAAGCATATTCTGAAAAAAGGTGGAGATCGACCGATATATCGATTTACCGATATTTTTCTTTGCTGTAGTTAATCAATCATACAATGGCTGAGGCTGTGGCTGCTTTCACAGTTCTACGACAGTCAGTTACAGTTTATGTTGCACAGTAAAGATGAGCATGAATTGCTGGTCATTTACTGGTCACTGCAATTTAAAATTTAAGATAAAAAACAGCATGATTGGTCATGCATAACACTGATACTACTAGGTAATTTGTTGAAATCTTAAAGCCATACAAAGAATACCTTGTTATTTATTAAAATATGTATTATTATTATTATTTTACATTTGTTCATTAAAATGCATTATATCATCATGTGCAGCATTCACAAGTCATTACATTTCAAGTTTATTTATTAAAAATGGGAAGCCATAGAAAGAACATATTTTATTTTCATTAAACAACATAATATAAACAATAATATAATAATTTAAATAATTCCATTTATTAATTAAAATGCATTACATCAACATAAGCCATATGGTCACATAATAGTCATTACAATTCAAGTCTATTTAAGGTAAAACCGGACCCCCCCCAAAAAAAACAAAACAAACATTGATATTTTTTAGACATTACACGATATTACACAACATCTATTATTAAATAGTAATATGACACGTATGTGCAGGTAATAAATCTGTAAATGAGTCCTACCTGTTGTGACACTATATAGTTCCCAACAAAGTATTTTTTAGTGTAAAACCTATTAGTGATTAGTAAACAGGTTGTCGATTCATTAAACGATATGCTATTTATTGATATAGATGATATGACATGATAAGACTCTCTTCCAAAAAAACGGTCTCTGGTCTTCTTCCCTGCTCACATTATGCTTTTTTGGCTACAGGTTGCTGGCTTGCCGTCCAGTGGCTTTGGTTCAGGGCTGCTTGATAATTACAGACAGGTGTGCTGGAGCAGGGTTGGAACTGAAGTCTGCGGGACTGCTCTCCAGAAGCAGGGTTGGAGATCCCTGGACCTCAGAAACAAAGTGTAATAAACACTTAAATATGTATTTTGGATGATTTCGTTCCATTAGTCTGAAAGAAGACATGTTTTGGAAGCAAAATCTCAAAATTGACTAGTGAGTGAGAAAATAATAATAATAATAATTGGTTTTACCTGTAGTGTCTTTTCTTAAGATCCACTTTTCAACAGTCTTTTTCAAAATTGATATAATTGTCCATTATGCTTATGTAAGAATTACCTCTGATTTTAATTTTATTGTTTTGGGAATCGAATCTTATAGATTCGGGTTGATGTGATTGAACCGATCTGATTCAAATAATTTACACTTATCAACTTAAGACATCCAGCGTCAAACTTAGTGTCTTATCAATTTGTTTTTCTTATTTGTGGCCAACGATATTTTCAAACACAATGATAATTTTACCATGAGCAAGGTAACAGGAAATCTTGACAGATGTTTAGACTTGAAAATGTTACAACACGAGACAAGGATTCTTATAATTGAAACAAAGTTTATTTGCTAACTGTTACTCTATGATACATGAACTAAACTTACTAAAACACATATACACACTTACACATACACACACACAACCTGAGGAAGTCACAAGCAGAGATTTGGCTATCTTTGACTGCATACAGATTAATTCACCAATTTCAAGCAAAAATTGAGATTTGTTTTTACATGCACGTTCAAGTTGAGTTGACAGCTGATCTCCGGTTGCGTTTCCCTTTCCTGGTTGGGAAACCTCCGGGGCTGCGGATTGGCTGCTGATGTCGTCGTTGCATGATGCGTTTCTAGGTCCTGTGAGTGGTTGCTGTTCCTGGTGACGTGAGAGTGACTTGTTCACTTGAAGTTCTTCTCTGAGTTTTAGAAGTCTTGGATGATCGGCCTGATGTTAAGGTTGTGAGCGCTTCACAGCACGATCAGTGGGGCGAAAGCCAAAGTTCAAGTGAGAGCAGGCTGATTTCGGTTCATCCCATGACGATGCTCTTCCAATCAAATTGTCCCTGTAGGGCGGAGCCCCGCCCCGCACGGTTTCTCTTTGGGCCAGAAATTAACCTGATACTCAAATCATCATGTGGAGAAACACCTCTAGAATTTCGATTAAGACTAAAGTAAAGTTTTATCACATGCTTACTGTTTACAATATCACAATGGCAGTTGCACCACTGCTTTCTAATTACCATGACCATTCAAATGAAACTAAACACTAGTGATCTGTTTAACAGGGAAAGGTTATATGGCAAAGTTTAAAAATCATAGGTTCCACTAACACAATGTCAGACTTTGTCTCCCTCTGCCTTGTGTTTCCTTACCCTTGTATGGTCCTTCCTGTTCCTCATCATTAGTTATTTAGTCTCCGTCTGTGTCCTGATTATGTCCCAGGTGTTTCCAGTTATGTCTCCCTATATAGTCTGTTCTGCCCCATGTGTCCTGTCGGTTATTGTTAATGTCAAATGTCTAAAACCTGTATAGATGTCCTTACCTGTGTTCCTGTGTCTCCTCCGTCTGTGCAACATTAAATACCCTGTTTGTTATAATCCTCGTCTCCTCGTTCCTGGATCCCCGTGCAGCACCGTGACACACAGCAAGCTTATAAAAGACATAAAATACAACATTAATATATATTGTCTCGTGAGTATATTGCTTTAATAGCAGCAGTAATTATTGATTGTCTTGTTAGAAATCCTTTATGCAAGTTTGAGTCTTTTCTGTCTGCACAAGAAGAGAAAAGGGCGCATTTCTTTTGGAATGTAGGAATGAAACGGGGTGTCCTGAGGTCATGTGAATGTCACGTTGTGTAGATCTGGTGATTTTCTTAACTCAGACGGAGCTATAAGTCAATCGTTTGTGTTTATCGGATTAGTAGTTTATGCATAAAAGGGGTATCGTGAGCCATCTGTTTCTTGGAATATCTCCAGATAAGCAGTTCTTTGTTCTTTAGATTGTTATGTATGCCGAAGTTAGTCAGGCACAACACTGACGTTCTGTTCTTAAGTACATTCAGATTGGTGCGGTCCTTCTCTCCTCAAATCTATCATTGTTTTTTATGGGTTTAAGGGATAAGGAACAAGGCCTTGACAGGAACTGGTCCAGACAATCGACTTTAGGTTTGATCATTAACTAGTTTTATGACTTGCAGATGTGGAGAGGAGACTTCTCAATTTCCTATAAGGACTGATTTCTTCAGTTTATTTGGGTCTATTCGAAGAGGTCGTATACTTAATTTGTATTCCTCATCCAACCCATTTTTTTTAGATGGCCTCCATCTCTTTAATTTAACCCTGAGATGTTTGCTCATGAACTTATGTCGTAAATCATTTACTTGAAGGGTGATTTTCATGTTACAGTTATGAGTCCTGCTTCCCGCAATTTTCTACTCCTTACTGGGGTAAAGTGTACTGAGATTGTGTGTTCTTTTCATTTTGTATTTATCTTTTTATCATTTTTTTTTATTTAGGCTGAAATTTAAGGGTTGAGAAACACTTTATTTTCACCCATCATTGAGAAGAAAAAATGAGAGGTGAGTGAGTCTTGGAGCAAGTGATCGAGAGCAGAAGAGATGTCAATTTATGTCCATAAAAGCGGTCAGTGGCAGAATTTTCTCTTTTCCACTGGGTGTTAGGTGGACAGATGGAGTCCTGTGTCTATGTGGAGGTTTCTATAAGGTAATTGGCTGTCATACTCAGCTTCTTTAAGCCTGCAGAGGGGATCCAGGGAGAGATTTTAATGGGGGGTGAGCGGTCAGGTTTAACATATGGAAACTGGGGCGGCTGAACTTCAGCCAGGAGTGCACTTTTCTCTCTCTTGCCCTTCCTTCCTTTAGAATATCCTGTTGGAGTCTCTGATTAAATTGTTTCTCTCTCACTCCGGTAATATTTTCTCATTCTCACCAGGTCAGTCTTTTCTGAAGGAATTTTCCTTCAGGCATGCTGGAGGTGTGTAATCTGTGTGTATTGGTCTCTTTTCTAACCTTCTTTATATAAAATAATCAGCTGGTTTTGAGCAGAAAGCATGAACAACTCATTTTGACTGAACATTGAAATGATCTAAAGTAATTCTAAAATAATAATATAGCTCTTTTTATTTGTTATTTTTTACCATACTTTTATTTATTTATTTATTTTATTTATGTGTGCACTCTGGTTCAAAAGGTTTTACTCTTCATTAAAGAATCCGAATGTATCACAGTTTCCACAAAAATATTAAGCAGCACAACTGTTTTCAGCATTGATTATAATAACAAAAGTTTATTGCAATAAATAAGTGTATTAGAATGATTTCTGAAGGGTGAAATGACAATGAAAACTGGACTAATGATTCTGAAAATTCAGCTTTGTAATCATATGAATAAGCATCATTTCACAACATTTTAAAATATATTCAAATAGAAAACTGTTTTATTACTATAATAATATTTCAGAATATTGATTTGATACTGATTTATTGTATTGGTGATAAAATAAATGCAGCCAGTAAAATATATGACCGCAATTTTTAATTTAAATATCTATTGTTTATATTTTAACTTTGATTACTTGATATTTAAATAATAATTAAATAATTTAAGTTATATAGATAATAATGTACCATTGAAAATTTACTGACCCAGAATTTTTAAACAAGGTATATACTGTAAATATATACACTGAAAAAAGGTTATATATACAAATATTCACTCTTAAAGGGTTACTCCACCCAAAATGAAAATTGTGTCATTAATCACTTACCCCCATGTCGTTCCAGACCCATAAAAGCTTTGTTCATCTTCTGAACGCAATTTAATATATTTTGGATGAAAACCGGGAGGCTTGTGACTGTCCCATCGACTGCCAAACAATTAACACTGTCAAGGCCCAGAAAAGTATGAAAGACATCGTCAAAATTGTCCATCTGCCATCAGTGGTTTAATCTGACTGTTATGAAGCGACGAGAATACTTTTTGTATGAAAACTAAATAAAATTACGACTTTATTCAACAATTCGTCTCCTCCGCACAGCTTTTACGGGTTTGGAATGATATGGTGGAAAGTGATTAATGACACAATTACATTTTGGGGTGGAGTAATATCCACTTTACGCAAACTGCATATGCTGTTCTGTGTTCGGTGGATATTCTCCAAAATGCCGCTACGGTGAATCAGAGGAGACAAATTTTATCTTTGTTGTATTTGCATCAATACTTTTTACAGTGTATATAAAATTATTTTATGATTTATACTATTTATTTTTTTAGTTGAACTAATATTTTATTTGATATTCATTTGATATTTAAATTAGTAGATATATGTGGTATATAGTACAATTGTAGTTATGTAGATAATTATTTAACCTTTAGGCTAATTTATAGAAACACCTCCTACTTTCTGATGTACAATAGGAAAAAAGACTGTGATTACTCATTAATTAATTTTAGCATCCCAATGACAATCAGTGCATGAGTGTATTGATCAGTAGACCTGATTTAGTGTAAAACTCTAAGCATATGATAAGAGAGAGGCTGGCATTTCTCAGTGTTATTTCACACATGCATGCGTTCTCAGGTGCATGCAAGTGCCCTCAATGTTTTATGAGATTCCCTTTCATCGTCCCCTTAATCAATGTTACCTAATGCATTTCCCACAAATGGCCTTCTGCTGGGTGCCAAATGAAATTGAAAACTGTTGTAAGCGATAGTTAAAATCAAATTAATTAATTTATTTTTTATTTATCACCAGGACCAACAAGCCCGAACCTCATTTATTCAGGCATGAATATTTCAGTACCCTGTGTATTGATATTGCATTTTAAAAACACCGGGAACACTAGATGCTCAAAGACTTTTAGCAGCCGAAGGTGATCAATACAGATTCCCGGGTGACTCAGAGATCTCCAAGCAAGCTCTCCTGCATGGCCATGTTTAATTCTCTATGTGGGAACATTCTTTTTGTTGTGCTTCTGTTTGTTGAGAGATACCTCAGTGACTCCAGACAGCTGGTTCAGGGGTATAGTCGTCATCTCGAGGGAAATCAAAACACTGTTAACTGGAGTCTGAAGGAAGTGAGGAGAAAGGAGAGTTTTCTAGGGGTTTCTTCTTGCTGAAAGTGTGTGGGAAGAGATATAGTGTGTGTGCATGCGTGCGTGCGTGCGTGCGTGTGCATGAAGTGAGAAAAGCCTAAGCAACTTAAACCCTCCATTATATATACACACCGAAATTTCCAGATGTTTACTCAGGAGCCCTATTAACACTTCAGGTCCTTTTCTTATTGATTGTCATGTGAGATTTGAGGCTGGACTCAGGTGGAGAGTGTTATGGCAGATGAGAGGGAGGACGCTTTGATAGGAATCAAATATAATTAAAGGTCTGATGTCACTTTGAAGATGAAAAGTGCCTAGGTGAACTTTACTCTTGCGCTAAATGCAGACGAGATTGTCCGTTCACTCTAAATTAAACTCATGCTAATCCATAAACGGTCCTGTCTGGCTCGCTCTATACAGCTGAGAAATGTACCTGCCAGATGCAGCTTCTGTAATTATATAGCACCAACATAAACTCATTCACTTTGTATAAAACTCAACAGTAATATTTTCAGTATATTTACAGTAAGTACAGTATATTATTTACCCTATTTTTTCTATATGCATTTTAGAAAACTATTCGCTACAGAATAAACTGGCTCAATTTGATTCTAGAACTTTGTTTGAAACCTTTGTTTGAAAATTAAATATTTAAATAAACCAGCCTAAGGTGGATGCTAGTCTTACCTGGTTTCATCTGGTTTTGCTTATCTTCTAGCCTATCCAAGATGGTTTATTCAAGTCTTGCTGGTCTTCCAGCTTGACCAAGCTGTTTTAACTGTTCACTACCAGCTCGCAACTCTTTTCTTTTCAACAGAGTTGTGTACTCATGGAAAACATGAGCTATCATGGTTCGGTTCACTTTTTTTTCCTTTTTTTTCTAGTTTTTAATGCTCTCTTAATGTGATAACTAAATTCACTTGAAGCATTTAAAATTTATTTAGTTTTTAGTTTTATATTATTTATTTAACTGTAATTGAATGTATAATGTAATGTATTAAGATCAAATAGTAAAGAATTTTATACTATTACGATTATATACTAAAATCCATAACATTTTAATGTTACACAATTGTTAATGTTGGTGCAGAAAATAGTAATGTGCATTGTGTACCATTTAGGTACTAATACAGTATGTACACTTCAGGCAATAATATGTATATTTAAGGTACTAATAGGCATAAATTTGACCCTAGACCACGTCAATAAGCTTTCCACTGATGTATGGTTTGTTAGGATCGGACAATATTTGACCGAGATACAACTATTTGAACATATAGAATCTGAGGGTGCAAAAAAAATCTAAATATTGAGGAAATCGCCTTTTAAAGTTGTCCAAATTAAGTTCTTAACAATGTATATTACTAATCAAAAACAAAGATTTTATATATTTATGGTAGGGAATTTACAAAATATCTTCATGGAACATGATCTTTACTTAATATCCTAATGATTTTTGGCATAAAAGAAAAATGTATAATTTGGTCCATGCAATATATTTTTGGCTATTGCTACAAATATACTCCACTGACTTAAGACTGGTTTTGTGGTCCAGGGTCACAAATAAGGTACAAAAGTGTACCTATTGAAAAGGTAACATCCCAGTGACAGCTGTTCTACCTTCTTTTCTGACAATATCCTAAAAGTCTCTTTGCCTTTTTCTTCCAGAACTCTACTGGTGAACTCTGTTCCTCTTGCTTTTCACAGTCACGCTCTTAAGTCACTCTCCAAGTCATCTCTCTCTCTCTCTCTCTCTCTCTCTCTCTCTCTCTCTCTCTCTCTCTCTCTCTCTCTCTCTCTCTCTCTCTCTCTCTCTCTCTCTCTTTCTCCGTCATTCTTTCTCAAAGTCACAGTGTTATTTCAGTAAAGCGATGGTGTGTTCTTAGCTTGGTAATAGTCTGTGCAAAGCCGAACAGAGCGGTTTGAGGATGTTTTGTCCCACCCCAATGTCTCTCCAGAGCAGCTATTGATCTGTGACAATCTCCAAGCTGCCCCTGAGAGATTGAAAGCAATGATGGACCTTCTTAAAGTGCTTTGTTTTCCTCTGCTCTTCTCCTCCCCTCTGTCAGCTCTCATCAACAAACACCTGTCCACCTGTGTGTGTGTGTGTGTGTGTGTGTGTGTGTGTGTGTGTGTGTGTGTGTGTGTGTGTGTGTGTGTGTGTGTGTGTGTGTGTGTGTGTGTGTGTGTGTGTGTGTGTGTGTGTGTGTGTGTGAGTTTTTACTGAATCAGGTGGGTTTGGAAAAGAGCATTCGGAGGGTGGAAGGGATTTTGTAATAATATAATATTATCAAATGTGACATGGTTTATGACAAAGAGCTGTTTTTAGAACCTAGATTGACAGCTCTCAATATTTCCTTTTTATTAAATGGTGCTTTTAAACAACTACTGGCAACAACTAGCAGCGCACAGGAACCCCAATGGAATTGCATGGAAAATATATGTTGCACAATATACAGCATTCAAGCATATACACGCACACTGCCATTTAGAAGTTTGGGGTCTGAAACAGTGTTTTTGAAGAAAGTATCTTCTTCTCGCCAATGGTGTGTTTATTTGATAAAAAATACATTAAATACAGTTAAATATTTTGATTTCTTGCTGCTCAAGAAATATGTATTCTTCTTTTCAATGAGCTGCTTAATATCATGTGAAAACGTAAATTTTTTAATGATTCTTTGATTAATATAACGTTAAAAAGAACAGCATTTATTTGAAATAGAAATATTTTGTAACATTATAATGTCACTTTTGATCAATATAATGTTTGCTGAATAATATTTTGATTTCTTTCCAAAAAAAAAAAAAATTTGTTCTGATCCCAAACTTTTGAACGGCAGTGTAATACAAATATATATATATATATATTATTTTTATTAGTGCTGGGCAACGATTAATTGGAATTTATCGCATCTAAAATAATATTGTTTTGTTTATATAACATATGTGTGTGTACTGTGTATATTTATTATGTATATATAAAGAGTAAAGACACACATATACAGTATATATTTAGACAATATTTACATGTATATGTTTATATTTATATAATTTATATTATAAATAAATATATTAAATATATAAACACATTTTTCTTAAATATATACATTCATGTATGTGTATTTAAATATACAGTGCTGCTTGAAACTCCTACATGTTATTGTGCATGACTGATCAGCATCAGCACAATAAACTTTACCTTCAGTTACTGCAGAAAAAGGTAGTCACAACAGATACTGAAAGCAAAGATTCACACACTTTTGCAATGCGCAGATATGTAACACTGAATCATTTTTCTCAATAAATAAATGACAAAGAAAATATTTTTCTCTCACTTGTTTGATTCAGTTCTCTTTGTCTACTTTCAGGAATTACATGAAAATCTGATGATGTTTTGGATCATATTTATGCATAAATATAAACAATTATAAAGGGTTCACAAACTTTCAAGCAGCAGTGTACATAATAAATATACACCGTACACACACATATTATGTACACAACATTTATTTTAGATGCATATAATCGTTGCCTAGCACTAATTTTAAATTACTCTCACTCACTGTTAAAATAAACCTACCATTGAAATTATAGACTGATAATTTCTTTGTCAGTGGGCAAACGTACAAAATCAGCAGGGTATCAAATATTTTGTTCTCCACTGTATATGTATATACTGTATGCTTCTGTTTTGCATCAAAAATTTAGCATGAAAATTTCAAGATGTCACATTTATCGTTTCTGTCTGTAGCTTGTGGTCCTGGCTAAAACAGGCAAACATCTGTTTCGGATCTCTCCATGGGCCAAATATGTCACAAAAACACTAGATTCTGTCACCTATGACTGGACTCACTGGGACCCTCCACATCCATACCAGGTGAGTGTACACAGCTGAATAGAAATACAGTAGAATACACACAATATAATTATCCTGGGCAATTATTGAAGACACTTTAGGACCCTCCATTGTGTTGGGGTCAATTTGGCAATTTGGCAATATTCAAACACTGGGTAAACTCTTTATTTCTTCTTGAATTTTTGTGATGATACATTTTTCTCATTTAGGATGTGTAAGGGGTCAAATTGAACCCCATTGGTTTTCATGCATTTTCCCAAAAATTAACACTTGAAGAAACTTAGAAAAATTTAATAAATGACTTAAATAATATGGTAATAAATTAAGCAGATTTAATTACATAAATCAATAAATAAAGAAAATAAATATGCATTATATTATATTAGGTAACACTTTATTTTAAAGTATCCTTGTTACAAGTGTTACATGTACTTACTATTATAATAACAATGAATTATGCATAATTACATGTAAGTAACCCTAATAGTAAGACAAAACCCTAATCCTAACCATATAGTAAGTACATGTAGTTAATTCATATTAAATGTATAATTACACTGTAACAAAAATACACAGACAAAAAATATATAATATAACATAATTTTCCTTTTTTAAATTAGGTAAATAATATTAATCAAATTCATGAAAAAAAAAACTTTTTTTGAAATATATTGAAGTTATGAAATGTAAAACTCAAAGTTTACAGAAAATTCAAGGCTCATCTTCTCAATCATCCATGGCAAATTTGCTGTTTCTTCATTTAATTGAGATTCATAGTCAAAAGAAAAAAAAATCTGTGAAAGAATGTTTTTGGTTGTTGGATCTCAAATACTAAAATGTTGCAGTACTGAAACGAAGTGTGAGAAACCCATTTTTCCCTTACAGGGTTTTGAGAACCAGACATAACAAAAAGGCAGAAGCCATTTAAAATAACTGAGTACAAATACTATGAGATGCTATTAATACTTCACTGTATTATACTTAATCACTAACAGTGCTTCAGAGATGCTAATTTTGACCCTACATTAAAAGGGATACCCAGGTTTTTAACACAAAAAAAAATCATATTTCTAGACAGGTGTCTTTCTTGGTACTTTGCACATAAACCCCGTTCTTCTACGGTATCTCTGTGTGTTTCTCAGACACGAGCACATGCTCTCAGAGGTTTCCAGTGTTACGGGTTCAGGCAGATGCTTTCTGAGCTGTCAGGGAGGAGGGTTTGAGTTATGGACTCTGGCATGATTAACCTATTACAGTCGGGTTTTGCCCTGCAGAAGGTCAGTGGAGAATCGTACATCACACCAGTTATCATCGACTGATAGCTGCTTCCAAGAACCAAGAGTTCCAGTGTCACCACACACACACACACACACACACACACACACACACACACACACACACACACACACACACACACACACACACACACAAATCATTTCACCTTAAATATTCTTATAAGATTAAAGATTCATAATTGCTACTTTTCATTGAATGTCCATAGGGCCAAAAGGTTGATGAAACACCCGTTTATTTTTAATCTACTTCAAAAATCACTATTTGTTTTTGGGGTGGAGGTAGTTTACAATATTAGTAAAAGCGGGAGGGAATGTTTACAGGACCTTGATGTTGTTCAGGCCTTCCTGTGGCTCTCGACTATTTATCATCAGTAGCCATTAGCATCTCTGAAGCGCCCCGCTCTTACGGCGACCCCTCTTCCATGTTAGCAATGACACTCGAAACCGCCTCCTCTTAAGAGGCCCTCCACATTAAACAGGCAATTTGATCGGAGGCGATTCAACAATTGCTTTCGGCCTCTTGATGTCTTCATTTCGCCGAAGAACCATTTGCAAACAGCTTTGATATGGGTGGTTCTTCCACAATGACAATGAGACATATTTTCCTTTGATATCTATTCATGGCATCAGACATTCATACAGCGACTGGTCAATGGCATCATGCTCATAATCCAGTTTTTTACAGAAGATGAATTAGTGACACTATGGCATCTGGCAGTTTAGCGGTTGCTGCATGATTAAAGGCAGGAAATATTGCTTTTTGCAATGGCACACTTTTCAGTGAGCCAAAATTGGTTTAGCTTTTTTTTTGCATTTCACTTCTGTGTGCCTATATATGTAATTGCCTATGTTATGTCTGGCAATAAAACCAAAAAGATTGCCATTCTAAAACCAATATAATATTAAAATGATATTGCATTCAGAACTGACATTAAAACCATTTCTAAATTAATGAAATAATATAAATTAATGAAATAATATGCATCATTGTTGTCGATTTTGAATAAACATTTTACTCTGTTGCATTTTCTACATTTCCAAGCTCCGAACTCTAGGCTTAGACTGAGAAGCTTTGTCTTCTTTGTATTGTTGCAACCGTTCAATACAGTCAAATATTTGTGTTGTGTTGCATCAGGATCTTTGAGGTAACCCAGATGCTCAGCAGAACCTTCTAGCTAAATCTCTCATCAAAGCTCACTGAAGAAGAGTGGATTGATATCTGGGCCCTTTCTCTCTCTAACCTTTCTTCTCTCTCGCCCCCAGTTCCAGCACCCCAGACCCCCACGGCCCAGCAGTCTTCGTATCTATGAGGCCCATGTGGACGTCAGTTCGCCCGAGGAAAAGATTGCCTCGTACAAAAACTTCACCAGAGATGTGCTTCCTCGCATTAAGGAGCTTGGTAAGTGATGAAATCTACAGAAACACTGTCAAAACACACACGCCAAAATAATACAAACCAAACAAAGTGGAACACACCCCTCTCTGCGGGCCAGTCACTAACCCTGATCTCCTAGGCCAGAAGAAATCTTTAGGCTTTAATAAAAACCTTACTGCTGATCAAAGAATCCATATGAGCAAGGTGATTTTGCTACACTGGATTTGAAAGAATACACTTAGACTGAGCATGTTTTCATTTTGTTCCATAGTGTGGTTGTGTTTATCTTTTACTTTATCACTACACTATCAGGCAGCGAAGGAATATAACTAAAAGCTGTGAAACATGAGGGTCATTGCATGGCCTCTATTCATTTATCAAAAATGCAATTCATGCACTCAAAGACTTTTATACACCATTGAGCATGTTTATAATATCTGAATTAAAATCTATTTATTTATGTTTCTTTTAAATACTGAGTAAAGGTGGAAAAAGTCAAAATGCCTGGGTGATACAACTGATTTTATAATGTAGAAAAACCTTTCATGCTTAGTAAAAACCTTATTAGAAGCAGTTTGGGATAATCTTTTATTATTATTTCTTATTATTATTGCTTATTAAAATGCTTCACTGCTCATTAATATTTGAGCACAAATTCTAAGTCCAAATTCTAAGTCACGTAATTCAGCATGAGTGTTTATCAAGGTCAATATGTCTTTCAAAATATGTGAAAAGTTGGCTATTTTATAACAAGGCAAAGTTAGTTCAGGTTAGTTTGACTAGCAAAAACAAAATTATATTTAGAAATTAATAATTCATAAAATTTGTTACATAAATAAATAAATAAATAAATAAAACTTTAAAAACTTTTTTTGTAAATAATAATTAAGTTCTGTACACTTGTATTCAGAGTATAAGGGAAATAATTTGATTTACCTAATGCTGCATCACATGACATTTCAGAGTCTTTTGTCATTTTTTTATTGTATAAATGTTATATATATATATATATATATATATATATATTTATAACATTATGTTATGTATGTACTGTATGTATTTATGTATATATAATTAATTTTTTTTTATCACGGACATTCGTGTCATTGTCATTGTGAGTAATTTACACACCATTTGATCTCATATTTTGTCAAATTAGTCATCATCATGTTGTTAGAGAAATCACTGCCTTCCTTGCATCCTCAAGAAAACCCTATAGAGCATATTTCATAGAGCATATAAGAAGACAGCTCAAGATGCAACCTAAAATGATCATGCATACAGCATAGAGTGGCACAAATGAAGCAAAAAAGGCAGGCGCCAAGCAGTTCAACATGGAATATCATGCTAACTGTCGCAAGCAGAACTGTTAAGTTTAGCTAGCAGATGTGAGAACAGCTGCCGCCTCGAGTGATTCCATTACTGCACAGAGAGCCGTTTCCCATGATTGTTCCCTTACAGAGCTTTTGACATGGAAGCCTGAGAGGAAGCCAGCCTACAATTACTATGTCAGAAGGTTCCAAATTAGTTTTTTTGAGCTGTGGGGATTACAGAAGGTACCTTAAACATTAGTGTTCATTGCATTGGTCTGATCCATAAAACATAACCTTCTGTTGTTTGTTTTCTCGAGGGCTGAAGCGTTAACCTTTGCCTGGAGAAAATCTGTTTGTAAGCAGAGAGTTAGTTAGCGTAAAATTATTTTTCACCCCTTAAATGATGTTTAAATAGTGAGTCATTGTGGCTCCTTTGACTGTTCTCGCTCATGATCGGCACTCTCCCCGGGGTTCTGTGCCTCAGTTAATGTGCTCCTCAACCCTCCAGAAGGCAACAAAAGCAAAGCTGCACTTTGTCTCCTAATGGAAGAGCTTTTTGGCACTAGTTTTAGAAATAGTGGTGCCCTTAAATCCTTTCAGGTCTTGTTTTTCCCTGAAGAAAAAAGTTTCAATTCAGGGAATTATTTTTAATAGTTGCACAGAAACACACGTTGAAATGGACTTCTATTATAAAAAGTTAAATGTCACAAGCACAATACAGTACTCAAAGTCCTCTGAATCAAAAATGGCATTGAATATCAAAACAAAACAGAACATTTCTATTTGGAAAATAAGGTTTTCTTATTATACGACGTTACATATGGCCTTCTCTTGAGTTATTGCGATTTTTTGCTGTGTACTGCAGAGTAAATGATTGCTTGACAGGTCTGATGTTTAAATCCATTGAGTAGAGATTTTGCGAAAGAGGAAGAACTGAGTCAGATGAGCGGGACACAAAGCATCCTTTGTTCTGCGATTTAATCAACATCCACATGAAAAAGTGATTGACAAACAAAAGGAGTTAAACGCAAATATCACAGAAGCAAAGGAAGGCAAGTCTAGCTTATTTAGCACTATGCTGAGAGAGAGCAAACAATGGTAACTCTCTCAGATGACTTGGGTACAGTCACGATCACTGCAAGATATGCAAGTGACAACATATCTATGGCCAAAAAATGTTGTTCTTGATAATCACTTGTACTTTTAAAATAATAGATGAGCCTAGAATGAAACTTCTGTCATTATTTACTCACCCTCATGTTGTTACAGACTCTGTATGACTTTCACAAAAGAAGATATTTGGAAAATGTCATTAAAACAGAAATATTGTAACAGTAAATTTGTACTTCTGTACAAGCTGCACATTGACTACTCTAAAATGTATCCAAGTTTCATTTGTGCAGTATTGTCTACAAATGTTTGCTGAAATGTGAGGGGTGTACTCACTTTTGTGAGATACTGTTTATATATATATTTTTTTTTTTCTCCTTTTTCCGCCTTTTCTTTATTAAATGAAATAATACTCTTAAATAAGAAACTAAAACTGCCAGCAGGTGGCGGTAAATATCTTCATTCGTTTCGTTCAAATGGCTGATTCATTCAGGAATTCAGTAAACGGCTCTCTTTATAAATGGGTCTTTTTATCATTGATTCACATGATTCGTTTAAAACACGAATTCATTCAGAAACTAAACACTGCTGTGATGCTCACAGATGCACAGCAATTCTGCTGTGGCTTAATGGGTCATATTTTTGTTGGAAAACTGAGCAAAAACAGACAATATTGTGTTTAAAATATAAATATAACACAATATTAACTTCTTATTTACTGAACTGTTGTGTAAAATCACATTTGCACTCGTTGTATTCGGACAAGCATCATTTGTGTGATATTGCTCTCGCTGCTCGTGTGATATAAATATGAGAAAAAAACTCATACAGAAGCATTTTTGCTCCAATATCTTGAATTTTAGGGCATCGGGAGTTGTTGCCCTGCATCATATTTGTCAACAGTCAACTATGTAAGATGACTTGCAGGTCTGGGGGCAGGGCCAGTGCGTTAACAGCGTTAAAATATTTTAATCACATTATTTTTTCACAACTAATTAATTAAGTTAATGTATTAAACTGACAGCCCTAATTTTAAGCAGCCATTTTCATTTAATATTTTTTGAGCAGCCATTTTCCAGTTTTCAGTGCCACGTGATCCTTCAGAAATCAATTCTAATAATATGCTGAATTGCTGCCTTAGGAGATGGTAAAAACGTTTTATGGCACTAATAGTACCTTTTCCTTTGATATGATGAACATATGTCATGAAATATTAATAATGTATTATATTTTGGTGTTCAAAGCACCTGCATAGGATTTAAAGATACTGATTTGAATCTCAGCTATGACAAATGCTTTAGTCATACTTGTTAAAGGAGGGGGGTAATACGTTTAAGCTCGCCTGGCTTCACAGCGGTTCGATTTGATGTTATTGAATCCTGGAATTGGCCTTGTGGTATTGTTTTCATAAAAGGACTCATAAAAATGTCAAAATAACCTTTGTTGGGGGCACTGTGAAGTAAGATTGTGTGAATTGAAATGGAAAAAAGCTTTTTAGTAATTACTCTTTCACCTCCGTTCTCTGTCCAAGACTAATTGCAGCACACAGTTATTCAAAAGAATGGCACAATTCAGATAGAACAACAACCTATTAATTCTGTTAAATAAACATTTAGTTTTAAGGACCCATAAAAATACCCAAAGAAATGGTAAATTTCTCTGAATCTTCTTACTCCCAGGATAGCTCTATTTATTTAATATTAAAAGATGTGTTATATTGAGTTGTTGAGCAGCAAGTCAGTCATCTGCCAGTTCTCTTTTAGGTTTATGTGTGAGAGTGTGCTGACAGAGTCTTCCACAGGATTGGTTGTTATAGTAGTTTACAGGAGCTACTCGGAGGTGAACCTAAGCCTCAGGACAATATATGGACAGCTGGGCTGGGAAGCAGATCTTGAAGAAGAAGTCCTAAACCACGTGAAACTGGAGTTTCAAAACTTCTTTGACATTCTTTATCAAAATCTTACGATATAATTTTATCACAGGCCTATATTCACAGAAAGTGCTTACACTGTTTGCATATTCTTTTCATGAAAAATATCTTCTTAATTGTAATTTATCATGCTGTTGTTTTGCTATTGAAGATTCAGATCATGCTGCAGTTGACATTTAATCCTATGCTTTGGTTTCACTCGCTTTTAATTATGTTTTTAATTAATTTACATTTTCCAGTGGGCAGCACTTGAAATTAATCCATATTTTTGAGATAACAACTTACACAAAGATTACGGCTTAGATGTGTTTCACTTTGAAGATCTTGTTTTGTTAAAGGTCTTTTGATTGTAAAATTTAAATGCTTTTCTACAGTTTTCCCCTTTGTATTTCATCTCAGGATACAACTGTGTCCAGCTCATGGCAATTATGGAACATGCCTACTATGCAAGCTTTGTCTATCAGGTCACTAACTTTGCAGCTTTCAGGTACATTTACATTTATGCATTTGGCAGATGCTTTTATCCAATCCGACTTTTAATAAGCATACTTTAAATGTAGTGCATATATCATGTTTCATGTAGGGATGCAACCATACCATTTTTTCAGAACCGATCCGATCCGATACCGAATTCTGAGGATCGGCCGATACCGATCTAATCCGATATGTGTTTTTTTTTTTATGTAACTTAGAATTTCTATACTTCTCTGTGTTGACCCGATCGTCACTCTTCTCTGTGTTAAACACAATCTATTACAGTGTTTCTCAACTGGTCGGTCAAAAGTGCTGGGTATGCAGCCCAAAAGTGGGTTGCGAGACCGTTCTGAGAGGGTTGCGGATTGTTTACAGCCAAAGAAACGACATCAACAAAAAACTGAATGCTTTATTCTAAATGCTTTTCTGATGTGAGACTTTTATTTTAAAAGACGTGCATGAAAGCTGTTGACACTGTCAGATCATCTTGACTCAGATGCAGTTTAAGAAAGAGTGCCTGAGAAAAAGGCTCTGTCCGATTCAGTATCTGCGGTCAGATGAGATGTTGACAGGTTAATTCTATTCAGGAGCAGTTTCCACGTTTCATTAACAGTCACCTTGGTTGTTTTCATAACCCAAAAATATCATGTTATTTTCACTTTGTGTCATTTTCGTAGGCTATATGTTTAAATGAATATGGTGGCTCATACAACTTAATTGTATTAACAAAAATGAGTTTGGGACTGCTATTTAATAGCCTTGCCTTATATTTTATTCAGTCATATTCTTAACAGTCTTGACTTAATTTTTTGTGAAATAAACTTGGTTTGTTATTTTAAACTATATATATATATATATATATATATATATATAATATATATAATAACAAATAAAAAATATATATAATCATAATATTTGACAAAAACACTATTATAAACTAGTGCAGTGAATAATTCAGCAGCAAAGATACTCTAGAAAAATCATGGGTGCACAATAGTTTTATAAAACCTAGTGAAAGATTCTTATTTACAAATAAAAGTGAATAAGTGTACGACTAAATCTGGTAAAATGACACATTTCTCTTTGTATTGTAAAATACATTCATGAAAAAACAAGCAAAAACATTTACATATAAATATATACTATAATAATGTATAGCACAGTAATAAGGCAGCAACATATGATAGATAGGACAGAACAAGAAAGACTATTATTATATTTCATTGCACTAAAGTATTGTAAAACGAAAGGCTCAATACAGCGCAGTGCAATGCACATCCCGTGCGCAGAATGATGCTCTTGAAACAACAGAGTCACAGCACACAGGCTGCACAGCCCCATGAGTCCGCATAGAAAAGAAAAGTACAGGGGGAAGATATATTGATAAGTACTGTGTTAAATCTGTGCGTTAGTTTATTGAGCCTTTACTTTTAACAGTTTTAAACCTCAGTGACTGTGCACTCTTGAAGAGAGTTTGACTGTAGTAATCGAACGCAACGCGCAGTTTGAATGCTGAATGGAGGATGATAAATAGACAGACGCAGAGGAGAGAAGAGTTTATGTGAACTTGAATTTAACGTCTTAAATATTCATCTGTACCTCGGATTAAACTATGGAACAGCTTCAGAACACTTGAAATATAATGTACAAACACTTTATGGTGCTTTATGATGTTTATGTGGTTTTCGTGGGGCTTAACAACAGCACAGAATAGTATACACACAACATCGGATTTGGATCGGTCTCGTCTGACCGATATCCGATCTGCAGAAAATGACCGGATCGGAGCCGATACCGATCCAGAGTATCGGATCGATGCATCCCTAGTTTCATGTGTAGGTTGTGTGGCTTGATGGATAAAGAATTAGGCTGGTAACTGAAAGGCTGTGGGTTCAATTCCCTTGTCAGCTAAATAATGTGTTGTTGTTGCTTTTTTGGGGGTGTTGTAAAATTGCTGTAGTCATAAGTAAAGACCTCCAAACCAATGCTATATTGTTAAAAGGACTGTACAGGACACGTTTGTATTTCCCTCTTGAAGCTGTCGGATCACTTACAGCCTTAAAGTCGCCAAGGAGGTTGGTTATGAATTGTATTTTTAAGAAAGAAGGTTAACACCATTGTCCCGAAGGAAATTATAGTCACCTCGGGACTTCAGATCTAGTTGTTCCGGATATGGCAAGAACATGCATTTCTCCTTCACCAAAATGCATTAGCATGCTGTGCCCTGGTCACATTTTATTTATTACTGTTATATCTAACACGGCCTGGTAGACTGAGACTGTGACAGTATCTAAATGCTTTTCATTTTCCTTTTAGAGCTCAGGGTTTGGTGGGGTTGTCTCTCAGCCCATGCAGCAGTAATTCCAGTCTTTAAATCAGGATGAGGTCCTCTGTCAAGGGCAGTAATCTTACTGTAAACACGCTTGCCACTAATCCCCAAATAGAAGAAAGCCCAGATAAATAACAATAGTAAAAAACTGAAATGGGTCTCCAAAATAAATAAACTCTCATGAAAGAAAATTGCATCTTTGAATGTGGGGAGTGAGCAACTCCCTCAACCTAATAAGATATGACAGAGTCATTGGGAATCTTTATTTGGCTTTGGCTGGCTGAGGCGGCCGGCACTGGTGGACCAGTCCAGATAAAGTGCAATGTATACAGAGTAATTTCACTCATGATTGATCACTCATGCACATTTAAGACCTATTCCTCTTTTTGCCGGGTGGAGGGAGGGAGCAAGGGAGGTGACTTGGAATATCATTAGCTCTCTTCTTCTCACTTTACTTGTTCTTTGTCCTGATATATTTTAACCCTGTGGAGAAGATATAGCGCTGCTGGGCATGCCAAAAGGGGCATTGCACTCTCAGTTTTCTTAACAAACCTATTTATTTAAACCGTTAATTGATAATTAATAGGAGGCGCATGGGCACACCCTCTGCAGAGCGCATAAAGTTGTGTTCGATTTGAGCAGATCAATAAGTTCTGACTTGAAGCAGTGTAGCTAGCCTATCAAAGTAGACTTCCTCAAGAGCGATTCGCGAGCAGACGGGTTACGGTCATCGCAGTTTCTCCAGTGTGGCTGGCTGCACGAGCTTTGATGATGACAGCTAATTCACATTTTACCAGACTCCCTCACTGTATTTCATCCCATGCTAATAGGGTTACAAACTCTTTTCATGTTATATTAATCCTATAGCTTGTTGTGTCATGCTTATAAAAATAAAATCGGTAAAAAGGTAAATTTATGCACAAAAGATTGTTCTACATTGTTCCAGGGCTGGCGTTTAGGGGCCCTCCCTTTCCATCCTTTCCCCTCCTTGCTGAACATGTTTGAAAGTGAACACGAAATCGGAAAAAAAAACACACATACAAAAGCCATTGCACGCTTTTACATTTATGCATTTAACAGACGCTGTTATTCAAAGCGACTTCCAGTGCATTCAGGCTATAATTTTTTAATCATTGTGTTCCCTGGGAATTGAACCCACGACCTTTTGCGCTGCTAAAGCAATGCTCTACCACTGAGCCACAGGAACACGTTTTCTTGAGTGTCAGCAACTGAACGTGATCACAGATTGCATGGACCCCCCACCTCCCCCCCCATCGTGATTTGTGCTCCCACTAAAAATGTAAATGCCCCCCGACTGAGGTGCCCTGGCGCCGGCCCTAATGCTGGGATTTGGAGTGAATGTTTGTTTTGCGGATTTTTCCATTGCATCAGAATCCACTCCCTTTTTATATCGTTGTAGGTGGTTTATTTAGATATGGTTTAATTAGCTTTAACAGTTAGTTAGTTGGTAGTAAATGCCTGAACTTGACAATTATGCTGGCAAAAATCATGTTTGATTGTTTTTTTTCATTGATGGCCATTAAAATCGTGTATTTTGTTTTGCAAGCAACAGATAAACAAAAAAGCAACATATGTAATAATTACCATCTATCTAAATGTATATTCATTTAACATTTATATGAATTGATATTAACTGAATTACCCTTTGCATCCTGTTTTTATTATTATTATTAAATATTATTTTTGTTTCCCAATCCTGAAGGATGTCCCTTTTAATTATATTATTTCTGAGATTTTCCATCAAAGGTAAATGTCATAGCATGTAGAAAGTATAATTGTATAATTAGCTGTTAATTAGTTAATCAGTTGACTTTTTTATCCCAAGCAACAAACAGTTGCATGAGCAATCCCCGTGCAGTAAACTAGTTAAGTGGTTTGTACAAGGGCTAATTGTAATGATCCTGGTTCAAACTTTATGAGCTTATAACCTAGAACCTTTCGCTTTACCGCTTAAGATCTTTATCAACTAGCTTACACCACCTCATAACCATCAACCCCTCAAACAGCACACAATTCACTACAAACCACACATTCTCTTTCCCTCAGCCGCTTCGGCACTCCTGATGATCTGAAGCATCTGGTTGATACCACACACTCCATGGGCATCACCGTTCTTCTGGACGTGGTCCACAGTCACGCCTCCAGCAAAACAGAAGATGGGCTGAACTACTTTGACGGGACCGACTCCTGCTTCTTTAACGGAGGCTCCAGAGGAAGCCACTCGCTCTGGGGCAGTCGACTCTTCAATTACTCCAGGTAAACCACTGCTAAGAAATATGCAAGCTGAATACATTCTGTTCACATTCCCAACTCTTGTCCTATTCAATTAGTTCTCATTTGTGTATTTCTAACAGCCCTTGAGTTTTCCAAAAGCTTTCACATGCTAATGGCCACTAATGGATCTTAATGGCATCTTACGACGTTTAAGAGGTAAAACATTGTTTCCTGCACCATCACAGCCATTCACCTATGATCCACTTTGATTTCTGGACAAGTGTGGCATACCTCGTATATACTTTACGGTTTGCAAACAAGCTTTTCTGGTAAATCTTCAATCCGCGTCGCCTTATCCTCACAATAAAAACCTTACGGAATTTCTCCTGTCCCTCGTCTTTCTTCTCCCCTCTCCTCATTTCTGAGATGACAGGCTCTCTTTACGCCACCTCTCAGTGCTGATCCATTAGAGGTCTCAGTGCTGCCCTC
Source organism: Ptychobarbus kaznakovi (assembly GCA_027422405.1). NCBI lineage: Eukaryota > Metazoa > Chordata > Actinopteri > Cypriniformes > Cyprinidae > Ptychobarbus > Ptychobarbus kaznakovi. The sequence goes on from CM049796.1 coordinate 11,102,986, forward strand.
CATTGCCCTCTTCTGTAATGGGATTTCACATCATTGTTGTTTGAATCTGAAGAGTCATGCCTCACCCACCAAAATGATAGTCCTGTCTGGCGGTTATCTCTGCGAATGAACATTGATTTTTGGTCATATCTTTGTTATTGATTCTGGCCGTATGCCTTTTGTTCCCTCTCTGCTTCTGTGTTTTTCCTCCCAGGTTCGTGTTCGCCACTGGCGATATTTTTAATTTTTTTATGTAGCTTTTTAGAGATGGGATGGTATATCAGTTGTACTTGAGTGAAAAAGTTACTGGTTATCATTATGGTTGAGATTATTGCTTTTTTTAGCACGATTTATTTTATGTGCAGTATGTAGCTGTTTAGTCCAATGCTATCTCACGCCAATTTGTACATATTTTACGAGGTGGCTAATTCGTACGAATTCGTATGACCTCACTCGTACGATTTAGTACGATTTGTCTAAACCTCAGTGATGGGTAGATTTAGGGGCGGGTTAGGTGTAGGTCGTTCTTACAGATTCATATGAATTGCCAAGTCTTAAAATATGTACGATTTAGCAAAAAAAAAATAAAAAATGATATGTACAGGTGTGTTCGTACGAATTTGTACAAATTAGCCACCTTGTAAAATCTCTACGAATTGCCATGAGATCGGCTGATTTAGTCACATGCAAGTGTTGTCAGACCTACTGTAGCTTGTAAATGTGCTAGTTACTAAATTTAAAAATATTAATTATATATTCTATATATGTATTATAATTGTAATGTATAATTGTTTAATTAATTATATTTAACAAAATATAAATTAAATAATAAATATATAATTATTTCATAATAAATATACATTGAAAATATTATGAAACTTCAGCAAAAAATGCTTTATTTTGTACAATTATTGTTATTATTTATTATTTGTTTTTGTATAATATTTTTTGTCATTACAAAAAGTATGTATGTATTATATATACTGTTCTAGTATTAATTAATTTGAATTAGTTTTTAGAGGGAGAGAGAAGAGAGAGAAGAGAGAGAGCTTTGACTTGTTTTCAAATGTTCCCAATTTTAAATAAAATATTTATGTATTTAATTTTTTTAGTTAGGCAACATTTCAAAAAAATTTTTACATTTTAATTGACATTTTCATCTAATATTTATATCTTATTTAATTTCAAAAAGCATTTTTTTATAACAAAAACTAAACTTTGATTGCTTTAAGCTTCGTTGTAATATTTTCCCAAACATTTTATGTATTTAAGCTTACTTTTATACTTTCAATAACATCATTTTTTTTGCTAGTGTAATTTCTTGGAAGTACTCTTAGCCATCAAATATTAAGCCTGGGGCTTAGTCTTGTGCTCAAGTAGAAAAAAGTATCTTGAAACCTAGGAAACTGCATGCTGCAAAGCATAAAAAAATGATAAAAGAACAAGCACATTAAATCAGCACAGCTCTCATTCTCACAGTCCTGTAGAATTAATCTAGAAATAACGCAGTTGGTTTTCAAATCATGTAATGCCATCATACCCTGCACATTGTTATTATATATACTTATTAAGTCTCAGATTGTTTATTCAGACGAAACAAATCAACGGCTGCTTGGTGTTTCTTGAATGAAGCTCAAAATCAACAGCTTGTCTATTCTAATCATGCTTTTAATTAACTAGCTAATTGAGAGCTGCCAATTTATACTGATTGTTTTGACGTTATACCATTTATCATTCTTTGATTTGTAGAGTTTAATTACTCTGTTGAAATTGTGTTTTTATACTTTTTTTTAAATATATTAAATTTGATGATATTTTACTTGTTTCCGTAGTTCACCTTGCAACTTGATCAGAATGTGCGTGTTTGTTTACATTGATACATTTGAGGGATCATTTAATGATGGAATAAAAGGACAATAGACAGTACAGTTTCAAAGCTTTGTATTGTGAATAATTTATTTATTAATTCCGTTTTATTTGTTAATCTGTTATTTTGTGGACTGTTGTTTGAAGGCTTTGAAGTTGTTGTTTTGTTGTTTTTTGTTCAGCCCCAATTATTTTTGATGCTGATGAGGGATTGGTGGAGTGGCAGTAATATATTGATTCTTCTTTAAAGTCTTTCATCTGTGGCCTGCTGCAGTTGTTGGTGTCTCTGTGATGTAAATGAGCCTGTCTCATCCGCCCCTTACCTCTGTCAATTCCCTCATACAATCTCCTCTCTCTCTTTCCTTTGCATCTCTTCATCATGCATAAATTCAGAGTGTCTGAGAATGAAGTGTCTAATGCTTCTGTAAAAGTTTTTTGGTTTTGTTTTGAAGTGAGTCACCAGTGATGAGCGTTGATCTTCCCGGGTGTTTACGTCTTTTGAAGGTGATTGTAAATGATAACTGTGTCGACTCCATCTCCTTCGACTATCCTTATGGATTTGACACGGCCCATCGGAAATAGCCGAAGGATGACCCTCTCACCCTCATTTCCATTAAAATCCAATCAGAGGAGACACGCCTCACTTGCGTGGGTCCGTAAACGGCCGTGACGTCCCCTGATCTGATACACTCCGTGTCCAAAACTGAACGCTGATCAGTGTTTTGTATGGTGGTTTCTATGAAAGAATGCTTTCATCCAGGCTTCCAAAACAGCATAATGTCACATCTAAAGATCTAGAACAAATTCCAATGTCCCTAACCGAGTATAATCCTTATCACTAATATAATAATTTTAAAACACATAAAAATATATTAATAATAATAATAATCAGTGTTTTTTTAGTATTATTTATATGCTGTTATAATATATATATATATATTATATATAAAATATATATATATAAATATTTTGAATTTGATTAATTTTTGTAGTTTCAGTTAATTTTATTTTGTGTTTTAGTAATACTTTTATTTGCTTTTTTTGTTTTTTATATATTTTTATTTTATTTACATTTAATTATTTCACTTTTAAGGATTTTAGTGCTTCAGTTTAAACTTATTTTATCAAAGTTGGTTGCTAACATTTTTAAGTTTAAATTTTTATCTCATATTTATATATTTTATTTGATATCAGCTTTATTTTAATTCTTTAAATAGTTTGTTTTAGTTAACCATGCTAACATTAATAATAATCATTATTATTAATTAATAATATTTTTACCATATGTTTTTAATATTTTATCACAGTTCGTTGCTAAGCAATCATTTCTAATTTTATTTAGATTGTTTTATGTTTAAGTTTTTATCTAATATTTATATATTATATATATATATTTTTAATAGTTTTATTTAACCATGCCAACACTGATAATAATGATTACTATTAATTAATGAGATTTTGTACCATTATTTTAAAATATTCATTTAATTTCTTTACCATTCTTAAAATATTAATTTATTTGTCGTTCTATTTTATATGATTTTCTGAAAATGACATCACATTTAAAAAACAATTTGGCTGTGGACATGCCAATTGTGCATTTTTGAATAGCAGATGTGCAACATTAAAAGTAATACTGTAATTTTACAGCAATTTAACTGGTTTTGTGAGTTGAAGTGGGTTTGATCAAATTCAGTAGTAATTATGTAGGCCCTATTTTTTGCAGAACATGGTTGAACATAAAAAAGAAACTTAAGAAAACTCAAAATGCCTGGCAACGTGATGCAATTTCTCCACTTTATTTCCAAATACCTCACAAAATTATAATGTTTAACTTTATACTATCAGTACAACGTTCAGTGTTCTCTCTTCAGCTCTTTTGAAACAGCACCATTGTACCCCTATAAAAGACATGACAAGACGTGAAAAACAAAGCCTGAAGACTGAAAGAGTAAACCCTCTGCAAGAGATGCTGTAATACACACTTGTTTATTTCATCTCAGACGACAGCTTTGTTAGTACTGGCTGGCCGTCAGCGTGTATTAGCAGCTGTCCTGCAATAGACTTCACTCTGTAATTAACACTGTGTCTGGAGTTGTTTGCAGTCTAATTACATGTTTGATGAGCTCTATTTTTAATCCCTTGACACTCTCTGTGATGGCTGGAAAAATGGTATCTGTGTCTTTTGCAGTCACGAGTCAGACCGTGCGGAACAGTGACTCAAGGAATTGTTTTTTATGAAAGTAAATTAGTCGTACCCTTTGAGTTTTGTTTGAAAAGGTTTCATCCCATGAAAATTAAAAAGGCATAAACCTTTTCAATCCATTCATGCGTAGGCAGCAAGCATCATTAGTTAGGTGCGAGTGATGCATTTCTGAATTTGAAACGAAAGTACAAAGAAGTAAAAAAAAAATACTAGAGACAAAGCTAACGGAGCAAAACAAAAGACGCTGTATGGCAGTGCAGCTAATATCTAAGTACAGTAGACAGCTCGCACATAGCCATTTGGCATCTTGTGTGTGTTGTGTGTGTGTGTGTGTGTGTGTGTGTGTATGCGTGCGCGCACAAATGCTCAAATGGAAATAGACCTCATTAGGTTTGATATACAAAAAGCTTGTCTGTTGCATTCAGTCTGACATTTTTTTATTACATTTTTAAGATCTGAAAGAATGCCGCAGGGCACACTGGCGAAAATTCTTGTATTGATGAAATTTTAATTGCCTTAATGAAGGGCCCATGCACATCTTGGAGAAATCGCAGTTTTTTTTATTGTAAAACAGTTTTTAAAAGTAAATTCCTTTTAAAATAAGGTATAGGTGATCAACGTCTCATAATTGCAATCAAATCACTACTAAATGCAATATTATTATATAGTATTAATACGACAGCCCAAAATATAGACTTTCAATGATGCTGATGTCATGAGAAGTGCTTTTGTAAATCCAGAACAAGACAACAAGAAGTCAGTATCTTATTGGTTGTGAAAGAAAGATAATAAGTGTCAGTAAATCAAAACATATACACTCACCGGCCCCATTAAAAGTTTAGCTAAAAGGCAGAAACAGCTGACTGAGCTTAGCAGGCTTACTCAACTCAAAGAAACTGAACAGACTTATAGTGGTCCGCATGGGCCCCTGGAGGCCAGGCTTCTGCAGGAGTGTTTGCTAACAAAAGCACATTAGTTCTAACAGTGTACTTGGCAGTGGATATACTGTATGTGACACTCACAATCTGGAATGGCTCAAAAAGTATTGTAGGACTGAGACCAGGACATGCATTTGATCCTTGCAATAGTTGAACAGTTTAGGCTACTTTTTAAAATTATAATTTAAATGAGACGGTCAAATTTAAATACACATTTAGACATAGCCACTTTAGAAGGCCCAGTGTATACTCTGTATTACTATAAGCACAGGTGGAAAGCAGACAAAAACTGTTATATATAGATAATTGAACACATGATCACTTTTTTTATCCAGCTGAATCTGTACACTTGTACCTGTACTTTGTAAAATTGTCTTAACCTGCTGAAATGTTGACATGTATTTACTGACATGTTCACACAGTTTTTTTATCCTTCTGTACCTGTATGTTTTTATCCTTCTGTACCTGTATGCTCTTATGTAAGTTTTTCTTTTTTTGTGGCAATATAGCTTTTTTATTTTTATTTATAGTAGTAGTAGTAGTAGTAGTATTTAATTTTATTTATAGTAGTAGTTGTAGTATACATAATAGTGCAGTCAAAGTTAGCACGTTAATGCAGACAATAATTTTTTTTCACTTTAACGCATTAAGAATAGGCCTATTTAACGCAATTAATGCAGGGGTGGGTCTAGAGTTGGCCACCCCTCTCACAACTGCAGTTTCTGTCACTTTTTCTCTTGAGAAAGGTGCATTTATTCAGTCGCAGTATGTCTTTATGATCACATCAAACCGGAGACTTTTCAGACATGCGCTCCAGCTTCGCTTTAGGGTTTCAGACGTGCGCTCCAGCTTCGCTTTAGGGCCAGGTGCGAGTCAAACGAGCGTGGAAACTGTACTGTGCTCGTAGCGCATGCTCTTCAGTTGCGCACACAAAGGCGCCGGCGCGCTGTAGCCTTTATCATTTCATATCAAAGTGCAAAATAAACTACGAGCATGCAATGTTGTGTTCAGTTAAGTCATGAAATGACCAAAAAGGTGATTAAAGCTTCCTTAAAACTGTGCATGCATGTAATATATGCAGTGTTGGGGAGTAACTAGTTACATGTAACGGAATTACGTAATTTAATTACAAAATTAAAGTAATTGTAATTAGTTACAGTTACTAAGAAAAGATGTGTAATTAAATTACAGTTACTTATGAAAATGTTAAGGATTACAAAGAGGTTACATTTTTTCACCACACACTCACATACAGATTTAATTTATTTATTTCATAAATTGCAGTGACTGCTCTAAAATATTAAATACCAATGTTTCAGAAGTCTATAACATGCTTATCCAATAAGTCTTACATTTCCTATATGGGTTTATGTATATGTTTTTTTTTAAGATAAACTGTTTTTTTTCTAAGGCATCATTAGATTCCAGTGTTTCCTGTCATAGCTATGCAAAGATTTGATTTCAAAATCAGTATCATAGCTATTAAACTATTTCGTAATATGATTTTAAATCTGTATTTAACCTCATAATGATTTTTCGTAAGTCTGATTTTGAGGGGCTGTGCTTCAAAGGGGACATCAGATGCCCATTTTCCACAAGTGGGTATGATTCTTTAGGGTAATCTTGAAATGGTCGGTGGGTGTGTAAAGAACACAGCGACTCGTTTTCGGTGTATATCTCTTTGCATGTTAATGAGCTCTGCTCACCCCTCCACTCTCTTCTGTGGAAGAGCAAAGGGATTTGCAGATAATCATAAAAAAAATAAAGTGTCAAACTTACTTCTTCTGGATGTGTAGCTGATCACGAACAATGGTTGCTGATCCATCCTTTAGTTTGAACTTTTTAACAAAACTTGCCTTTAATTGTCTCTCATTCAGAAAGCAGTCTGGAGTAAAATATATTTACGCAGCCAGAAATAAACTAATTTAGTGAAAGTGAAGTGACGTGTGGCCAAGGAGGGTGACCCATACTCAGAATTTGTGCTCTGTTTTACCATCCAAGTGCACAAACACACACAGTGAACACACACACACCGTGAACACACACCGGAGCAGTGGGCAGCCTTCTATGCTGAGACCCCGGGGAGCAGTCGGGGGTTCGGTGCCTTGCTCAAGGGTCTCACCTCAGTCGTGGTATTGAGGACGGAGAGAGTGCTGGTTATTCACTACAAAATCAAAATGGCTTGATAATTGAGACTGTTTAGGCTTTTGGGGGGATTGAAAAAGGTACAATGCTGTATCATGCATTCAGAGTTGTTTACACTGTTAAAGAGTTGGACTCTCATGCTAAGCATGGACAAAGTTTCTAAAAACAATTTGGACGTATAACAGAGTATTTCTGTGCCAAAAATCTCACTTCCGGGTTCGTGTATGTTTCGAGAGTTTTTTTTAGATCGTGGCTCTTGCTGACGTAAACTATAGTGGAACTCCTTATATGGGGATTTCTCCCGGAAGAACGCACCTGTGCACGCGTCGGCCCGAGGGAGATCAAGAGCTTCATTCATCAACGTGGGCGGAGCTAAAGAGTGACGTATATATATGAATATATATATTGACAGTTAAATGACAGTTACTTATGAAAATGTTAACGATTACAACGGGAGTTACATCAGAATATTTCTTGTATTAATATTACTCTTTCTTATTATGATTTTAAATCTATATTTAACCTCAGAACAATCTCACAGTAAGAAGAGGTGCTAAAGTCTGATTTTGTGGTGACTTTGCTTTAAAATGATTGTAATCTTAATTCAAGAGATTTTGAAAGTAAGTAGTGTTGAATAAGGTTTACATGTTTGGAAATGATTAACAGTTGAAAATATTTGATAGAAATTCAGAAAAGTAATCAAATGTTATCAGTTACATTATTTTATTAAAGTAATTGATATTACACTACTAATTGCACTACTTATTAAATTGTAATTAGGGTAACTTGTTAACCTTATTCCAAAGTAATCCTTGGTAACCAATTCCAAAGTAACCTTCCCAACACTAAAGTGCAGGGTTCCTCAAATCTTTCCCTGGAGGTCCAATCTGCTGCAGAGTTTAACCCTAGTAACCCTAACCCTAACCTACCTGTGATTTTCTAATGATCTTGAAGACTCTGATTAGCATGCTCAGCTGTGTTTGATTAGGGTTAGAGCTAAACTCTGCAGGAATGGTCCAGATTTGAGGATCCCTGCTATAGTGCATGACATCAATGTTGAATAAATGGCTCAGTCTGCATTTAGGAGAAACTGTGTTATGGGTAAAGATTTTACTGAATTAACAGCATGTGTACATGAGTAAGTGTATGGCAATTTGATATGTTAACCTGATTTAAAAAAATAACAGCTTTCTTTTCTTTTGTGTGTGTGTGTGTAAATTAACTGAAATAATATGAAAATGATTTATATCAAATCAATTAATTAGCAAAAAGAAAACAGAACTCCACCATTAACGTGTGATGGCATTAACAGTCCTAAAAACAATTTAACCAACAAGGTTAAAATGATGGAGGTGTGACAATGTTAGTCTTGTTTCGGGAAACAGTGGTGACTAGCTAATTAGTTTAATGATGCATAATAAAGCAGTGGTTAAGTTACGTTGTTTCACAATAAATCCTCCCCTGATGAAATGATGACAAATAGACATGAATAAATAAGCTATTACTGTTTTGGTGCATGGAGCTTAGGCTAACATTATAAATGTCCATTTTATTATAGAAGTACCCATTGTTGTTGTTATTTTTACATTTTGTCAAGTTTGTTCTTTCACACTGTCATTCTTTCTCCTGGTGTAAGATCCTACAAGTTTCAAGCACGAGTCCATGTGGACTTGCGTTTGTCTCTCTTAGCTAGTCCCTTCCTTTTATCAACTGTCTTTTTTTTTCCCTTTGTTAGTAGCCTGTTGAAGTGTTACATTGTTGCCTGGTCGCTGATTGGCTGCTCTCTGAGCTGACAGTCGGATTAATTGAGCCTCTCCACTGAGTCCTATCAAATCTCACAACCAACACCTGACACCAAAACAATCAACGACGGCTCGCAGCCCAGCCTGAGATCCACAACTAATTAAAGGGATTGTATGGTTTACTCTTAGAGAGCTGCCTAATGCTCTGCGGGTCATCATAACATGGCATGTGGGATATCAAAGCTCACAGTAACACTCATGAGGATTTGTTTTTTATGATTCCTGAGGCAGGTTTGCTTTCTTATAATTAATTTGATTGGGTTCTGTCCAGCTTAATTTGATTCAGTTAAATTCAAAGCTGCTTTACTGGAATAATTGGGGCGTTTCCAGTTGTAAAAAGCTCATAAATGGTCATAAACCATAAAAATAACAATAATCAACTGAAATACACCAGTACTGGTGTTTTATTATTTTATTTTTCATATCTCACATTTCTGGTTATCCTATTACATTTAGGTTACTTTTACCATCATCTAACTCTTTAATCTAATTAATCTATACAATTAATCTATAAAACACCAAACATTTCAATAATACTATTAAATGTAATCTTTAGAAAATTTAATTTTCTTTATCATGCTGTTCATTACAGTGTCGTGATGCCTAAATTCACATTAAAATGTAATTGATTTTAGTTTTTAGTGATTTTATTTTTAATTAATTTAGTCACAATATAATTTTATCATCTGTCGTTTATTGTTACAGTATTGGCAATAACATGAAAATAATTATTAGCTTATTAGTGTCTTTTAGTTTGTGTCTATTAAGTTACTAATGAAAAGAGAAATTAGAAATGTATTAAAAATGTATTTTTAAGTTCAGTAGATTATCTAAAAAGCCATCATACATGGATAGTTAAATTATTTACCTCTTTTTTTTGTCTGGAATTTCCTATGAAAATAACTATGTAGTAAATATACCATTACTGTGATATGAAAGTTTGTACCGCCAGGCGCCCACCCTTACATCTGAGTGAACAAAGCATCTACAAAGAGCTTGAGAATAGCTGTATAAACCGGGAAAAACAGGTCAGGAGGGCGAGAGATCAATGCACAGGAAGATGAAATGTAGAGAAGTCAGAACATCTCCTCCTCGTATTCCTGTGTGCCCTTGTGCTGAGTTTCAGAAAATCAGAGCAGTGTATTAAATACCTCTACAGACCTTTCGCCCCGGCCCTCATTTGCAAATTGCAATTAAAGTTGTGCTGCTATTTTAAGCCTTCAGGTCTGACCTAGGGCTTGTGTGTGTGACTCATAGAAAAGTGCTGCCCTGGTCAATAATCTGATGTAATAAGTGCGAGGTTTACTGCCGTATGACTCTCTATCACTTTCATTAAATTATTTTTAGAATTAACCTGCATATATTTTCTTATGGTATTTTCAACTTCAAGATTTGCAAAAAAAAAAAAATATTTTTTTTTATGCATATAGGACACAACGGGGCTAAAGGCGACCCGGGGTAAAAGGCGACTTTGATATTATTTTCATCTAAACCACTAGATGGCACAAAAATGTAGCATAGCACTTTCCAAAACATTCGCTTTTCAAGATGCACCTGTATATTTGTCTGATCCTTGATGTGATTGTTGGCAGCAGTGCAAAGACGATTCTGTGCTTACTTGATCTAATATTATATGTTTTTTTAAATGTTGTAGATTTAAGTAGCAAATTAGAATCACTAAAATGAATGCATATATTGTGAGACAAAGGTCCTAACAATTTTTTTTAGTGTAATTTATTCAAGTACATGCAGCTTCTATTTTAGTAATTGTTTTTTACCAAGATGTTGATTTTGAATATTGCTAGTTTTTCTCGTCATCATTTTGTCAACTGTATCTTTTCATTTAAATAATTTAATCTGCTTCTTTGCAAAAATGAAACAAAAATCCTTCAGCAGTGGAATTTTTTAACAGTAGCTTCATAGATGAGATTCTGCACAGCAATTCTCTAAACATTCTCCGTCGCTGTCTCCGTTTTACTCTGTTCTCTGTCTGTAAATGAGGATACTTTTGACCTTGACTGCTCTTCCTGCTATTGATTGGCCACGTTAGCGCAGCCCGTTTTTAATCAGTGGCCTGTTTTGCAACATCCATTCACTCTGCTGGGAGAGAGAAACTCCTCCAGTCTCCCACAGCAACAGATGGTAGAGAAGTCAGGTTGTTTGTGCGCAGAAGAATCTTTTTTTGAACCCAAACATAATGAGCCCATATTCAGCCTTCAGTCTTTCCTGCATTTAGTGTTTGACAGAAAGGCGGTGAGGAGACGGGTTGCCAGTGTGTGTTTTTCTCTCTCTAAAATCAGTCTGGTCATTAATCACTGCACATATACAGCATAAACAGTTTCCTTGCGCCAATCTTTCGGCCGGCCTATAGCGCGTTTGGCTGATCTAATAGTTGAGGACAGGCATTTTATTTTTTCAAGGAATTGGATTGAAGCATTTCGTGTATGTTGTTGATGGAGGATTTTCTTGGCGAGTGTGTGGCGACTTAACTCAAAGCACAAGATAGTGTGCAGTATTGAGGAAGCTAATTTGAAACTGTAGTCAGGCAAGCTATTCATTACTCATATAGTTCAACTACAATAGAGTAAATTAATTATCAGATGCACAACAAGATAATTGCAAAGCGCTGAAGTTTGTTAGGCTGATATTTAGAAGTCTGGCACAAAAATAACGAGGATCTCAATTAGTGGAGCAATATTAAACTTGAAAGTTTGTTTACACCAAATACAGATAATTAAACAAGAAAACACTGATTTATAAAACAAAGTCATAAACTAAATATTTCACTATATTAAAGGTAAAATGCAATAGAAATTCTGTACGCTGTTAATTTTCAAGAAAAAGCTATACTTTTGAGCTGCTTCACATAATTGAAAATTAAGTTGGTTGTGGATATATATTTCAGTATTTATTCTGATTATTTAAAGTGCAATCATTTTGAATATCAAGTCGCATAACACACATAAATATCTGTATTGTATATTGTGTTTTTGCTATTTTGTACATTGTCTATTTGTATATTGTTCTTTTATCATCTGTGTCCCGTCCTGTCATTCTGTTGCTTCTGTCACTATAACGAATTCCACGTATGTGTAAACATACCTGGCCAATAAAGCTCATTCTGATTCTGATTCATTTTTAGGTATCATATTTAAGTATGTGCTGTATATTAAAAAGGGTAGTTTCTAGAGAGCTTTTTGACATTATGATAATAACTGTAAAGAGAAAGTACTTCTAAATCCGTAAAATCTTAACTTTATTGCTGTAGATGAATATCAGCTTTACTTACACTGTACAGTGAACTTAAATGAAGAAAAAGAGCAGTTATTTTAATGCCTTTTACCACACATGATTGATTTTTGAGGTTTTTGAGTGATGGGGTTTATAGAGCGACTAGGTTTGAAGATTTTATTCTTAGGCTTGTTTTGATGTTTTCTTTATTTTTGATTTCTGTAGCGTTTCAAGTTCTTGCAAGTTGTTTGTTTCCATTGTACTTTAAAGTTCAGAAAATCTAAAAAAAAAATTGCGTTTCAAGTAATGTAACTGCATTTGCAGCTTGATATTTTCTCACAAGCAAATGTTCATGTTTAAGACTTTGTGAGCATTTGAAAACAAAAACTGAACTAAAAAACTAAACAAAAAAACAACATTAATTAATCATGGCCTTCAGGAACAGAATCCATAAACATGTTGAGTTGCACTATTCGTTTGGCCTCCATACAAAAAAACAAATTATGGCTTATCTGCAGATGAGAGTTCAGCAAACCTGCCAATGTTTAACCTCGGGAATCAACTGAAAGAGCGAGAGAACGGTAGCGCTCAAAGAATAAACACACTGGGAACTGAAAGAAACCTTTGTAGCTACAAATATTATGGCTCTGAATTAGTGGTAGGCAATATGGCAAAAAATATAATATCATGATTTTTTTAGAAATATCACGATTTTATCACGATTCTTTGTCATGTTGGTTTTACTATTTTGTTTGAGCAGTGCAGCCAAATTAATTTCCCTATTATAAAGACAAATCCTTTCAAGGTAACAAAAGAAAATCGAATGGTGGATATTTGGGCCAAAGTCATTATTTTCTTTGTTATTAAAACTAAGAACAAAGATACACATTACAAATTCACATAATATACAAATAAAACAAACAGTGCTTTATTTTCAGTTCCAATAGGAATATTTAGCAGAAGCATTCAAGAAATTGAATGAACAAATATAAAAGTAAAACACTATATAGATTAATTCCTATTAAAGCAGCTGTATTATTTTTTTTCTGTCAAGAGTAGCGAGTAACTTTTTCTCTTTGTTTTTTGTTGTTTTGGCATTAAAGAATAAAAATGCTGTCATCTGTCTGTCGATTCTGTCATAGTGTATATTTATACCATCGTTTACTCACTCAAGTTTAGTTTTAAACCTGAATGAGTTTCTTTCTTCTGCTGAACATAAATGCTATTTTGAAGAATGTGGAAAACCAAACAGTTGCTGGTCCACAGTGACTTCCATACTATCTTTTTTACTTCTATCCAAGTCAATGTGGACCAGCAACTGTTTGGTTACCCACATCTTTCAAAATATCTTCTTTTATGTTCAGCACAAGAAAGAAATTATTACAGGTTTGGGACAACATGTGAGTGAGTAAATTATGACAGAAATAAATTTTAGGGTCAGCTATCCCTTTAATTACAGTTGGCAGCATGTTTAGTTCTGCCCCTTTAAGACCTGCACGCATCTAATATACAGGCATGCATCGTTTGTCTCAGCTGTTTACTTTCATTTTAGACATACCAACTGAGTCTATACATAAACGTTGTGTGTTTTGACCGTATTAGCACAAAAGATAACTTATTTCATCTATCAGGCGCTGTTAGACAGGCTTTCTCGTTCGCGCTCTTCGGGTGGGCTCAGAAAAAGCACACGTCAGAACAGCGCGTGAATGAAACGTTTAACGGAAAGGCTTTAAAACACGCAAATAATCTACTTTTGTGATTGCGAATAAGTGTAGTGTCCCGTGAGAGTAACTCTACCGCTGAGTTAACACTGATGTGAATGTATGTCGCGTTTTACAGTTTATTGATACGGAGGCGCCAGAACTTTAACTGAAAGAATGTTCGCTGTAGCATGATAACTACGATATTTCTCCAAAAAGCAGATCGTGAAGACATTTTATCGTCCACGATCAAAAATCGTCATATCGCACACCCCTACTCTGAATATAGTAACATGTTTTACTCAACAACTTTTTGTTATAATAAACCATCGGCCCTCATTTTAAATTTTAAACTCATAACCACACTGCAAAAAAACACTGTTAAAAAAACTGATTTTAACGGTTAAAAAACTGTGAAAATGCTACAGTTAAAAACCTGTTAAATGGTTAACGGTAACTTCCTGTAAAATTTACAGGGAAAAGCCGTAAACTGGCGTTCTCAGAATTCCCTGTTGCATTTCAAATTTTGTTTGAATTTGATGTTTTTTCTTTGAAATAAGAATGTTTTTTCTTATAAGTTATGTTTATTAGGGTTGTATGTTACATCTAATGTTTTTAAATTAATGTTTATTGCATATTTTAGTTTAATGAGTCTCACCATGATGTGTTTAGTGCTTGTGTGAATGAGACTGTGCATCTTCTATTTATGTTATTATTTAAAAGCTGCTTGTGATGGGCTTTGGTTCATCATGTGACTTTCTCATCACCACCTGCATTTGGTGGTTATCAGTGTATTTCAAAGGTACAAAACAGATTTCAATACTTTAATATGTTGGTTTATTACCATTATAGCAGTTAATGAAATTACGGTATTTAACTGTAAATTCAAGTTAAAACCGTAAAACCTAAAATGCTGTTACCGTATTTTTTATAGTAGAATTCCGGCAACCACAGCTGCTGTTTTGAAGAGCTCTTTCTGTCTCACTTCAAAACCTGTTGTTCTGAGGCCATTTGTGTAGATTTTGTTTGGTTTGTTATGATCCCCTAATGTTTATTTGTGTCATTCCTGTTATGTACTTTGCTTTTTTCTTTTATTTTGTTTAACAAAAGTTTTGAATAAATATGCTTTTGCTGTTTTGTTGGACATATGGTTAGGTCAAACTCAGGCACTTAAAACTATTAATCTTAACTTGATTATATACACTATGACAGGAAAAATTATAGAAATAAAGAGCCATTTTTAAAAAGAGTTAACTTGTTTGAGAACGTTATAGTTTGTAATCATAATGTTTTCTATTATCATATTTTGTCTGTCATTTTATCAAGGATGAAACCGTAAAGTAAAATAAAGAATTAATTTGGAAAGGTTCATAATAATAATAATAATAGTAATAATACATTAAATTAACCTACATTTAAATACATTTAATTTATTAAATATAATTAATTATAATGAAGAAATGGCTAGAATATTTATTCATAAATAGCCTGCTCATTTCATCTACTCAAAATAGTGAAGTTATTTCACTTAACTTAATTGAAATATTATGATAAAAACTAACTTTAATAAAAAGTTGTATTGTATTTAGTAGATTAAGACTTAAAATATAATGTAAAAGTTTGAGGTCAGTCTTCACCAAAGCTGAATTTATTTGATGAAAAACATAGTAAAAACAGTAATACTGTGAAATATTATTACAGTTTAAAAGAACATTTATTTATTATTATGAATGTTGAAAACAATTGTGCTGCTTAATTTGCTTCATTTGAACGATGTCGAGCTTCAGTATTGACTGTTTTATAATAGAAATGTCAATTATGATTATTATGTATTATCAATGCACAGATAAATCCAGTCATGGTAATTTTATCATTTTAATGGCAAAAGTTAAGTAATCAACATCCATTAAAAGCCAGAAGTGTTCATATTTAAAGCAACACTGATATGTTCTCATGCATTTAGTTAACATTTCTTTAGAGAGATGTGTCATTCATGTCAGTTTTACACTAAATTATTCATTGTGAGAAGCGTTTAGGTGGAAAAACAGCCTCTTACAACGTGTGTCAAATTCATACGAGCAGATTGAGGCTGCTCTCATAGTTTAACTGTCAGATTGAAGTGTTAAACTGTGTATTACATGTCTATTGTGAACATGCAGAGAAGATGATGTTTGTGTGATCTTCTAGTTCAAGTCCTGGTCAGTGGCCCGTCTGACAACGACCAGCGCTCTCCTGAATGATTAACCCTCACGGGCTCCAGCATCTGCCCTGCGCTCTCACCTCTGTCCTACAGCACAAATACACGCATGTATTAAACGATTTCAATAAGAAAATCATATTAAATGGTTTTATGTCATGATACATCAGCAATGCCCTACTTTGTTGGAGTGCTTGAGGTTTGAAAGGGCTGATTTGTTTAAAAATGGTCTGAAGTTGAAGGATTGTGGGGGTTTTAACTATCACAGCCATTCATCACTCATCTCTATTTGGTCTCTGTGGGAGTCTTATTGTGCTTCCCACCTTTTCTCTCTCTCGTTTCTTGTCAGTTTGAGGTGATGGTCGTAATCTGTTTATGGTGAGGGTGGAGGCAGGCCTGTGGGTTCTGTAACCTTATCATATCAGAGCAGCTTCCCGTTAGATTCCACAGATGCACAAATGCAATCTGCCTCTGTTTATGAAAGCTTCATATCGGGATAATATGCATGGCTTTTTATCAGTGTGTGGCAAGTCTCTATCTCTGCACTGAAAGACTGTGTATGTGTGTGGGTGGGTGGGGGAAAAGGGAGGATGTGGCAACGGAGAGTGCATTTGCTGAGATTGAATTGTTATAATGGCCATTCATGTATTCACAGATGCACAGCAATAGATATTGTGGATTTCTGTGCATTTCTATTATAGTTTATGTATTTATTATTGTTAGTGTTAGTATTCGTACTATAAGATTTTCATTTTATTTATTGTTTTATGAATGATTTCTTATTTGTATGTAATAATTATATTGATATATAATTTATATAAGTTATTTTCATTTGTAAGTCGCTTTGGATAAAAGCGTCTGCTAAATGACTAAATAAATAAATATGTATTGTATTAAATATAAGTATGTAAATGCATTTATTATTATTATTATTATTAAATGTCCCTATTTTATGTAAAATAATAATACAATTAAATTAAATATTGTATTAACTATTTATGTAATATAAATATTCCTTGTTGTTGTTGTTGTTTAATATTTTCTTTTAATTTATTTGCATATTTAAATTTATTTATAAATAACAATTTATAATTGTATTAAATGTTTCTATAATATAATATAAAATAATAAATACAAATATAAACTAAATT
Source organism: Ptychobarbus kaznakovi (assembly GCA_027422405.1). Classification (NCBI taxonomy): domain Eukaryota; kingdom Metazoa; phylum Chordata; class Actinopteri; order Cypriniformes; family Cyprinidae; genus Ptychobarbus; species Ptychobarbus kaznakovi. The sequence continues at coordinate 11,120,201 of CM049796.1, forward strand.
ATATTAACTATTTATGTAATATAAATATTTGTTGTTGTTTAATGAATGCTTTCTTTTAATTTATGTGAATATTTTATGAACAATTTTTAATAAATGTTTATAATTTATTCTATAATATAATATATTATCATTGGGTCGGATGCGGACCTTCCAAATTTAGCAGTATATGGTTAGATCAGGTCGGATCTCAAGGTTTAAGAGTTTGGCTGTGAAGTGTGAATATGTTTTGTTGTTGTTGTTTTTATACATATAATGCTGAAGCTTTACTTTGGCCAGAGTCCTTGATAAGACCCCTGCAGATTCCCTCATCTTAAATTGATGATACTGTTTATTTGCTGTATAGTTTGACTTCTGTAGGGGCTACAGTTCTTTAGGCCCACAGTTATGCACTCCTGGGTCAGTCCAAAAGTTATACATCTGAAACTTACAGGTCTGAACCGAACACCTCCATGGTTTCCACAAAGCCATGGCAAAACTCCTTTTAACCACCCCTGGTGACTCTCTTACCAAGGCCTGCTGCCGTGTTGTGCCGTGAACGCACTCTCGTATGTATTCATACAAGCATGCAAGCACACGATTATGACTTCAAGCACATCTCTATGAGTGTGGACTGAATACTTCAGCGCCTGCTTGGAAATATAGCTGTGGTTGTAGATATTATTTGTGGACGTGACACGAATGTGGTCAGCGGGTTTAAAAAAGTATTGAAGTAACTCAGTTGTGTCGAGTACTTCTTAACACTATGGCATGTTAGAGGTTCTTGTCGCTATTTAATGAATTTAACACTCCTGCAGTGAGTCTGAATGCTTTTACGACACTGTTAAAATCAAAGAATTAAAAGCATAATGTTGTTAGGATTGAATCCCTGCTGTTCTACCTAATCGCATGTTTGAATGCACACAAGACGGGAACAGCGAGAAAGTTAGATTTACTTTGGGATGGCTTCATAGGCCCACTGTTGAAAATGTGGTACTTAGTTTAATTGCAGGAATAAAGGATTGAGAGAGGAGGAGAGACCGTGCAGGGGCCTCATCCAAAAAGTTAGTGGAATATCAGGGCTTATTTACACTGTGATGGTTTCACTGTGTGCATCCGGGGGAGAGACATTCAGTTTACTTCAACTCTGAGTGGGTTTCTATGTACTAAAACTTGAATTTTATATTTTCTGGAAAAAAAAGGTGAATGGTACCTCTCGGTGTAATAAAAAAAAAATTGTAATGTCTTTTTTATGCAGTTGTTAGGGTGTTTTCTGGGAAAGCAGTTTTAAACTGGGGTCTGGAGACCCCTATGGGTCAGCAAGGAGGTAATAGTGGGTCTGGAGAAAAATTTAACTTTTTACAAAATTGTCTGTCTTGACATATATATATATATATAATGTGTGTGTGTGTGTATTATTTAAAGTTTTGTCATCTACAACTGTGTGTGTGTGTGTGTGTGTGTGTGTGTGTGTGTGTGTGTGTGTGTGTGTGTGTGTGTGTGAGAGAGAGAGAGAGAGAGATTCAGTATTACCTTGCTGTATCTTTGTAATTATTTGCAAAGTCATTTATTTTCAGGAAAATAATGCTGTCGACTTAACACAAAGTAAATATTCTCTGGATAATATATTTTATATATATTATATTTTGATTTGACTTCAGTGCAGTGACAATATAAAAGCCAATTATTTAATGTAGTAAACAACATGTTTTGAGATGTAATACAATGCATAATATTTTTTCTCACACAGAATAATTGGGTCTTGGCTGTATATGAAATGCATATAATTCTTTCCAGGGGGTCCATCATGTCTTGGGGTCTTCAACATCTACATGAAAACCCCTGGTCTAGGACATTATTATGGTAATACTCTTCATAAGGGATTTAAATGTTTAAGAACAAAATAAATCAGTAAGAGCAATAAATGGAGAGCAGGGGGCTGTTCTCAGAGTGCTATTTCTCAAGAAAGAATGATTTCAGTCTGGAGTTAGTTTCATCTCCTCCTCATTCACACACTGTTCATCGTTCTCCTCAGGGAATCACACCACCACCAGCCGCCCAACCTGCTGCTCCTGCTGCCTGTTTCTCTCTTTCTCTCTCCATCTGTCTTTTTGGACTGAATCAACCAACCTTGTGTTACAGATACTATTTAATCAGAGAATGAATACATTACTCAAATGTGTGTTTTAGCGCTGTCAATCAATTAAGACTTAAATGAAATCATTACATGAAATGCCAATTACTCAATCAAATTAAACACAATTCACAAAAATTACAATTAATTGCATATTTAAATATTGAAGATAATTCCCAAATGAAGATCATTTGAAAACATTATTGTGGCAGATGAGTCAATCATTGAACTGATATTACAAGTAGTATGTGTCCTTCGAGAACAGCTTGACATGTTTTTTTTTTGTATTTATATGCACCAGAGTGTGTTCTAGTTGATTGATTTTTAGATTCTTATTTCATCAGACAAGTGTCGATTTTATGTGGAAGCTCTGGAGAAAATGTCTTTCTCTGTTTCCCATAGCTGGGAAGTGGTGCGGTTCCTCCTCTCCAACCTGCGCTGGTGGATGGAGGAGTATCACTTTGATGGCTTCAGGTTTGACGCTGTGACTTCAATAATGTACCACCACCATGGCATCGATCAGTTGTTATGCACCTGTAAACCAGAGCTTCCATCATTCATTGTAAAAACAAATCATTGTCTTAATAGTATTTGGTCTTTTATTTTTTGGTATTTTCCTTTTTGTAATATCTAAGTTTCAAAGTAAATTTACTTGAAAAGCACAATTATTTAAGAATGAAGTTTTTTCTTTCTTTCTTTTTCTTTCTTTCTTTCTTAATCATTTATTTCATGTTTTCAGTTCCGCTCCCTGGTTTGGTTGATTAAAAAGAATCAGCTCATGACTCTTTCAGGAATCAGTAATCACTGGTTGTGCTATATGCAGATTCACTAAAAGCTAAAAGAATGAATTTGATGAATTTGTTCAGGAATCAGTAATCACTGGTTGTGCTGTATGCCAGTTCACTAAAAGCTAAAAAAATCAAAAGCTAAAAAAATCAGCTCATTAGAGTAATTTGTTCAGGAATTGGTCTACACTGCTTGTGCTGTTTGCTGATTCACTAATTCACTAAAAGCTAAAAGAATTGGCTCATTAGATTGATTCGTACAGGAATTGGTTTAAACGGGTTGTATTGTATGCTGATTCGCTAAAAGTTAAAAGAATCATCTCAAAAGAGTCATTTGTTCAGGAATCAGTGGTTGTGCTATATGCTGATTCACTAAAAGCTAAAAGAATCAGCTCATAGGATTAATTCGTTCAGGAATCAGTCTATACTGGTTATGCTGTATGCTGATTCAATAAAATCAGCTCATACAATTAATTCATTCAGGAATTGGTCTACATTGGTTGTGCTGTATGCTGATTCACTGTGAAAACTGAAATTTAAACTTGTTAAATTGTTTAATTCATGCATTAAAATAAGAAAATACAAAAGTGAAAAAAAAATTTTTAAGTATCAAATGTCAAATAAATGACAGATACAGCTATCTCTCTGAAAACAAGCAATGCGATTTTGCTTTTGATTCTCAAGTAGGTCTAACATGTAAAGACATTTAGTTTTTACTGAAAACGAGACAAACATACTGATTATTTAATATGCACCGCCGTGTTCATATAATGTTTTATGTACTTCAAGAAGAAAATGGTGTACTTCATATATGTCACTAGATATATTATAATACATATATTGGTCTATAGAGAGAGCGAGGCGGTATAAGTGCCTCTGTGCATCTCTGAATCGGTTCATCCAAATGAAATGTGAAGGCTTTGATGCATTGATTCAAGAGTGTGTCAGAGGCATGTCAACTATGTCATTTCTGTTGTATTAATAAAGCTCTGAATCATCGCATGTGGAGGAAAAGTACAAACTGCATGAATAGATTTGAAAGGCCCTTTTAGACCATTATCATAAATTATGGGAGACCTTGGCCGCTCTATACATATTACAGTAAAATTATTTCACTTGTGAAAAGATTATGGTGCCATTAATCCATATTCCACTGGAAATTTTCTATGAATCACACTGTCAATTGATTTGGTTTTGTCCAGGCACGTAATTTTCAGGGAACTACAGCGAGTACTTCGGAACTCATGTGGATGAAGACGCACTTGTTTATCTGATGCTGGTCAATCACATTCTCCACAAACTCGACCCACAATGCATCATTGTAGCAGAGGTGAGAGTCTCTACCTGCACCGCGGTGCATTTCTACTTTTTCACAGGAGATAGAATTTTCCCTCTTTCCCACCAATTACAGCTCCCACTACCTTTTTCTCGCTCCCAAGTGGAAATTTAATTTCATTCTTTTCTATACTCCTGCTCTGTGCCGGTGCGTTTATTTAAAGCTGAGCTCCTGTGAGGTCGGAGCTGAATGCTGTGGCTAATGGATCGGGGTAATAATTGGGTGATTAAGGCCAAAAGATTTAAGAAAAGAACAGGAGAGATTTTCAGGGGCAGGCTCCGTATGGATCCATCTCACTCTCTTCTTCGCTGGTCTCATATGACCCACAGGCAGAGCTGGCAAGTAACTGATTACATGTAATCTGGATTACGTAATCCGATTCCAAAAACTAAGTACTTGTAATCAGAGTAAGTTACATTTTAAAATATTCGTAATCAGACTACAGTTATTTTTGTATTGATTACATGATTGCATATTATTCACACTATATAAATAAATTAATAATTTATTGATTCTCTCTAATTCCTATTTTTATCTTTTTAATGTTCCTTTCTAAAATAGTCTACCGCTTATATACACTCAGAAAGTGTGTTTCAACATCTTATCAATTACTGATGAACAGATTCATTTTTTATTTGAATTATCACTCAATAGTTTATTTAATCATGTATTATTAAAAAGCTTTTGTCTTTCAAACTCATTAAAATGCACAAATTCTCGTTATTTCTAATTTGCAGACTTTCTCAAACTTTTTGTCATCTGAAACTCATTCACCTGATATATTTACATATTTACATATTATATATTTACTTTAAAGGGGTGGTCAATCAGCAATTATGTAAAAGACAATATCTCCCTTTGCATTACACTTTGAGCAACTTTGCAGTAACTTTGCAGATGTTTTTTTTTTTTTGTTTTTTTTATTTATGCTCAAACAGCTATATTACACACTAAAGTAAAAAAAAAAAGTGAAATCATAACCAGTGACCCCTTTAAGTACCCCTGAGATTTTAAATAATTAAGTATCACATTTGCATGTTGACGGTTCCCTGACATTGGTTAATGGTCATATGGCATGCAGGTAAACTAAATATTTAATCTATTTTAGTAAGTGTATGATTTATATTAATTTAATATTTATATGATTTAATTACTTGTTAGCCTTTCAATAAACTCATAAACCCCCTGCAGTTCCTTTACGAACCCCAGTTTGGGAAACTTTGATGTAATATGATGGTTAATACACTTCATGTTGTTAATTACAATGAAAGGAATATATTTTCTCACTCTTTGTATTTTTACATAATTATGGAATAAGATTATCCTGTTTGAAGCAATGTGATAAACGAGTTAGGTCAAAAGTAATCAAAAAGTAATCTGATTATATTACCTAAAATGTGGAATGTAATGGATTACGTTACTGATTACAATTATTGCCATGTGATTTGGGATCAGTAACGGAGTACAATTTGTAAGTAAACTATCCAGTTCTGCCCACAGGCAGGTTGTGATAGAAGCAGGCTTTTTAAAAATTGCTTTAATTCAACCATCTGCCAATGTCATTAATCAAAAGTACAGGAGGAAGGAGGAAATGGTACTGGAGGGGAGATAAAACTTAAAAACACTTGGTAAAAAAAGATATGAAGCTCATTTATGATGCTTTTGTGGTCATTTGTCAGTCCCTCCAGGATTTTGCGATTCTGCGATCTCTGAATATATCGCAAAATCAAGCAAATGCCGCAATTTTCACAAGAACTGGCAAATTTTCGTAATTGCCGCAAATTGTCCACAGATTTTGGGCTTAGATGCGTCCCGTGACGTCATCGCAATGCGTATTCAGTCAAAGAAAGGTTGTTTCTCAGTTTGAAAAATGGAATGAACAGCCTGTGTTCTCATCATACCCGATTTACAAGAGCTACTCTGGACAAACGAACTGAAAATGGAACGAAATCCGTACTACTCGTTTGGGCTACAGACCGTTTATCTGCTCGGGCCGGAGCCGTGGGCTGCTCTCGATCACACGACACCGTTATGCATAGCACTGGGAGATACAGTGAAGAAAGGAGTCTTAATAACATCTATCAAATGTTGTGAGAAGCTTTTGGATCAGAATTCTGTTAAAGCTACAGATATCAGAACAAAAGCCACTGATGTGAAAACCAGGAGAAACATTGCTCAATAAAAACAAATCTTCACCATTCACCATGGATTTAACATAAATACAGGACCAACTTGTGGCAGAAATGGTCTAATGTTTTCAAGTGTTTTAAATGCTTCACACAACTTTTCCCAGTACTTAAAAACGTTAAGTTTTACCAAATTTGAAAGTTATTTTTAATGTGATGACATTATTCGTTCATCCTTCATAGGTTGCCTCCATTTATAAAAGTTTCATAATGTAGGAAAGCAAATACTTATTTAAAAATAAAAGGATAACTATTACCACTATGTGGCTGCGGAGACTTTAGGCTTATTAGCCATTTCCACTCCCTATCTATCCATCTATATATATTCTCTCTCTCTCTCTCTCTCTCTCTCTCTCATATATATATATATATATATATAATTATTTTTAAATCAAATTATATTTAGATATTATGGATTACAGTAATAAAAGTACATTTTATCTTCATCTCAACTACCCAGACAGCACAAGTAAATCTGTAAGACATCTGCTAAAGATCTGAGAAACATCTGCCTTTTAATCTGATAAACGTCTCAGAAGCAGTTTTACATGCATTCTAATAAATCTCTATTTGAAATATGACAGGAAATGTCTTAGAGACATATTGCAGATGAGCAAACACCCTAAAAAATACGTCTTGCATATGTACATGCAGACATCAAATAGACATCTCCGAGATGTACATGTGCGATTAGGGTGAGTGCTTTAGTTTCAGGTGCTGGTGCCACCTTCTGTAGAACCTAATGGTACTGGTGCTGGTGTCCTTAAATGTTAGTCTGGAGCCCTACGATGGTTCTCGAAGTCAGAAAAGTTATAACGATGTTAGAAGAATGTTGTCCATGGTATATTTTCACTGCAAAACAGTAAGAAATGCAGCAAATATCACTGCATATTTTGAGAAAATCAATCTAAAAAAAATTCCTAGTAAAAATATCTAAACATTCTTGTCTTGCTATGTCTGTGGTGGTGCAAGAAAAACAAACAATAGGGAAATAAGATGATTTTTTTACTACTTCATTTACTGATGTTGTTTCTTGTATTAAGCTACATTTTGGTCAGGTGTTACGAAAACAAGGCTAAATATCTGATGTAATTTTACTTCCCAAGTAAATGTATCTTGGTTAAAGAATGGTTAGATATTTGTAACGACCAGCTTGGACCAGATAGAAGCCAGGTGTTCCAAGACACAGCTTAATCTGCATTTTTCCAGAAGGCAATGCACATTTTCACATTTTCCTGCTCTCCATTCCTCATGGATGTTGTGTAGGATGTATCAGGGATGCCAGGCCTGTGCAGGTCCATTGAAGAGGGAGGACTGGGCTTTGATTATCATCTGACCATGGCCGTGCCAGACAAATGGATCCAGGTGAGCTCCCATCTCCTGTGATTTCTCCCTCTCCACACAGATGTTGCTTCTTTGTGTTTGGTTCTGTGCAAATTATGTTGTTTGATGTTTGCAGTTCACCGTTTTGGGGTCATCTCTCTTTATGAAGCTGTGTATTTGTAGTCTTTGCACAGCGGCTGTCGCGCGTCCAAATCCTCTGCTGGCTCGACTCTATCTGCGCATGTATCAGCATGGGCATTTGCACTTTAATTCGAGCCAGGTTTTTGCATGATTTTTAAAATGACAAAAGGAAGAGTATTGATTGAGTTTGCTTCGTGAGTTCAGGGTGTAATCTGAGATCTGGCACAGCTTGTTTAGATAGCAGCCCCCTTTTTTCTGTTGGGCTTCTATTTCAGTCCCACTTTGCCCATCTTTCATCCGTACTTTGGCAGCATTTTGAATGCCATTAAAAGGTTTGTGTATTGATATCCCCGTCTCTATCTCTCTATTTCAACAAGCCTTTATGTTTGTGTGATTTTTTTTTTGTGTGCTTGTTCTGTCTCTCACACACACTCCTCTCTTTCTTCAGGCTTATTCAATATGACTTCCAAAACTCTAATCACTTTCAAGTCTTGCATAGGAAAGTCAAAATTGCCACGCCTGGCACCAAACCAGAACATAACCCCCGAAAAATAATTGAAAACAAGTGAAACAAATCGTATTCAATCATATAAAAAAGAGACTTGCAAATTGTATTGAATTTAAGCTGAGCACAGAATATCAAGCGTATCCCTGTTTACAATCTTAAAGGAACAGTTAAACCCAAAATGAAAGTCATGTCATCATTTACTCACTGGTTTCAAACATGAGTGACTTTCTGATGTTTGAGAAATGTCGATGCTGCTTTTTTACAAACAACAAACACATACAGAGATCACATGTGTTCTTTTTCAGGTCTTCTAAAGACATTCAATGACAATGGCACTAAGTTTTACATGTCTTATAATCAATTATGTTGTGCCAACTTTAAACATGAGAAGGCATTTACATTTTTTTTTAAATGCTAAAAATCTTAATCATGCTAAAAGTTCTGCTAATAATCTTCTTAATTAGTGTTTTTATGAAAAATGTAAATATCTAAATATCACTGAGAAGCAAAATTGTATAATTTTAAAACTATAATGTTATAAGATTTCTATTTCAAATAAATGCTATTTGAACCTTCTGTTCATCAACGAATCCTGAAAAAAATGTATCATGGTTTTCTCAAAACTTTAAACATTGATAGTGAGAATAGAGTGGGGGAACAATGACGTCACCCTGTATGCGGATCGGCTGTTAGCATGAAACTGGTTCCCTCAACAAAAAGCCAATGGGATTTTTCCATAGGCTTTTGGATAATCGCAAAAAATAAGCTCTATGTTCAATCATAGTTCATGAAACTTACACGTTTTGTCCATCAAGATAATCTTCACAAAATAATAAACTTTGATGAATTTTAAAGCCTTAACAAAAGCGCCAGAACTGAAAAGCTAAACGTAGGCTATAAACGAACTACTGCACCACGGTCGCTCGCCTTTAACGTCACCACCACCACGCTCCCGACAACTTTCTCAAACTTAATTTTTAACGTTCAGTGAAAAGAATGTACACTGTATATGAATTTTAATCCACGCTACATGAACCTTTTCGTATAGACTGGAATAAATACAAAACTAGAGCCAAACTAAAACTGAAATGAGACATTAGTAATAAATACTATAGTGAATAAATGAAATAATCTTAACTAAAGGACATTTGAAAACACGTATCTCTGTACATTTCGAAATAAGGTGTATTAAAAATCAATAAATCCTTGATTAATATGACTATTTCAATTAAAAAATGTATCCCTGCATATTTAATCTTTTAAATAACTGCAGAGTGAGCGAGTTTTTGGATATGGTAAGATTAAACTTATTTTAGTGAACTAAGCACCATGTTTCAGCTCATTTTGTTAGGGTGGTTACACAAAATGATATTTTATCCTTGCTTCTAGGAAATCCTCAATCTATATGCTTTCTAACAGCTTCATGTGGCCATAAACATTTAATTTTAACGTGGCTTTAAGCACTATGCATCATTAAAGTTTCACTTTCACCACGTAAAGCCGGCAAATGTGGTGTTTACATGGAATAATCGTAATATGAGTTTACCTTATGGTCCGAACCAGAGGTCTCTGCATCAATGAGCGATAAAATCTTCCCTATGAAGACGTGTGTTGCATTTCGGGGCAAAGCAAAAAAACATTGTCGAACAACAATATAAAATGCGGGAAACTATTTATTGGTTATTCTAAAATTAATTATTACAAATTATACTACAGCTGGAAAATACTGTAAATGGATAAACTGTTCAGCGTGATGACGTTTAATGTCTCCGACAGCGCCTGTAGTCCCATTTAGCAACTTGTTAGCAACCGTCTTTTTTAAAAGAAACATAACAGTTTAAAAAAAATCACGAGTGTGGTGTAACTGGTGTGTTTTATGTCATAGAATAAAACGTGAAAGGATCTTGAGCCTGTGTGAACCACGGACCTTATTTCAGGGATTTTAACCAAAATCCCGGAAGTGTTAAAATGCTAACTCGCTTCTGGGTTTGCTTCGCTTCCTAAGTGACATCATAGTTCCACCACTCTATAATAAATGTTTATAAGCAGCAAATTAACATATTAGAGTGATTTCTGAAGGATCATGTGACACTGAAGACTGAAACTTCAGCTTTGCCATTACAGGAATAAATTAAATTTACATTTTTTTTTAGAATAGATCAAATAAATGTAGCTTTGGTGAACATAGGAGGCTTCAGAAGACTTTGAGTACAACCCACAACTCTTTTGTACAAGATTTATTGTATACGTTTGTGTTATTTTTCATGAAAGACATATGGGTTTGGAAGAATGGGGGTGAGTACATTTTCATTTTTGGATGAACTTTTCTTTTAATCCCTTGACAAACTACAGTAACCCTGCATCTGTGACCCGCCTCAGACAAAGAAATTTATGTCCACACTTCACCTCTCCGTGCCATAACTCTCGTTTTCACAATGAAGTGTTCAAAAGGGCAAACTCCCTCCTGATTTACTACTGAATTCCACCGCTTTCTCGCTTTCTGTGTCTCTCTCTTCCTCTCCTCCTATGTCACAAACAGCGTTAGGGCTTCTCAGCTGCGCGCTGCGCTGTGACGGAGGTCGGCTGAGCGTGGCTCGCTTGTGAAATTAAAATGTCCGCCGCTCTGAATCGATAATGCAGATGATGAACAGAGTGGAGAGAAACAGGAGGAGAAGAGGGCCGCGGTCCGTAATGAAACCTCCCCAAAAGCTAATGAAATCTTTAGAGATTTCCATAAAGAGAGCAGCTGTTCTCTCTCCCTCACCGTATTCGGTGATGAATACATTAATATGTGGAATCAATAGGCTTATTAATGATGCCGTTTGATTTGCAGGGCCGAGAGGAGAGTGAGAGTTCAGTCATACTTCTTGAAGAAGATCAATGGAAATGAAGTTATAACTGAAGAGCAGATTAGATCACAATGCGAGCGAGTTTCTGGTGGCCTGTGGCAGTTATAATGTCTGCTGCTTTCTGTTGGGTGAAGAGGTCAACTTTAACTGACACATAGGTGTTTAAATGTGCATTACCACTTAAATTCACATTCCCAAATAAGCGTCATGGCATATTTTATTTTATATATTTTGTATATTTGTTTTTCCATTTTATGTTTAATTTGATCAATTTGTTAATATTTTACTTATTTCACTTTTTCCTTATTTCCCATTAATATTTTAATTTAAGTTTTGTTTTATTTCATTTTTTCTTGTCTAATTTTTGTTTTGGTTGTGTTTCTGTTTTATTTTTACCTGTTGTGTTGTGTTCTGTTTTATTTCATATATATATATATATATATATATATAATAGTTTTTTATTCAGGTTTTTTTGTTTGTGCTTAAGTTTTGTTATGTTGTGTTCTTTTTTTGTTGTGTTTGAATTTGTTAGTGTTGACATTTTGTGTTGTTTGTGTTTGAGGTTTTTGTTTTATTTGTGTTTTGTTGAAGGTTTTTTGTGTTGTCTTGATTCTTTTGTTTTGTGTGCGTTGTCTTGAGGTTTTGTTCATGTTGAGGTCATGTTTGTTTTATTTTTTGTTTTGTTTCATTCAGTTTTGTTCTTGGGTTGTGTTTTGTATTGTTCTGTTGTGCTTTGTTTTATTTTGCTGCTCACCAGCTGTTCTAAAGTGTACATTGCATAGCAGCTATAACACGTCTTCACCATATGGCTTCAAAGCAACCATAGAATTACAAACTGTTACTGTGTGATCTTTTTTTATTCTTATGCAAAATGCTTATTTTATATAGTAACAACTAAAGCAATAAGCCCATCAACTGCACGTCACGGCTAACATGGTTATATTAACAACACAGCACAACCTCTCATACCTTATTGTACTTTAAGTATTACACATTTGTTAACTACACAAGCACTTAGCGTGGATCTTTGTGAGCAGGTTTTAGTCTGTTATGAGTTTGATCATTTGTTTTATCTGTGTGTAGTCATGAGCATTTATTTAAGTGTGAGTGTATGTGCAAGCCATCTCTTGTGTGCTCTGGGAGAAAGAGGTCATGATGGCAAATAAAGCCATCGTGTGTAATTGCCAGCAGTGCCACTAGAAAACAGATTAATATCCTTCTGGCCTCTCTAGCTAAAAGCACTCCACAACCCTTGTTTGTTTAATTCATATCCTGGTGCTGAGCTCCATGTGGCTGTTGATTTGATTAATTTGCTTAAGCAAATTAACTCGAATTATCTAATACTTTTCCATTACCTCCACCCCCACGTCAACACCCCATCCCCGTGCTCGTCTGCTCTCAAGAGGAACAATTAAAGCTCGTAACGCATAATTGTAATGGGAAGTCACTCCGATTTTGGCTTCCTCGTTAGAGTATATTGGAGTTTTAGTTCAGCCTCCGGAGGATGAATTATGTATCGATATATTTTTATTCCTTTTCCTGTGGTCTGAGGAGAAATGTGAGAGGAAGAGAAAGAAAAGAAGGTATGATGATCACTCTCTTCCCGGCAGACTGCACTGATTGTGTGTGATTGCGGGGGAGCTGTGTTTGCAGTAATTAAGTCTACGGTCTAGGCATGTGCATTTCCTGTTTGTTTGGTTAAATAGCAGATTTCATGAGATGTGGAATTTATTGTAAACGTATGATGAGAGAGAAGATGATATGTTGTGCCAGCAGTACTGTTTTCTCAAGCTTCAAGTCTTGATTGGCCATTGAATGTGTTAGCAGAGTGTTCTAGAGGAGAAGTTCTAGAGGAGAAAGCTTCCTGTTAGTATTTCCATTCAATTCAATGGCACTTGTTCTTCTGCCGGATGATCCCTAGATTTTAAATCTGTCATCTTTGCTCATGGGAGCTCAGCTCTTAATATTTAACGCATGACTGTTTTTATAGAAGTCCTTGCAGTTGTCCTAAAGCTTTGTCTGACGTTTATGTACTCATTCCTCCCTCTACTGAATAGTTGAGGAATTGCAGGTGCATTAGACAGCTGGGAGGCACAGTTGGCACCGTGCTTGTGCTCAAAAACACATTTGTTTTTCTCTTCTCTGTCCTTCTCACTTCTTTTCGTTGGATCTTTAGCAATTACATTTATTTGATAGGCTTTTATGGCACGGTCATATTCCGAGCCGTGGCACAGCAGTAGTTTTCTTTCTGTGTGATGAGTCTGTATGATGCATCATGTGGTGATCCTACATGTACACAATACATTGAGTCCAGACAGCATTATTTTATTACACTTTTTAAATTAAGAAATATAGTTTGTTTGTGTTTATTTATTTACTTGTTTATTATGTTTGTATGTTTATTTATCCATTTATTTATATGCATCTTTTTTATAATGTGTGATTTATTTAGTTATTTCATTGCTCATCGTGCATTTTCTCATCTGTACTTTTATTATCTTTAAATATAATTAATTAGAAGTACTAGACCAGTGGTTTTCAAACCTGTCCTACAAGCACCCCTGCCCTGCACGTTTTTTATGTTTGCCTTGCCAGACACACCCAGTTCAGGTCTTGCAGTCTCTACTAACGAGCTGATGAGTTGAATCAGGTGTGTCTGATAAGGGAGACATACATAATGTGCAGGGCAGGGGTGCTTGTAGGACAGGTTTGAAAACCACTGGTCTAGACTAATAAAAAATGTTAACAAAAAAGATTACATTTTCAGAATAACAAACATGCTATTTACTATTAATAAGAACATGCTTTTGTTTTTAAACTTCTTATTCATCAAAGAAAATGTAAAAAAAAAATTTTAAAAACCAGCTCAACTTTTTCTAACATTGATAATAAATCAGCATGTTAGAATGATTTCTGAAGGATTATGTGACATTGAAGACTGTAGTAATGACTGATGAAAATTCAGCTTTGTCACCACAGGAATAAATTATACAAAGTACATATATTAAAACAGAAAACTGTTATTTAGAATTGCAATAATATTTTACTATAGTACTGCTTTTACTTATAAATGCAGCCTTGATGACACTTAAAAAAAACACATTAAAAAATATGTGAGGTTTTGTGAGATTTATCACACTTCTGGGCATAACTGTAGCTAAATAAAACCTGCACCTACTCATCACTCAGTTTTCTAGAAAAACAAATCCTCAGAAAACTCTGAATAGGAATGTTGATTGGATTCAAAGATGTTTAAATACTTATATAGCGTGTGTGCATTGACCTCTTTGACCTCTGGGAGTTGGCAGTCCCAATGAGATGACACAGCAGCTTATCATCTATTGATTTGTCTATTTATGCCCTTCTTCTGCTCATAAACACAAACACAGACACAAGCGCTCCTGCATTTCAATCCGCCATTACAAATTTAAATTGAAAACGCATATATGATTTGCTAATGATGCTGTTTGCTTATACATATGTATATATAGTAGCAACAGCAAGGTCAAGGGGACAGTTTACCAGGAAAAGCATAAACTGATAAAAAAAATGCAAGCATTGAATGCACTCTTGGATAGAAGCATCATACAAAGGCATAAATGTAAATTCATAATGTACTTTAGCAAAAGCGCATAATATCAAGCTAATGTGCTGTGTGCAGGGTAGTTCATATGTTACGACAAAAGATGACCTCTTCTTTTGAAAGAGCAAATGAACTGCTAAATGAGAGCTGATACCATTGTAAAGCCAGATTACAGTCGGATCTCATTCTTGCTTCACAAAAGACTCTTCCCAGACTCCCGTTGTATCTACATCATCTAAGAATCTCTGTGTTAAAGCCATCCCACCAGGACTCGTGTTTCTAATCCTTTCCTTACATCCCGTGGCTCAGAGGCACCGACGTTGTGCATCTCTCATTGCTGTTCAGCGTGGCATATTTATTTGAAGACAGTATTCGCATTCTGAAGGCTTGCAAGAGCGAGAAGCTTTGAGTTTCCAAAAGTTTGTGGTTTATGCCTCCATCTCCTTTGTGTCCCTTGTATTAGTGTACTAACCCTGTCTCAAATATGTAAAACCTGCTTTTTATCACATAAAAATTTCTAGTAGAAAAAAGAGGAATGGTTTCAGAAAGGAAAACTCACTTTGCTTTGAGATTTCAGTTCTGTTGCTATTTTTCTTTTGTTTTTTCGCCGTATATTTGGAGTTCCTTTTTATTCCTGTTCCTCTGTTGTTTGTGTCTCTGTGTTTCATGTTGCTTATCTGTGTCCTACAGTTTTTTAGCTTCATCGCACAAGTGCTTGGTGGACAAGGAAATTTTGTTTAAAAATCCTGGCAGTTTTTTTTCACCCTCTGCTTCTTCCTAATTTCTCTTTGTATAGCTTATATTAAGAGGAAATGTGAGCCGAAGTTCTTGTCACATTCAGTGAACTGTAATGAATTACACAGCACAACACAACAAAGACGGCAGACAGGCAGACTGCAGCATATTTCGACCGGAAAGATCTTCACAGATTGCCTTTGTAAAGCAGTGTAAGTGTGCTGGCAGGGCATGTAACACGCTGGCCTGATGCACTCCCTCCGCAGGAAACGTTCCGTTCTTTTGATTTGATCTTTTTTAAAAGAGTGAAAATAAGCACAGCTTCTAGCTTTGGCTTAGAATGCATGTGATTCAAACTTTTGTCTAGGGAAGGAAACTTTTCTGAGCCAAACTCTTTGATTCTAAGCGTACTTCATAATGATGTTATTATATTTAATGGGATAGTTCATTTTAAATGACAATTTCGTCATCAATTACATCATGTCATTCCAAACAAGTATGACTTTATCTTCTGTCAAACACAAATTAAGCTATTTAGTAAAATGCCCAAGCTGATAATTTCCATACAGTGAAGATAAAGCAAGATTTGAAGTGAATGGCTTTAATTTTTACTATGTTCCTCATGTAAATCTGTCGTATAGCTTCAGGAGACTTGGAATATGTAAAGACCACTTTTATCATGCTTTTTTATTAGTATTTTTACAGCTTGATGGCCTCAATACCCATTCACTTACATAGTATAAAAAGTTCAGTTTGAAGTTTCTGCCTTAAGTATTTCCATTGGGGGGGTGTCACATTAAATTATAAATATTTGTATGTTTATGTGAACTAATTATAGACTAATAATTAAGACAGCGTGCTTGCATTGTCAAATATTATTTTAAGTTATGTTTTTGAATAATTGCCAAAAATTATGTTCATAAATGATTTAATATTTTGTTGTACGGGACTGTCCTCTGTCCTTCTGCTGCATCACGTAAGCAAGCATGAATAATAGTGCTTGTAAAAATAGCAAATCATAAACCAAAGCCTCATAACAGAAGTTCTTATTAAATATATAAACAGCTTTCTGCAGCTGTGTAAATCAGTTTGAAAACGAACGTGAATCTGAAAGTGACTTTATATGAGTATAATTCATTTTTGTTTTGTTTTCCGTGCATGGTCACCCCTCCTTTATGATATAAGGACAAGGGCAACGGGGCAGTAAAATCGTTAATGAGGGCACTGTTTTTCTCCAGCTCCTGATTAATGCTGTTTTTCAGTTTTATAGGATTATTATTTTTGGGGGGGTTCTTAAACATCAAGATCAGTGGGATGGATTTACAGCTCATTATCAAATACTGATCTGTGTTGGTGCTAAAAAGTGTTAATGTGGTTCAAAGAACACTGAATGTGCAGTCTCAAGATTAGTCTTTAATTAGGCTTCACAATAACAGCAGTTATGTCACAAAAGTACTAATTATTCATATGATGCACACATAAAAATATATCCTAAAATCGTCTTGGGAATGTTGATTATGTATAGTTTTAAAAAAGTGATTCGATATCCAGCATTTAAAGGCAAAATCTGTTTAACCTAATGTGACCTATTCCAGGATGAGTCAATGAGAGAAAAAAAATGTAAGATTAGACTTTGTACAAAATGTGCATTCCATATCAGAACATACGCAGACAGTGCTTAAATGGCTGTTGGTTGACATTAACCAATAGCCCAAGTAAATGCAAAAAAAAAAAAAAGTAATTTAAGCGGCAGAGCAAGTCATTACACTTTATAAAAGATTATGGAGACACATTTTGTGTTTGGAATAATGTGCAATGATGAATCAAGGATAATGAAAACTTGTGTTAAGGAGTTAATCGGGTCAGTTCTGAATACATGGCTGCATTTGGACTTTAATAATAGCTTACTATGGACAGAGTGAGAGCAACAGGAAGGAAAATGAAGAGATAAGATAATTAAGAGAGAAAGTATAGGAGAGTTTACTCCCCAGGCGAGAGACTATGTGGGAGGAGACTTCTCTAATCTTAGTGAGAACTTAAAAAAACGTGTGAATGTAAAGGAAAAGACAGGCAAAACAACCAGCTGTTAAAATGTCACCACAGGATCAGTGCATCTTTCCTCAGAGGAGCGATTGTATCACAGGCCTCATCCTCTATCTGTACAACGCATTGCTGCTAATGACAGAGAGAAAGCCAGTCCCATCAGGGAGAGCAGGGAACGCTTCTAATGAGGAGGAAAAGTACTGTTTAAACAGAGAAGTTTCAGAGGAGCAGTTGTGAAAATGTATGTGGAAGATGTCTCCCCTTCCACTGACAGAATGAGAAAGCGGTAGAAGAGATGGAACAGATAGGGAGTGGGAGGCTAGGAGAAAGAGTAGATGGCAGGGCACAGCCGCATTGATTGGCTCCAGCTCGCCCGTGGGCTCTGTCGATTGTGCCCCCTCTTAAAAGGTTGCAGTGTTATTAAAAGGTTTCCTTTATCTGTCCGTCACCCTTCTGCTCTAATGATGGTGAGGAGGAGAGGAGGAGCAGAGAGAGAGATGGGCCTGTCAGAGTCACTTCCTTTCTGTCTCTTTGCTCCCTGCGGTTATTCCCTCCAAAACCGTGCTATCATCCTACTGGTGTTACATACTGGATGTGTCATTAGTGGATTAATATTTGTGATAATGATTTAAATGCATTCTAACTGTATCTGCGGTGCTTTAAAAAAAATTATGATGCATACTCTGTTTGAAAAAAAAAATATTATAAACTAGCCTAGTTGTTGGTATAGATATTTAGCTGGTCATCCAGCTGGCAAAATACCCAAACCCATTTAAAACCATGTATACAAGCCTACCTAACCATCTAACTAGCTTGGTCAGGCTGGGAGACCAGCTATACCATCTTAAGAGCAGATTCCCAGCCTATAAGGATAGACTGTTTTGCTTTTTTGGAGATGGCTGACCAGCTGGAAAGTTCACTATTTTAAAACCAGCTAAATATATCAACTTGACTAGCTTGGCCAGTTTACATTAGTGTATTTTCGTTTTAATTTTAGAATGAAAACAATCCTCGTTTACACTGCCGTTTCCGCTGCGTTTCAGAAACGATCTCCGTTTACACTACACAACCGAAAACGCATGTCACGTGACCATTCATGCAGGTATAACCATAGATAGGTATAGGTAGATTCCCTATTATTTAGAAGGCAGATGCTTCTGCGTGCTTGAAGCAGTCGAATGGGGAATCTACCTATACATATCTATGGGTACAACAATGTGCATGATGTTATTGTTTACACGGTCATCAAGGATACGCAGTGCAAATGTGGGCAGCTACGCCATCGTTTTCAAAAGTCTCCGTTTTGGTCCGTTTACACTGAAACTCAACCCCGGAGTTTTCAAACTAAAACGGGGTCTGCAGCGTTTTAAAAGTTTCCATTTTCGACCTCGAAAACGCTGGAGTAGCGTAAACGATAGGCATAACCGTAGCAAAAGTTATGCATTTTAAAATGAAAACGCACTAGTGTAAACGTGGCCTGAGAGACCAGTTAGACCATCTAAGAACCAGATTCTCAGCCTATTAGTTGGTCAAACCAATCTAACCCACTTGGCCAGGCAGGAAAGCTGATCTTTCAAGGTCTAGCTGGTTTCCAAGAGACCAGTGGCTGACCAGCAGGCAAATGACCAAAACTCCCAAAAAGTGGTGAAACAGACTTTCCTAACCAGGTAGGCCAGGCTGGGAGACCAGTTAGACCATTTGAAGACCAGTGTCCGGTTGCATAAAGTACCTGAAGATTTTCCCTTGAGTATGACACTTAAGGCGTGATTTCCCCTTAACTAAGGGAATGACTTAAGGTTGTTGCATGCAATCCCTTAAACCATTCCCTTAGGAAACCGTTAAGTATTTCATGACAGCTACCCAGGTTTTGCCGTTAAAAAAATCTATTGTTGCCATGGACACGTTATTTGTTAATGCAGATAGCGGTGTAAGTTTTCACAGAAACATAACATTTTCAGGGACTAACGTGCATAAATCTATATTTAAATGCAAAGAGACAAAATAGTAATTTTATTCTAATCCAAAACGAGGCGATGGGAACATTATGAAACGCTAAACACTCCTATGCACTAGTGTATGTTTCATTTATACTCAAAGCCGGAGGATGCTGTCGCACTGAAAGTCCCAATCCGGACTCATAGAAGTATCTTATGATGAATACAGCAGCGATCGCTGCAGCTAAGCTGAATAAAAAGAAGAAATGTAAACACAATAAACACACGATTGCAAAAATATATTTTTTATGTGTGTTTTTCAAGTCATCTCCCAGGTAATATGTAGGAAAATACAGGAATAAAATATTATAGAATATAAATGTGTTCTCGCATGACGCACTAACGTTTGAGCTATTAGCTGTATGTCATTTGATTAATGTGCATAAATGCCTAAACTAAAATCTGTTATAAAGCGGCCGATTGTGTCTTGTAGAAGACTTTAGGATAGAATCTGCTCGCTGTGTAACACTTAAGGTGACATTTTCCATACCTTATGCTATACTTAGGAAAATGACTGTTAAGGGGCTTTATGCAACACTTAATGGGGTTTAATGGATACATGTGCGAAATTCTAAGGGTTTATGATGTTTCACCTAAAGAAACCCTTAAGGGTCATTTAAGGTATATTTTATGCAACACTCTTAATTGCAATGGAAACTTAAGGGTGATCTTAAGGGAAAATTGCACTTAAGATGCTTTATGCAACCGGGCACAGATTCCAAGCTTATAAAGATGGTCTGTTTTGCTATTTTGCTGGTGTCCCAGTCAGACCAGCTGACAAGAGCCCAAACCCCTCTTAAACCAGTAAAATAGACCAACCTTCGCTCTTAAAAATAAAGGTGCTTCACGATGCAAAAGAAGAACCTTTTTGTCTAAATGGTTCTATAAAGAACCTTTAACATCTGAAGAACCTTTCTGTATCACAAATGTTATTTGTGGTGAAAGAAGGTTATTCATATTCTGAATGGTTCTTTGTGGAACCAAAATTGGTTATTCTATGGCATTGCTGTGAAGAACCTTTTAAGCATCTTTATTTTTAAGAGTGTTGACCAGGCAGGGAAGCTGATGTACAAGACACCAGTGAATAAATGGCCAAAACTCAAACTAAAACTGACAAAAATGACCAGCCTAGCCAGTCTTGTCCAAGCTAAGAGACCAAAACCTCTTTAGGCTGGTTTAAACTTTTTTTCACAAGGTTCATCCAGAGAAAGATAATTTGAAGTATTAACAACGTTTTCTGTCTGTCTGCATGTTTCTCCTCACCCCCTCACATTAAACTTCCAAACAAACTCTAAACAAACACCAGCCTCCTGACTTGATATCAGTATGCTCTTAAATGTTTATAAAATGAAATGATGTGCCAAATGAATATGCTCACCAGGGAAAAAACATCCTGAGGTAAATACTCATAATCAGAAACAGGTGTCTCGCAGCAAGCAGGTGTTTGTGTTCGTTAGAGAGAGTTCGAGCAGTACAGAGACTTTAATTCTGTGTTCAGATGGAGGGTGCCAGACTTGCTCTAGTATCCAGCTGTGCTCGTTGACCCTTGGCCACTCAAATCATGTCCGATCAACACGGAGCACTTGCAAGCTAGAAACAGTTTGAGAGGTCATCTTTTGCGAACAGAACTTTCATCTTTCGTTTCAAATCTTTCGAAGTGTGAGCTCGTTCTCAAATAAGTCATTGGAGGACAACATAGAGCACTGATACAGTCAATGACCTGAACACTGCTCCACTGAGTCCAAACATAGCCATCGACCCCCTTCCTGCAAAGCGTGCCAAATCACCAACCCAGAACTACAATCGGTATTGGCAAAGTCAATTGGATTCACCAGCTCCGACCATTAATGTGGTCAATGAGCCAGTCTTCCATTAAATGCAGATTCAGCTTCAAGATGGCGGTTCCAAAACACGGGATGTGGGAAAGACAGAGGACAGGGGACAGGCATCTGAATGCAGATCGGTAATCTGGGATTTCACACATGAAGGGTCCCACATCTGGTCTGTAGAGAACTCTCAGGCCATTGAGCTCGCTACATTGAGTTTTGTCCCGAGATGACTCTCAGATGCAGCTCTGACCTCAACTTGACATGGTAGAAAAAATATTGGGTTTTCTTGTCAATTTCCCATTTAAAGACTCATGTATCCTACCCAACTAATTCAGTTTGCATCCTTTCATCCAAGTGCAGAGGATATAGCATGTAAGTGTAGGGATCAATGTGTAAACTACGGTTTGGGTTAATTTTCAATTTTGAGCTGCGGACAATGCATCTAATTCTGTTGATCCATATATTGGATGCAAATTTTGTTTTGTCCATCCAAATATTTTTGATTTTAATAGAAAATTGTGTAACACTTTAGAACAGGGCTTCTCAAGTTCTATATTCAAAGGTCCAAATCTGAATTTTGATCAGTGTCAAAGGTCCGGACCAATTGGTTATTACAAAACTTGTTTTTAATAAACATACATAACATGCATAACGAATCAACACTATTTAAAAATAAATAAAAAAGTGGCCTTTGCATTCAAACTACATTAATAACAAGTGCAAAAGTGGCAAAACAATTAATTTAAGTGTCATTGGAGTGTTATTAGAGGTCGACCGATATGGGTATTTCTAGCGATCTATGTTTTTGGTCTATTTTTTCACCCTTCATCTCATAAAAGAGAGTTGAGTTATTGTTCACTGCAGGGCACAAGATGGTAGTAGTAGTAATAGCCTAATTCATAGTAATAACACAGCTCAAAACTTAAGCACCTTCTCAAAACAATTCAATTACCCCCTTTCCACCAGCAGGAACCAGGTGCTAATTCAGAGCTAGTGCTCTTACCGGTTCTTAGTTGGTTCGACTGGCGAGCCCTTTCAGAACCAGTTGCTTTTCCACAGACTAGAGAGCCAATACAGAGCCAGGTCTTACGTCACAATACGTTTCATGTTTTGGTTCACTAGCGCGGCACAACATGCTTGTTCGAGGTGCATCAGCGCCACGCAGACCGATCAATCGATCGGCAGACAACACACTTACAGCACCCGAGAGCAAACCAAAAGCATAAAGAGCGGTCTGCTTTCCAATCGCTCCCACAGCACCCGGATGCCTCACACCGACTGGTCCGTGCAGCGCCGATCCATCCCGAAAGAGCCTAACCAAACTATCTACAATGGCGGACGTTGCGTTGCTATTGATGTTCATGGCTTTGTGAACATACATCGGCATCCAAACACGGCGAATCAAAACGTGTTCGCGTTTAACTGCTATTTCAAATATGGCGGTTCAAAGTTTCTGTTCGTCTTGTTGGTCACGGTAAGCCCGCCCCTAGCCCCTGACGCAAGCCGTTCTTCCTTCTAGCCCAGCAATGTTTTGGTGCTACTTACGAACCGCTTTTCCTGGTTGCTTTGGGTGCTTTGGGTGTCGAAAGACAAAGAACCGGTTTGAAACTAGGCTCTGGCTCCGAACCAGCACTGGAACTGCTTTGGTGGAAAAGGGGTAAATGTGTAGCTGAGCATCTCCTCCAGCCTTCAGTGTGTAGCTGAGCATCTCCTCCAGCCTTCAGTGTGTAGCTGAGCATCTCCTCCAGCCTTCAGTGTGTAGCTGAGCATCTCCTCCAGCCTTCAGTGTGTAGCTGAGCATCTCCTCCAGCCTTCAGTGTGTAGCTGATCTCCTCCAGCCTTCAGTGTGTAGCTGAGCATCTCCTCCAGCCTTCAGTGTGAAGCTGAGCATCTCCTCCAGCCTTCAGTGTGTAGCTGAGAAGCCTTCAGTGTGTAGCTGAGCCTTCAGTGTGTAGCTGAGCATCTCCTCCAGCCTTCAGTGTGTAGCTGAATCTCCTCCAGCCTTCAGTGTGTAGCTGAGCATCTCCTCCAGAATTGTGTGCTCCCACTTACTGTTTAGTCACACCTAGCTGAACTATACGAAATGGAAATTTACAAAAATGTAGTCATTACCTTTTACAATTGTAAGAAATAAAAATGAGAAACATTAGAAATGTATTTTAGTTAAGTATTCAGTTTATATTGCACTTGCGTTAAATTAGTACAAACCCCCCAAAACAATATTTAAATGCAGCAACATTAGTAAAATAAATTAACTCTTTACACCTAAAAATTATGAATTTTTAGATAAAAGAGGGCAAAGGGTTGGTGTTTCTTCAAGGGTTTTAATCAGACACGCCACCAAGTTTCAATTTTTAAAGAATTTGGATATTTTAACTTCTCATATTCAACACTATGCATAAAACGATTGCAAGACATTTCATGGTAACGTTACATGACCCGTTTCTGCTCCCTGGTTGTTTATTAACATTGATAACACCTAAATAACATGTGAATATAATGTTGGCTACTTCAGAAATCAGAAAATAAGCACATCTAAAACATCTCTTACTTACCGTTATCAAAATGTCGAGGGTAAACAAACATACACGGAGATATGTTGGCACATATGATGATTTTGCGTATCACCGCTGAAACCCAGGCCATCCGATGCGGCGACGCCTCTTGTTATTTTGTCTTTTTTTTTCAAGTGCGAGACCTAACATGTCCTTCTTCGTGGTGAGATTTTGACCTTTTCAATCATGCAATTAACTATTGCAGACGTTAACACAACAAGAATGTACCATTTTGAAGCAAATGAAAAAGACAAATTCTCCAAATACAGAACACCTCGGCTTTGATACCTCACAAATGGCGGCGATACCCAAGATGCACTTCGATTCTCGTGAGTGTGACGTCACCTGACAAAGACCGATTGAGATATTAAATGGAGGCGGATCCGGATTGAATTCCCTCCGGGTCCAGATCCGGACCGGAGCCTGGACTTTGAGAAGCACTGCTTTAGAATAATGGTCCATTGTTAACAAGTAACTATGCAGGAAGTAATAGGTAGTACTACATTAACACTGAAATTAATTATTATTATAACCTTTATTTTACCTGGAAAAGAAGCACATTGATATTAAAAATCTCTTTTACAAGAGCGTCCTGGCCAAGATTGAAAGTAACACAGCTCATGAAAGTAAAATACTATTAGCTACTATGGAAGCAAGATTAACGAAGCACTAAGTAGTAGCACATTTAGAACAAAGGAAGTTCCTTATTAGGTATTCAATAATTACTAAATAAAATATCCTTATTGAGAACTACTTGCTAACCGTGACCAATTAATAAAGAAAATAAAAACAATGAATTACTACTTACAACAGTAACATGTCTAAAAACGTATTAAATTACTTGTGAAATTGATTTCAACCCTTCACTAATTAATCTAGACTATTATTGTAAAGTGAAAAACAAATTAACCCTTCAGTAATTACTCAAGCGTTGCATTGTCAGCCTGCAGGAACTAGTGATCTGGACTATTATTTTAAAGTGGGTTTAAATTGTTAAACACTTTAACAATTTAAACAACTTAACCCCTTACGAATTACTCAAGCTGGCTGACAAGTTAACGCTTTAGTAATTAGTGAGGGGTTGACATGGATATCACAAGTAATTTATACTGTGCAGCCATATTTCTCAGGCACTTTTGATATTCTGACAGACAGTAATCTGGGAAATGTGGTATGTGGAAATGCAATATAAATGCAGTTAATGTCTTCATTAAGGATGCTTTTTTTTGTGCAGAGAACATCATTGTTTATATTTATATCCAAAATAAAAGTCCTATTCAGGCTACTGCCAATAAAAACAGGTGTTTTAGAGACTTATTGAACTGACACTGAATAGAGCTCATAATAGTGAACTAATCCAATCATGAGCTTGTCAGCATCACTTCCTAATTATTTAAAATTTGTAGCAAATTATTATCATTATTATTATTCTATGTTTAAGTTTGAAATAAACAAATAATATCAAAACATAACACCCATATATAAGAGTTGTAGATACAATCTCAACATGTAGCCAACTTATTTGGGGGGATATATTATTCATAAATTAGTTTCTGCAAATAACTCATTTGAGGTGCAAGCTTCTGAAAAATAAATTTGATGACCATGTTAAGAATAAAAACAAATTAAAAATAAAACTTTTTAGACATGTTACTTTTGTGATTTAGTAATTCATTAGATATTTCTGGCTGATGGACAAAGAGATGTACACCAACATGAGCACTCTTATTGCCATGACGCCTGTTATAGACGGCATCCAGCTGGCGTCCAGCTGCATAAACTCATCCGTCTCCTCACTTACAGTCTAGGAGGGGAGGGCTATCTCAACTTCATGGGTGAGTCTCCTTGGAAACCAGTTTTGCTGGATACTTGGTGCTTTTCTTAAGTGTGCCTCCACCAAAGAAGAGGGATTGTTGGCGATCTTGGCAGGCGTACACTAGTTTTGAAGTTGTGAGGCATATTGAATCTAAGGCTGTTCATGTGCTACTGGATATTCCTTCTGAGGATTTTTTTTATGGATTTCAAATAGTTAGTTCCCAATATTGTTGTGGTTGCGATTGGCATTACAATTAAAATAGATGTCTATAAAACCACTATAAAATAAGGCACTGTCTCACACAAGTGACCAAAAGGAAAGCTAAGTGTGTACACGCGTCAAAACACAGGAAAGAAAACATTCAGTCGTGCCGGGCCTGAGGCAGTAAAAGATTGCTGTCTGGATGAGTAAAGATGTCTTTTATTACAAGCGCACTCCTATTCTATCAAACACATAAAAGCATTTCACTTTGTCTGCTCATCCATGTCTGTGCGACAGTACTGAAAACAGTAATATGTCCAAAGGTCACCATCTTTGTATCTCTCCATCTGCAAATAGTAAGTAAAGGCACTCTGGTATAATTGCACACAAAGGCAAGTGGCAGAGCACATTCAGAGAGGAAAAAAGGAACGTATGCCTGAGACTCGAAACAGTCAAGGCCAGACGGCAAACAGCAGTGCCATCAGATCGATGGCAAGGCAGTCGTTTAGCCCGTGTTGAGCGAGAACAAATTGTTCGAGCAAAAGAATCAATCTGACATCTCAAGCCTAAAGCTCCTCATCCTAGAAACATTCCTCTTAACTCAAAGCGAGAGAAAGGCAAAAAAAAAATATTTTGTGAACAAAAGGACATACCTGCATTTCAATAGGTAAGTGTGTCCATAACGTTAAAACTTTGCTCCTTTTGGAAGGCAGAGAATTTTGTGTGCCCACTGTGTTATGTATATTGTTCACTGTTTATATGTTGTAATGTTATAGTTCAGCTTCATATTGATATTTTTATTATTTATAGAAGCCTTTTTATTATTTATGTAATCCTGAGTAAAAAGTTTTTCATAATTGCGACTTTATTTATTTGATATATTTATTGTATTTTTTAGGTGGAAACAGGCTTCTGTAAGTATGAATGTATGTATGTATTTATTTATTTAGTCTTGTTTTCCAGTAAAATAAAATAAGAAAGGTTGCGTAATATACTGAGATAAGCAAAAAAACGTTTTAGAGTACACGGAAGACTGTTTTTTACACACTTCACTTAATATTAATCAGGGTGAAATTGTTTATTTAACAAAATGTCTATATTGGAGCAAGCCTGGAAGTCTTCCAAAAAAGCTATTGAACTTTTCCACCCATATTGTGCAGGGGGAAAAAACAGTTTAACAAACACAGGTCAGCTTTTTGTGTGCATGTTGTCACACTATTTGGGGTTAGTTGTCACAATGAAAACTACAAAACGGTCTAAAACAGTATTTTCAGAAAAACCATAAATACAAATAGGCTATTTAAAACATAAGTGACAACAGCCCCAAATTCAATGTGACTCCCAAACTAATTTCTAGTGATTAGATGTAGAGCGGAAACTTGGTCGATTATACTTTTTAAATAACTGAATTATGAGATAATGTAAACCGTGTAAAGAAGCACTTGGTGGAACAGAGCAGGTTCATCCTCTGGCTGTTCAGGTGAAAGACTAGACTGCACTTCTTCTCAAATCAATGCTCAGTTTTGCTCAAATCCATCTACACAAACACATCGATCTCTCTCCCCGCTAACACTGTTAATTAGCATGCTGCGGCTACATCATCTCCTACACCAGCTGACACGCTAACACAGCTCTGTAAATATTCCATCCTGTTTCAGAGGTCGCTGTTTGTACTGTGAGAGCTGCTTCAGGCATGGCAGATTAACATCCGCTGGTTCATGTGATGGTTGTGGTGCACGTCCATTCCTCTTTGCCCTCTTTCTCTCCGGATCATTGTGCTATTGGACATTGGTGTTAGCAGTGTTCCTGCTCTGATAAGTAGTTCTCTCTCATTGACTTCGGCTCCTCTCCGAGGGAACTAGAGAACTGATCAAAAATCGTTATGCCTGTCTGTCTCTGCTGTTTGTTATTATCATTGCAGGTCGCTGTTATTTAGGCTGTGCATGTACATAGAGGGGCTAAATTGGATTTTTAAAATAGGAGAACATTCAAATCTGAGGTTGATCCTTGTGCTCTGCCTCCTGATGGATGGATGGATAGATAGATGGATAGATAGATAGATAGATAGATAGATAGATGTTTTTTCGTATTTGTCTTCCTATAAATTATTCAAGCACAGAAACCTTGCACACTGGGTTTGATGTGTATTGTTATTATTGGCATACAATTTTTGCTTATTAGCATACAATTTTGGCTTTCGCTTCTATAGTGGCTCCGAGTTGTCAAAACACCTCTGAAAATGCTTGCTTCTGATGGAAAAAACGCAGAAAATCGAACCCGATCCAAAAAAATTATATGACGGACGAAAGTATCAGAGGAAGTTTGTAAACGTGATTAACACATTGTGAGGTCTTATTTATTTTTTTAACATGCAAACATTTCAGATGAAAATTTTGGACTCAGTGTGCAATGACCTTAACAAATTACAGTTAAATTTAGTTTGTAATTACATTACATAATGTCATTACATGTAACTAATAACTCTCCAACCAGACAGATCAATAGATAGATAGAAATACAAATTGATTGGTTCATTCATTCTTTTTCATTGTACGTTTTAAACAGTATTTTTTATATATTTAGGTTTAAATTATCTACATGTAATTTATATCTTGGTTACATCTAACATTTATCATTAAATATAGCTATTATATATAAAGTATGTTTTTAGACGACAGTGTACAAAACACTACAGGAATCTTAAACGACTCTTTCTTTTTCCCAACATGCCAGCAGAGCAAATAATCCACCAATTTAAACCCGTTATCTGCACACATCCAAGGATTCGGGGTTAGCGTGGGAGAAATAAGAAGAAAAAGAATTAAAGTTTCAAGTAAAAAGGAGGTTAAATAAAAACAAGAACAAATCAGCCTGTCACTGGAGTATGTGGAAGTGGAAGCAGGAAAGCACCAGTCCTGATTAATAGAAATTTCAGCGGGAGATCAGAGAAGCATTAGCCTGACAGCGCGGAGGCTGCCAGACAAGGCCTGAGAAGCACACAGGAAGGCAATATGCCTGAAGAGGCTTTAATTGAATTTGAAAGGGATGCCATTTTCTTCGTGCAGTGAAAGAGTTTAGTTTGTGGGCGGGAAGTGTTGGCCTGTATTCGTTTACTCTCTGTTATAAGTACCTCTTCAGTCTTTTTCAATGGAAGAGTGAAGGTAAAGAACTCGGAAACAGGGAACAAAACATGCCATTCCCCTCTGCTGTTTGTTTCTGTTTAGTTATTTTATATCTCTTGTTAGTCTGACTGCTCTAGCAGTTGTTTTACGAACATTACGTTCTGTTCCGGCTGGTCACTAGGAAGTGCTTTTGCAGTTGGAACATACAGTTTGATTTGATTTTGTTAAAATTTTTCTCAAGTAAGACGAACATAAATAGTGCTAAAAGCAATGTTGTGGATGCATTACGGATTAATTCACTATTTTTTTTCGAGGAAAGTCAAAATGACAATTTTCAGTTGAGATTTGGAGCCAAATTACTGAGATTAAAAAATTATAGGAAGGAAGATGGCTCATTATTCATACATCATTATTTGATTATGTCACTTGAGAAGTATTACAGTTATTTTATTATCCTTTTAGATACTGGTTCTTAACAAACCTTTTGTTTTCATTTGCATGGCCCTATTTGGTTCACTTCAGAGATGCTCTCAATATGACTCTGAGAGTTAATTGGTAAACTGTACACATTTTCAGTGGTCAAAAAACAAAAGTGGATCATTTTGCATATTGCTCATCTTTATTTTAAAAAGGAATATCTGAAGAAAAAATGAAATTAGAAAGGTATCTTTCCCTCTATCAAATCATTTGCGTAGGACATACCTGTCTGAGTGCCAAAATAATTGTCTTCCCAGGTTTGCTCAAGAAATATTAAAGATATCACAGTATTATTTTAGATTCTGGTTCTTAACAAAGTTTTCTTTGGCTAGGTTTTCATTTATAAGGCCATATGTTTCAGTCCCAGAAATATGGGGATTTCAGTCTAGTTCCATGTGCAGATTGTTGAATTTGACCAATTTGTTGATAACTAAATGTGGGTCACTTTGCATACAATTGATTTTGTTTCTAAAGATACCTCTGATTGAGTTGACATGGAATGACCCAGCTGCATTACTCATAAACTTGAAGATGATCCTGAACTGGACATTAGATGATGACCAGAATGTGTCCAAAGAGTGTGAAATATTTTGCTTGAGAAGTGTGCTTTGCAATTGTTCCTTACATAAATGCCACTTGTGTTTTATTTTATCTACTGCAATGACATTTTTGCTTTTTAAGGGTGGTTTAAGTAGCCAAATACGTTTTGGGGCTGGTGTATGTGTGTGTTATTAGATTTGTGGTGAAGTATTGGCATATGTTTGCTCCTACTGGAATAGAAATGAAGTTATTCCTCCCATTAAACAGACTCCTACTCCCCCTAATTAAGACAGGAAGAGGCAGACAGCAGGCGAAATTGCACACTAAACAAAAGCATCACACAGATTATGTTTAAAAGCATCCAGTAGAGTTGGCTCCTGGTTATTAAGACAGAAGTTTGGAGTGTTATTTTGGCAGAAGACTTACCCAGCAGAGAAACCGCAAGGTCATGGCCTTTGTGAAGCAAAAGATTCTCAGTCTTGATGTTTTGTTGTCTGAATGCGCCTCTTGTGACTGTCACAAACACAATGCAAAAAGTAACTTTTTGTACATATAAGCATTTTTTGTATAAGGTATGAAATTAGCATATTCAGTGGTGCTTGCCAAGGCAACGCTTTTATTATTGCTTAGAGATTTGGACTTAATAGTCTTGGCATAATTTGTCCCAAGTCGTACCTTTATTTTATCGTATTTTTATTTTGCTATGACATTTCTAGCTAAACATAAATTTTTTGCCTGGTTGACGATAAAATTGCCAGAAAAATCTCATAAAATCCTGCAAAGGTGACCCAGACTGAACTCTTATGAAATAGGATGTGAGACAAACTAAACCGCTTAACTATGGTTGACATTCTTCTGCTGTGATGATGCAATGAAAGAAACCTGCATTAATTTCCTTCTTGTAAACAACCCCTTTAAGACAATAACATTTTTTTTTTAATTGGTGTGACTCTTTTTGGAATAAATAAAAGGTTAATGCTTTTATATTCATCTGAATTTGGTTTCCAGATACACTTGACTGATCATATATCCTACAGAGCCAATTAGATTTGTGGAGGAAGTTGGAAGCGTACAATTAATTACCTGTTGTTTTGGTAAGCTAATTCAAAATATAACAGGTAGCTTTGAATGAGGTTAATTAC
The DNA here is from genome assembly GCA_027422405.1 of Ptychobarbus kaznakovi. NCBI lineage: Eukaryota > Metazoa > Chordata > Actinopteri > Cypriniformes > Cyprinidae > Ptychobarbus > Ptychobarbus kaznakovi. The sequence goes on from CM049796.1 coordinate 11,151,476, forward strand.
AGCTGAAAATGTAATTTCTCTTCAAGTCACACTTCATTTATCATCACGTACTTTTAATATTCCTCACCTAATATTAATTGAAAATGCACATCATTCTCAAAAAGCATGTTTGTTTGAAGACTATATGTCTGTTTTTGGGTTATCTGGCCATAACCCAGACTGAGCCTCCGTTAGCCTCATCTGTTAGTATCAGCTCTACAGAGGCCGCATGCAAGTCACATTATCTCTAACAGTGAAGGCAAGAGCTTCTTTCTTTGACTTCAAATTGACACTGAACTCAAAGACCATCTAATCTCCACCTTGCAGCTTGTTACACATGAAAGAGATGGAGAGCTAAAAAGAAGTCCATTTCTTATTTATGGGTTCATTTGGAGGGCTTTTCATGCAAACTATTTAAATCCCATTGCTGCTCACCAGGATCGTTGGCCTCACGCTATAGTAACCAAAGAGAAACTTGACTTCAAACATCACTGCACGTCAGATCAGATTATGGGCTTAGTGAAATCTTAAAAGGGGAAGTGTGTGTGTGTGTGTGCCAAGCATGCTCTCTGTGTGGTTACTTGAGTGTGGACTGCCTAATCAAAAATGAAAATAGTATGTTTACACTAATTGACAAATCTGACTCTGTCCTATTCAGAAGGTCTCTCACTGGGAAACCGCATAGTTTTGGCCCGATGCTTTTGATCGTGTTGTTTTGTTGTCTTAATGCTCTCTTGTGACTCACACAAACAAATGCAAAATGTGACTTTTTTTATATGCATCAGCATTTTGGAAAGGGGTAAAATTAGTATATTTGTGGTGCTTGCTTAGGCTGGCTGCACACTAGAGGATTTTGTCCCAAAAATAATCTATTGTGTGGTGTCATTACGATTATTTATCTGCTCCAGATCGAGACGGAGTGTCCCCGAACTCAAATCGTAAATATCAAACATGTTTGATATTAACGACTCTTGTTCGGGCTTCCTCTGACGTGATACCCACGATAGCCAATGAGAGCAAGCAAATGTCACCTACCGTGCTTCTATAGCTGAAGCTTGACAGCCACAAACATGCCGTGAAAGCAGAGAAAATCACCCATATTCTTTTTTATACTTTGTTTTTCACTGTGAAACAGAGCGCGCACCAGGAGACCCAGCTAACCACGTTGATTGTCCTCTATTTGTTTTTCTTCTCTAGTCACGTTTGATCTCGCAAGTTCCAACAAAAAATATTAACCAGCCATTTTCAAAGAATTTTAATAAGAAGAAATGTTTCTTGAGCTGCAAATCAACATATTAATAATTTCTGGAAGAATCATGACACTGAACACTAGAATTATGTCTGCTGAAAATTCAGTCACAGGAATAAATTACATTTTAAAATATATTAAAATAGAAAAAAAATATCTTAACATTTTAAAACACCGTAACATCTTAAACATTTCAAATTATACACAATTGTACTGTTTTTATTTGAAAAACAGCAGATGTGTTGTGCTTAAACTGCTCTTTTCAGTGCTGCCCCATAACTTTCAAGAGTACAGCGTCACTGCAAGCATTTAATAATTTAACCCTCATGTACAGGTGCATCTCAATAAATTAGAATGTCGTGGAAAAGTTCATTTATTTCAGTAATTCAACTCAAATTGTGAAACTCGTGTATTCAATAATTTTGGCTCATTTAACAATGCACACACACTGAAGTAAAGTATGTTCATTTACTGTTTTGCACAATTTGGCTCTTGATAAGTACAGTTCCTGGAGCTCATCTGCATTTTTTGGTCTCTTGTTTCTCATTTTCCTCTTGAGGGTTCAGTCTGGTGAGTTTGTGGCCAGTCAAGCACACAACACCATGGTCATTCCAACTTTTGCTCACCAGTCCGGACTACCCTCTGTAGTCTTCTGAGGTATCAGAAAAAAATGACAGTTGAACAAAAAACAGTAAAAAAAGAAGAATAAAAGAACAAGTATAAAAATAACAATATACAAATTGACAATTGTATGCTATATAACAATGAAGTTTTGTATGTACAGGTATATTTTGTTGCAGACAGATGTGTGTTAGATTGATACATGCAGTCAGGACTTAAGGAAAGAAACTTCTGTGTCTGGTCGTTCTGGTGCCAATGAGCTTCGACCAGCAGAGTGTGCTGGAGAAGTGATTTTGACTGTTTCAGCAGCTCCTGTGGCAGGTTGAACTGAACCAGACAGATATTGGCTTCAGCTGAACTGCGAGCTCCTGTGGCAGGTTGAAGTAAGGAAGTACAGCCTCTGCTGGGCCTTTTTCAATGTGATTGTCCCACTTCAGGTCCTGGAAGATGGTGCTGCCCAGGAACCTGAATGACTCCACTCATTCAGTGGGGGGGAGCAGGGGGGGGGGGTTCTCCTGAAGTCCACGATCATCTCCACAGTTTTGAGCGTGTTAATCTCCAGGTTGTTACGACTGCACCAGACAGCCAGCTCCTTAACCTCCTGTCTGTAAGCAGACTCGTCACCGTCCTGGATGAGGCCGATGAGTGTGGTGTCATCTGCAAACTTCAGGAGCTTGACAGAGGGGTCTTTAGATGTGCAGTCATTGGTGTACAGGGAGAAGAGCAGTGGGGAGAGAACACAGCCCTGAGGAGCTCCAGTGCTGATCGTCCGGTTCTGAATGAGAATTTTCCCAGCCTCACTTGCTGCTGCCTGTCTGTCATTATCTTAATATATGTGCAGGTGGAGAGCAGTGGTCCCTTATCATTGTGTCTGTATTCAGTGCATGGGGCAGCAGGATAAGGTGCATGACGGAGGCGATGGGGGCTGTAAGAGAGACAAAGTGTCTCGTCTTCTTCACTCTCTTCGTTTAATTATGGAGTCTGAGCTGCCACGGTTCTTTGTTCGAACGTCCGCCACTGCTAACCTATGCTCTGTCTCTCTCCGGTTGACACATGATATGACTCTATCAGAATTATTTGCCGCAGAAGGTCCCCGTGCACATTAAGTAAAGTTCAAGTGGAAGCTGAGGGATTTGATCGCTCTGATACTCTCCCTCTTTCTTTCTCTCTTTTTGTTTCTTCTTCCTGCCATGGATCCTTCCCTGTCTCAAAGTCCTTTTCTGCTGCTGCTCTTTTTCATTTCTTTTTAATCAGTGAATGTCTATGAAAGGACGCTTTGGTATAAAATTAGCTGGATGCTTTAACTGCTTTATATATCATTTATAGTAGTATAATTTACATAATTTAAAGCATTATTTATGTATTTATTTATAATGTTATATGTAATGTGTAGTAGTGTTTACATAGCTTAGAGTGTTGAATACTAGTATTTATTTATATGTAATGTATATTAATGTTTACATAGCTTAAATTATTAAATACTAGTATTTATTTATTTATGTACTCCTTTGTGTAAATTCATGTATTTTTAAATAAACTCCAACAAGACTTCTTTCAACAAGACTACAGTTTCTGTTTCACTCATATCATATCAAAAAGAAAGAAAGAAAGAGAAAGAAAGAGAAAAACATTTGAACCTTCTTTGGAGATCTTTAGATAAGGCAGATTTTTTTGCCTGTTGATGGCCAAGAATATATTGTAATGCTGATAAAATTACAAAAAAATCTTATTTAGTTTAAAACAGGACAGTGTACGATAATCTCATGAGAAAAGGACCTGCAGGGGATGTAAATTATTATATTTCCATAACACACAAAATTACCTTAAAATGCTCTGGGGTGTGTTTTCTTGTTAGTGATAAAATCTCTCACAGGCTTTTGCAATTTTCATTTTTCAAACTTTTCTTTCACTAGGTAACGAGTTCGGCCATCCGGAATGGCTTGACTTTCCCAGGAAAGGAAACAACGAGAGCTACTATTATGCCCGTCGCCAGTTCAACCTTGTGGACATTGAGCATCTGCGATACCAACAACTATACGCTTTCGACCGTGACATGAATCTTGCAGAAGACAAATACGGCTGGCTGGCTGCCGGTCAGGTGAGATGTACATACACACACATTCCTAAACATGCACATCTCATACTGGCTTTCACCTACAGAAGAAAGCCAGTGTAAATCTCCTTTCTGGATCGGTCCTAGCCATCTGTTAAACTCTGGGGAGCTATTTATCTGCCATAATAAATGGGATGTGAGATGCATGGCCCATATGATAATGAAATTGTATAATACAGCCAACCAGGTATGACTCTCCATAGCAGGATGTCCATTTCACACAGACACCTTGCTCTGAAGACAGCAGAAATAAGATTACACCCGCATTAAACTGTATAAAACCCTGTCAAACCACAGTTTATGTTGGCCTACAATATATTTATCAGCACAATCAGAGACTCACAATGCCTTTAAAGACAGAGATTCATATTAAATTAAGAATCACAGAGATGGATGTCACTGTCTGACATTGTCATAAATCTCAATATGAATTAAAATATATATTATTGAATTCTTCCAAGAGCAAATTATCTAAGCTATTACACTAAAAAAATGCTTTATACTGTGGCAGAACGGAAAATTCTGTATGCCATTTAAAGTTATTTTCGCTGTCTTTTTTTCTCCACTCAATGATGTAAATGGAGGCCTGTGCATCAATTAATGGCAAGAATGAATAAAAGGGCGACGTAGCTCTTACACCTAGGGGAAAAAAGAAAACGTCACAAGTGAACGCAGTGCTCGTGTGAGTTTTGTTGAAGAAGAGTTAATCAAGTGTGCTACCGTGTGGCGTGGGACTGGTGTTCCGGGTCAGCCTGAAGCTTCGAGATGCGCTGTCTCTGAATCCGTGAAACGGCACGACGCACTTTCACGTACCCACTTCATTCAGCCATTCAAATTGGAAAGCGTGGCCGGGAAAAAGGAGCATCTTAGAGTCCACAGCGGTTTCCCAGACACTCTTCAGAAACCTTGCAATCTGCTACACTTGGGTTAGTGACGCAAAGCCATTCTTCCTCCCAAACATTACCGCACACTCAGACATACACTTACGCACACACTTCCCAAAGCACGCACTTCCAAAGTTACAGTTCTATAATATATTTAGTTTTTTGTTCATTTGTTTACCCCTTCCTACCACTAACTGCTTATTTACTGTTTTTTTTGCATGGACTAATTTGGAGTTAATACGGACATGTTGAATACTATTACGGAAACCCGGCTACTACAAACTGTGACTCTTCAAAGGGTTCCCAGCCTATGTATTTCTGTGTGAAAGGAAAAAGATGAATAAGTAGTGGGGTCTAAAATAGTTCCTTGATCGTTGTTTCAATTTGAACATTTATATATATTGTCTTGATTGGTTTTTGTTGTTTATTTATTTACTCGTTTTGTTGTTGAGCAAACTGATTTTTGGTGGTTAATTAAGGGATGTGTTTGCACCCTTTTATGTTCATTAAAGTGTGTATGAAAGGAAAAGTTCAGACAGTGAATTTGTGGGGGTTTTTTATTGTATGTAACAGGTGGTTTATTTATGCTATCCTGGGTTTATTTTGACAGGCTTACTCCTGTCTGACGTCCGAACAAGTTGATTTGAGACCAGTTATTTAACTGTTGAGTTAAATTGTGTTTCTGGGGGGGGGCACCACCGTTACAATACCATTTTGAGAAAGAAAGAAAAAATCTTAAACCACCCGACTCAATTGTTTTAGTTGGTTTAAGCTGTCTCCCAACATGTCCAAGAAGGTGTTTTTTAATTAATATATTTATTTAGTCATATTAATATTATTGTATTCATTTTAGTTATTATTGGAAATATTATTCCATTAAATAAAGTATACTTTTTTAGTTAAAATGTATGTATTTATTTAAAGAATTTATATTTTATGTATATTGTTGTTATCCTTATTCTTATATGTAGTAGGATTGATTAATTGGTTGGTTGGTTCCTTCGTTCATTTGTTTATTTATTTGTTTTTTAAATGTTCCTACATGAAACTGCAACATGTTTCTGCCACTTCTGTCAAGTATAAGTTATTTTTTGTATCAAAACGTATTATTATTGTTTTTGTTTTATTTTGTTATTCTTATATGTAGTAGTAGTAGTAGGATTTGTTTGTTTGTTAATTTTTTTTTAATGTTTCTACATAAAACAGTATCAAATACTGATATTTTGTATCAAAATGGTTTTGTTTTGTTTTGCACCACTTTATACTCTTTTGAACACAGATCAGACTAAGCTGGTTCCGTGGTTTTAATTTTAGCTGGTCCACCAAACCTGGCCAAGAAGATTTTAACTAGTTTTTATTATCAATCTGTCAGTCTCCTAGCCTAGCTTAACCATCAGACAAATCCATCTAAAAACCCCACAAATCTAACCAAGTAAGGGCAGCAAAACAGACTTGCTGAATCTTTTTTTTTCACTTACCTCTAAACTCACATAAACAATTGTTTAATTTGTTCAAGTTTTTATTTCTCCTAAGACATTTTAGAGAAAAAAAATACATCTCAAAACTCATGAACTGTGGGCTACATCTGAACAATAACAGCTTTCTCTTTGTTTATTCATGTTTGACAATCATTTACATCATTTGCATCTTGTTTTTGTTTCTAACAGGCAGCAGTCACGACTTTGAATCAAGCTGACAAGGTGATCGTATTTGAACGCTCAAACCTGCTGATCATATTCAACTTCCATCCCTGCAACAGCTACAAAGATTACAGGGTGGCAGTGGAGCATGCTGGGAAGTATCCTTTCACCAAATATCTCCAGAAGGCTAGCACATTATAGTAATGGAGGGTGATTATATATGTGTGGGAGTGAGATGATATATGTGTATGTGTGTACATATGAGCTGTGAAATATACTGTATATAGGAGAGAGGTTAGGTCACTTATTATAAATGCATTATCCACATATAATACATGCATATAATACATACTGAGTGTGTATTTATAATGTTTTGCAATTTCAAGACCTCCGTGTGTGGCCTTCAACCCTTCATGGCTCTTCAGAGGCCGGCCTGCCATTGGTTGTGACACATTCCCATTGATGTGTAAAGACGAGCTTGTACACTAGGGAGGAAGAGGGAGGGGAAAACAATCTGACAAGTCTTGAAAACACATTTAATTGGCTGCAGAGATGCTAGAGGTGACTGTCATCACACAAAACGAGCTGTTCGTGGCTTTGTATGTGTGTGTTTGCGCGTGGGTGTGTGCATGTAATGCTGTGTTGGGGCATTCGGGTTGCACCAATGGGAGTTTGTGTTTGTATGGAGACTCCAATTAGGAGGAGAGAATGAAACACCGTACGACGAGAGAAACTACGGCTCATCAAACATCACCCACTCGCATATATTTGCGCACACAAATACCCTCACTCACCGAAAGTGAAGGCCTTAGCCCGGTTAAAATCCACAAAGATGAAACCAGTGCCGTTGTTGTTTTTGATTGAAAGAGCTTTTAGCATATAAGTGGAAGACAGCATTACCTTAAGCCAGAAACCAGGTCAATTAAAGGCAGAGGGATTGTTGGAACTTCCAAAGAACTCTAAAAAAAAATTCAGATTTATGTATTTGAACATACAGTGGAGATTAAAAGTATGAGGTTCAAAATCACATTTAATGTAAATATTGTTTTAAGGAACTTGTAAAATAAAAAATTGTATCATTATAAAAATATCATATTTTATATGGTTTTATATTTATATACACTCACCGGCCACTTTATTAGGTACACCTGTTCAATTGCTTGGTAACACAAATTGCTAATCAGCCAATCACATGGCAGCAACTCAACGCATTTAGGCATCTAGATGTGGTGAAGACGACTTGCTGAAGTTCAAACCGAGCATCAGAATGGGGAAGAAAGGGGATTTAAGTGACTTTGAACGTGGAATGATTGTTGGTGCCAGACGGGCTGGTCTGAGTATTTCAGAAACTGCTGATCTACTGGGATTTTCACACATAACCATCTCTAGGGTTTACAGAAAATGGTTCGAAAAAGAGAAAATATCCAGTGGGCAGTTGTGTGGGCGAAAATGCCTTGTTGATGTCAGAGGTCAGAGGAGAATGGGCAGACTGGATAGAGATGATAGAAAGGCAACAGTAACTCAAATAACCACTCGTTGCAACCAAGGTATGCAGAATACCATCTCTGAACACACAACATGTCGAACCCTGAAGCAGATGGCCTATAGCAGCTGAAGACCACACCGGGTGCCGCTCCTGTCAGCTAAGAACAGGAAACAGAGGCTACAATTCACACAGGCTCCCCAAAGTTGGTCAATAGAAGATTGGAAAAACATTGCCTGGTCTGATGAGTCTTGATTTCTGCTGCAACATTCAGATTGTAGGATCAGAATTTGGCGTAAAGAACATGAAAGCATGGATCCATCCTGCCTTGTCTCAACAGTTCAGACTGCTGGTGGTGGTGTAATGGTGTGGGGGATACTTTCTTGGCACACTTTGGGCCCCTTAGTACCAATTGAGCATCGTTTAAATGCCACAGCCTACCTGAGTATTGTTGCTGACCATGTCCATCCCTTTATGACTACAGTGTACCCATTTTCTGATGGCTACTTCCAGCAGGATAATGCACCATGTCACAAAGCTCAAATCATCTCAGACTGGTGTATTGAACATGAGAATGAGTTCACTTTACTCAAATTGCCTCCACAGTCACCAGATCTCAATCCAATAGAGCACCTTTGGGATGTGGTGGAACGGGAGATTCGCATCTTGGATGTCCAGCCGACAAATCTCAAGGATTCAAGGTTTTTTATTCGTCACATACTCAATTATACAGAATATAATCAGTAGTGAAATGTAAGTCAGGTCTGCAGCAACTGCGTGGTGCTATCATGTCAATATGGACCAAAATCTCTGAGGAATGTTTCCAAAACCTTGTTGAATCTATGGCATGAAGAATTATGGCAGTTCTGAAGACAAAAGGGGGTCCAACCCGGTACTAGCAAGGTGTACTTAATAAAGTGGCCAGTGAGTGTATAGGCTATATATATATTAGGGGTGGCACGTTACACAGATGTCACGGTTCGGTACATACCTCGGTTCGGTGGTCATGGTTCGATACGATTTCAGTACAACAGGGGTTACAACTAACATATCAAGCTTAATATTCATATTTATATGCACGCCAGATAGGCTAACGTTAGATTGCTTACCCTTCAATGGCCTGTCATCAGTCCCGTCCCGTCTGCACCTTAGCCCAGTTCTGATGGAGCTTTACAGCAACCCTCCTTCACATCAAATAAATGTCACTCCCTGATATTTTGTGATGTAAATGTCATAATCTATTAAAACAATTATTTCATATTATTATACACAATCCCTTATGAAAATTAACAATGGTATTACTATAGTAAAAGGCTATAGTAAACTGACCCAATACAGCTCAGTTTTTTGACGTATCTTGCTCTATCGAGCGGCATAAATTATTTTATGTAGAACATTCTGGGTCAACACCATGCTTTACCAATGAGGGGGAGAGGATCGTTTTCCCCCACGGCGACTCCGCCCACATAGCTATGACGCGACACCGACCAAGTCTATACATGTACTGTGCCACCCCTAATATATATAATATTTTATTAAATATAAATTATAATCAAAGAAACAGACGGACAAACCAAATATTAATCCAAATTATATTTAAAATGTAAAACAATATTTTGTATTTTATTATTATTATTATGTTAAAAATACACATACTACTACTTCTACTAATATTGATAATTAAATCAAATGGGGGACAAACCAAATACTAAGCCAAATACAGTCAATGAACAATATGTTGTGTTGTTTTTTTATTATTATTATACAAAATATTCAATAATTATAACACCAGTAATAATAACAATCAAAAGGAGTACAAACTAAATACCAAGCCAAACAGTATTTAAAAACTAAAAACAGTATTTTGTATTATACTTCTAATTATTATATATAGAATATTTTTTAATTTTTTTATATTATTTTGCTTAGTTGTATATAGGTTTATCCCCATTTTACATTAATAATAATAATTATTTTATTTTAATAATTGTTACTTATATATAATTTTTATTTACATTTTTAAATAGCATTTTAGTTGTATATAGGTTTATCCCCATTTTACTTTAATAAGGATTATTAATTTAATTTAATAATTGTTATTATTTATATAGGATATTTATTTTGTACATTTTTAAATAGTATTTGGCTTAGTAGTATAAAGGTTCATCCCCATTTCACTTTAATACTAATACAAACAACAACTATTATTATTATTATTATTAACGGAAATATGGCCCAAATCCAATATTTTGTTATTAAATATTATATATTGTGAAATTGTATACATTTCATTACATGTTGCTGACAATATAAACATAATAAAAATGCAACACAAATGCATTTTCACTTATGGTCTAAGACCTGCATAAATCTGCATAATTAGTTTAGTTCTAGTCTTCATTCATTTTCAAGACTATTGTTTGTGTCTTGTCACGAGTCTGTGCTTGTGCATGAGTCACTGGAAGCATTGGAAACTTGTTTTTTGAGCCCATCGAAATGGATGCACCTTTACTTCAGATCAATAAAACAGCAAATTGTGGTGGCAAACAAACCCGGGCAGCCTGCCTCAGATGGGGTGGGATCTATTTATTTTGCCCCCAAGAACTGAGCTATGTTGTGGGAGGCTTGTGATTAGGGGTTCTCTGCAGTCTCCAGGCCTCGGGGAAAGAGAATGTGATCAATAAAGTGCAGTAGGAGTATATCTCCAGACCTTTTCCCCGTACCTCTATCCCCTTTTATATTTCATTCAATGTGTTTTTGCTCTTAGTTTGCCTCTTCACAGTCAAGGGAAGCGGACAGGGGTACTACTCGTCTGTGATAGTCAACAATTGCTTAGGAGGCACACTTTGCCAGGCAAAGGTTTGATAAATAAGTAAAAAGACAAACAGTACGTGTGCATTACAAGGTTGAAGCAGATGCTAAGAGAGTATTGGTGCTTAAAGCCAAGTGATAGAAGTAACGAGAATATCTTTTGTCAGTTTTGTACATGATGAAATCCCAGGGTTTTTTGTACAAAATGAAAAAGTTTGGAATCGTGTCAGTTTAACAAGTGTTACATTTTTATGTTTTGCAAGGATTTTTTATTCAACAAGTTAAAAAAAATCATTATCAGTATTTGTGTCGTTGTAAATTTATGAATTAGTTCACGGTGTTCGTTCACAGTAATATACTATAATGTCATATTATAACAAATTAAAATAACTGTTTTCTAATTTTATATATTTTTACAATCAAATGTATTTCTTTGATTTCAAATATTGTTTGTGGAAACTGTTAATGTTTTCCAGCATTTTCAAAAATAGGAAGTTCAGTAAGAACAGTATTTGTTTGAAAAAGAAAACCTTTGTAACCCCATAAATGTATTTACGGTAACTTTTGATCAACTTAGTGTCTTTACTGTTAATTTTTATGATTTTCATGTTAATATTAAGCTTCATAAACTGTTCAACATTGATTATAATAAAAATCAGAATATTAGACTGATTTCTGAAGGATCATGTAACACTGAAGACTGGAGTAATGATGCTGAAAATTCAGCTTTGCCATCACAGCAATAAATTAAAATGTAATATATATTAAAATTGACAGCAGTTGTCTGTTTTTTTTCTGTGTTTTTTTAATTAAAAACTAGAAAATTTTCAGATTTATTTTATTGAACATACAGTGGAGATGCAAAATGTATATGATTCTAATTTATTAAATGTAAGCCAAGTTTTAAGGAAGGACAAATTAACTATTTTAATTTAACTATTGTATATACATATATAGCAAAAAAAAAGTATAGTAAAAGACAGACTGAATACTATTAAAATGTCAAATATTTTGTATTATTATTTTTTTATTATTTCTGCTTTTTCTTATTAAATTAATCCAGCCTTGGTGAGCATAAGATACTTAATACAAAAAAATCCTTACATCCTTAATCCTTGGTAAATATGATCAAAGAAAGCTGTGAAAATTAATCTGCACTGTTATTCTTTTGATCTTTTATTTAAAAAAAATCACAAAACTCTAACCTTTCATTGGATAATACAAATTTTAAATGGGGGGAAATACCATTATGAAATAAAACAAAAATTTTTTTTTTATAATACATATTGGCCACAATTAACGGCACCCTTTTATTCAATACTTTTTCAACTCCATTTGCCAGTTTAACAGTTCTAAATTTGGTATTTTAATACTTTTTAGTACAGATTTTGTCGACTTGCCAAATCAGCCTTGCCCTCGCCTTCCAGAAAACTTTCAAACTCAATTATAAATGCCCCTACTGTCAAGCAATAAACACCTCTGCAAGGCACAGAGCTACACGCATTGAACGGCAAGTTTGAACTGCGTCGCTAATACACTCTCCAGCAGCTCCAGACTCGAACGATCATCCTCTCATTATAGCAAACCCAGAGCAGCGGTCCTGGCCCACCCCGCAGCTCCGCTCGTACCCCCTAGCCTCCTCTTCAGAGAACATGGGCTGCGGGGAGCTGCCGGAGATGAGCTCCACCAGCTGAAGGCCTCCCACCAGGGCCTCTATTTAATCACGGCCCAGGCAGCGAGCCCGCTTGGCGGGGAATAAAGACACCCTTCAGCCAGGGCCACTTTGGCTTCCTCCAGCCCCTGCCGCTGCCCTTTCTGTGTCTTGCTCATGAGGGGGGAGCCCTCTTTCCATGACACCATCCGTCTGGCTTTGAAGATGAGAGGCGAGGGTGATAGAAGTGCGGGACCTGCGGATAGAATGGTAAATACGGCCGTTTGCGCCTCCCTGAACACCTAATTGTTTTGTGTTTGCCAGTGTTATTCTTCTCATTAAAACATTGCCTTTAACCAGAGCCTGTGTGGGCTTTGTGAAAAAAAAAATCATCCATTCCCACCCCGAAGCCATAAACCTAAATGTAGAGTTTGAAATGACACTCGTTGATATTCAAGTGGGGTTTTGCTTTTTTTGACCTGAACGGTTTTCTTTCTCTCGATGGCCTGTCCTGTGTCTCTGACTCTCAGAGCTGATACTGTAGATTTTGAAGTGTGAATCCCACCAGGATGTCGGCTTGATCTGTCTTTGAAAAACACATTTTGCTGTGAGTCACATCCTCATTATATCTCATGCGTAATACAGCGACACACACACATGCCTGATATGAAGGTCTGGTATTGTTTCATATCTGCCGTCCCTCGTTCCCATAGCTGTGCCGCTGACTGGCTGGAGCCGTTACTAATCGCTTAAAGCTGATCATTATGCCAGATTTCTCCTCCGCTGGAGTGTTTTGTTTTGGGGGAGGCAGGGACGGGGTCTTGGAGGATGATCAATCATTTCTCCTCGTGGGAGAATATTGATCCTTCCGGTCTCCAGGGCCATGAAGTGCAGAGGGGACGTTCAGCCAATGGGGGGGATCGATAAGAGCGTGGCTGGCTCACGCCGGCTTCAGATAAGTGATCACAGCCATGCTTTCTGATGCTGGACTGGGAAGAATGGTTAAAATACTGGAAGAGTATGCAGGGATGGTGGTTTTCTAGTAGGAGAGATTAAATTAATCACATAAAATCAACAAAGCCTCTCAGAAAGAGAGGCTTTTTTTGCTCCACTGGTGACACCAAAAAAATGGCAAAATAATGTTTGTTATCAAAAAAACGAAGTACCTTCCATTATTTGGAAGGATAGTTGTCTTTTTCTTAACACATTTTTACTTCTTTGTTTTTCTTAATGTATTTATGTATTTTCTTCCCACCAGGGAAAACTAAATAAATATTAATTTGTTTTGAATTTTTATTATTATATTTTTTTCAGTTTATATTTAGCTTTTAGTTATTATTAGTTAGTTAGTTAGTTAGTTCGTAGTTCGTTAGTTGTTGTTTTTTTACTTGATTTTTTACTGGGCACCAAGACAATATACTGTTGCTTAAATAAAATAATGAAGATATTTAATAATTATTAAATGTAATTATTAATACATTTTTTATTCATAATTTGTTTTTGTTTTTTATTATTGTGTTTCTATTTAGTTAGTTGTTTACTTATTTATTTATTTTTACTGGACAGTGAACACCAATAATTATGTTTAATTATGTTAATTAAATAAAAATAATGTTTTTATTATTATTATTAAATAAATATTCTTAATTAATTAATATTTATTGTAATACTTTGCAGTGTTCCTGTTGGGTTCACAACATATACGCTTTGTTCATGACTTCTCAGTAAACTTTGCTTGGTTTGGTAAGTGTGTCCACACTCAGAGAAGCATAAAACGAAAGAAGTCCTTCAGACTTTATCCCTGCAGAGAGAAGTGTAGAGATTGCAGTCAGGTCTGTAGCAGACTTAAGGGTTCCAGTTAAAATGTGTCCGGGGGCAAGTTATCTTCAGATCGACTGGGGTGCTGAGAGAAAGGACATTCTTCAGTGAAGTTTCAGAGAGCTGTATATCCAGGACGGTGGGACTTTGTGAACACTTGGGTAACTTTTTTTTCTGCATTATTCATGAAGCCTAATGCACCAAGTTGAGGTGAAAGGCTACTGATTGAATAATGTTACATATTCGTAGGGGCACACATGAGGGACTTTTAATGACTGCCACTCAAACCGGTTTACAGGCAGTAAGCTGAAACAGTAACATTAATAACTTTGACAAATACATGCTGTAGTCTCTGCTTTTTAGTGCATTGGGCTCAGTCTCATTATCTTGCTGTGCTTTTGTCTGTATTTTAACTCCTTATTATAAAGTTAAGACATATTTACACAAAATAAGATGAGCCCCTTGAGACCCGAACATTAGTATTGTCTTTTTCCAGCTCATTTGTTTTAATTATTAATTAATTATATAAAAATAGTGGGGGGTTGTTTTCATATTATGTTTGGCGATGCATTTTAGATATAGTTATAATTCAGTTTAGTATACAAGCATGTTTTCACTTTCTTGAGAGGCTTTCCCAGCAAGCTAAGCTTGGATCATTTCATCCCAGAATAGTCCTCTGACACTCTTTTAAATGATGAAACTTCAGTATCTTCAATTCAAAGAAACACTCACAAATCAGCCCTTAATTTATAATTGTTTAGCATAGTTTATTTGTAAATTTACTAAATGAGCTCTGTTGTGAATAGTTAAACATATTTGACCACCAAGATCCTCTTTTGTATTTACACCGCATTAGAAAAAAAAAAAAAAATTTCCTATCTCTTGAGAACTGTAAAGAAAACATGCTGGTTAGATTGTTGGAATATTAATTTTAAAAAATTGAATAATCCTACATTTTATTCAGAACAGTCAACAATGATGTCAGTAGGCAAGTGAGTATGTTTCATGACTATGTAATACTAGGAGATTCAAATTGTAAATATTTTCTGTTGCTGTAATTTTTCAAATTATACATTCTCTGATATACAAATGTAACCATTTCAAAGCATACGTTGGTAATGAGAAATGCTCATATGTTTTGCCCTGAATTTGATCCTGGACCACAAAACCAGTCAAATGAGTTTTTCATCTGAAATCTGAATAAATAAGCTTTCCATTGATGTATGGTTTGTTATGATAGGACAATAATTTTTGGCCGAGATACAACTATTTGAAAATATGGAATCTGAGGGTGCAAAAAAAATCTAAATATTGAGAAAATCACCTTTAAAGTTGTCCAAATGAAGTTCCTAGCAATGCATATTACTAATCAAAAGTTAGTTTGTGATATATTAACGGTAGAAAATTTACAAAATATCTTCCTTGAACTTGATCTTTACTTAATATCCTAATGATGTTTGGCATAAAATAAAAATTTATAACTTTGACCCATACAAGGTATTTTTTACTATTGCTAGAAATATTACCTGTGCCACTTGTGACTGGTTTTGTGGTCCAGGGTCACATATGTGGTGGTGTTTTTGAATATCTTTGAATGAGTTTAAAATGCAAAAAATAACCATTTATTAAAATGGTTGTGTTATATACACATATCAAACGCAAAGTTTCTTAGGGGAACGTAAAAGTTTTGTGAGAGAATGCTAAATCATTGAAATTTTATCATCTCTCTTTTTTCACAATCACAATATTACATGATAATAAAAAATGTTATTTTACTAATAATAAAATGAGAAAACACAGTTGTTTTGCAAGCAAATACAAAGTACGGAACACATTTGTTTGTGAAGGAATGCAAAAGTTTTGCAAGTGGATGCAAAGGCATATAAATATAATTTTTCCTCCCATCTCATCAATTTTTTAAAATCATGTCCCCTTATGTGATCAGTAATGTACTGCATTTTAAAACACATCATTCAAGTTCTATTATAACAAACAATAGTCAGTAATCTGTGTGTAGCAATACACTTGTATTCCGCTCTAAACATAGCCATTAATAAACAACAGTTGGACACAAAACAAATCGGAGAGATTTATTGGATGGTCTAATGTTGATTTAATGGTGATTGATTAAAGACACTATCATAAGATTCAAACATTAATGTCATTCACACAGTGAACACAGGGTGGGCACACACACATAATTTGTGTAGTCAAAGAATGAAAGTAACTAAATTGTTTATCTACACTGAGATGAAAGCAGACATGAATCTTATAAAATGAGAGCTTCCAGGGCTTTTAAAGTGATGCGTTATAGTCTGGAGGTTTTCCAGCATTTCAACAGAGGCGATTTAAGGGCAGAATTAAAGTAGGAGAAAAAGCTTTTAGAAGTGAAATAAAAAGGGCGAATTGGCTAGAGAGAAACGATAACGTGTGTTTGAAATGAGAGAAAACTTTCAAAGCAGATAAAGACAGAGTGAAGGAAGGTCATGCGGGTATAGATTTTAGATTTAGGATATTAGATTTTTGACAGTTCAAGGAGTTTAGGTGAATGACCCACGGCGGTGTTGATTTCCAAAGTGATTCCTGTGGTGCGGAGACCCGATTCCTTCCCCAAGAGTCACTTAGTTCTTCTGTGAAAAGTGGAGGAGCCCGGTGGAAACTATGGTGCTCCGTTCAGAGCTGGTGGGGTGTAGAGAAATCAGCCACCTTCCAAACAACCCGGGGAAAAGGGGAAAAACAGACTCAACAGGAAAGGATTCAGCAATGCATGACAGCAAGCAGGAAAAAAGACTGAAATCTAAAAAATAGAGAGATTGCTTTCCCCCCAGCCTCCCCTAAGATGCAGAAATTCTCTGAAAATCAGGCAGCGGGGTTGCTTAGGAGGGTGCGGTTCTGCTTGTGCACATGCCATTGTTGTCTGTTTACTAGATTCAACCACAATCCCTCTCAAATCCCCAATTTTACACGAGCCATGGCTTTTTTATTGCCGATTTTAAAACTATCACGGCAAGTCGGCGGATATAATCTCTCTCCAAAATGATGTGCTTGGCAATTCCTGAACCTGATGTTTTTTCCCCTCCTCTGTGAGGTTTTGTTTGTTTGTTGAAGGAGGACAGGAATACGCTTCTTGGGAACGAGGAAGGCGGGTTTGGATCAGCTCCATAATTTTTGGAAATAGAGATTGCCTGGTTTAATGAGAATAAGGTTGCCACCTGCCCTTCTTATCCAGCTCACAATTAAAAAACATGTTTGACTTTCTCTAATCCCTACAGCAGCTGGCAGCTTTTACAAGCATCGTCATATGAAACTCACCAGTCGAGAACTGCTCATTTAAACGCTGGTAATGTAAGTCTGTGAAAGGACAGAATTAGGAAGGCCAAAGCAATTAATACAAAATAAATGTTGTTGTTTGTGTGTGTATTTATATATACAGCACTGTACACACACACATATATTATGTATACATCAACTTTTTATTTTGGATGTGATTAATCACAATTAATCAATTTGACAGCCCTAGACAGAATATATTCATCCAGTATTTGTTTTCTGTATTGCATAAGTTATTTTCCACAGTTTTAAGATGTTTTACATTTTTAGCAGCAGTCAAATGTCAGAAATGATTTTCAGTTGTAGCATTTCACAAGGTTATTGCAGCTGTTTAATGACTCATGATTCACAGGATCGATTCGGATTAGATTATGCATGCTAATTGTCAACAGACCGCCTATTTCTTTTCTTTTTTTTTGACACTGACCTTCAGGGCACCTTGTGACTGAAAAAAAGTTGACTGTATGCTAATTTTTAAGCCAGAAAGCTGTAAAAATATGTTTTATGCATTACCCTTACAGGCATTGAAAATATATGCAGAAATATTGTGAAATAATGCAGAAAAATATGTATATTTTCTCTGTCTTGTTGTGTTAGATACAGCATAAGATATATAATATTAATGTAAGAAAAGCCAATTCATTTTTTCCACTTTGCCCTTCAGGACCTTTCTGTTCGGATGCCAATTCATTTTCATCACACGAGTTTGTTCGCACCAAAAAAATTGCACTTACCAGTCTGAAGTGTTTCTTCATTTGCATGATGCAGTGTTTTAACTGCACTTTGTCTGACTGTTACATTTGAGATGTTTGATAATAAGAATCCACTAACCTGTAGTATTTTAATTCATAGTTTTTTTTCCCATAATGCCATAGTTTATATTAAGTGAAGTCTCCCCGGCTTCTCTCCTCACCATGTGGAGCCTGTTCTCTGGTCTGGCTGTGAACACACACACATACACACTAACACGCCTCTGATGGGGGGTAAATTATGTTGTAGCTAATGATTACGTTTTCTAGCGGGGGGCGTAGAGGATTGCCTGAGGGCCTCCACAAGAAGGCAAGGGTGAGATATGTTCCTTAGACACAAAGTCTTGACTAAAGACTCAGATGGATTAGTCATTATAATTATAAACGTCCCTGTGACACATAACATATATTTACTGGCAATCATCGCTTCAACTCTTCCTACCATTTGCCAGTGATGTGAATCAGTATGTGGTGAACGTGAATTTGGGCACTAGCAGGGGTCTTGATCCACTAAACATTGGGACACTGATGATTCAATTACACGTAACATGATTACAAGGTCACAAGCTGGTATTGATCATCAAAAATGCTGCATAACACACCATGACTAATATGCTTCCGGTATCATTTGATAAGCATTCGTGTGAATCTTCATAAATCAAACATTTAAGTATATGCTTTTTTCCACAGTTGATGACTCCAAATAATTTTTTTAAGATTTTTTTTTATTATTATTATTGCTTTGATTTCTCTTTCAAACAAGTATCATTGATTAGAAGTCTCATGACTGCAAATGTGCATGTGTCTCACCTCAGAGATGTAGATAGAGATCAATGTCTTGTGTGTCATTTGCCTGGTGGCTTCACTCTTGTCTTGAGCAGTTACTCAACAGCACAGCCATCCATCACATCTCATGCGTTTGTCATTATCCAACCAACCACCTGTCCCTGAGCTACTCCTGACGAGAGAGAGGGAAAGAATAAGAGAGAGATAAATGTCACAAGACCAAAGAGCGTTTCACTAGAGTCTCCTTACAGTTCCTTGATCATGTTTCGTATCAGATATAAGATCAAATTGAACTCGGACGAGCTTCAGTACGGGGGTCACGGGAGGCTTGTGCAGGACACAGAGTTCTTCACAGAGCCCATGCCATTCAATGGCCGAGCCCAGTCATTTCTGGTAAGTGTAATCTCTATTACAACCTTCCATTCCTAAACCGTTGACAAAAAATGGATGTGTAGTGCTCAAAAGTCTGGGCTGGTCCATGACCTCAAGTTTGCCCTTTAACAAAGCACTCGATGCACAGACATCACATTATCATATTTCCATCACCGTATGTTTCAATGGCTGATTTTTCCCCATTACTTTATGAAATTACTTGTGGCAGGGATGTATCTAAGCATCTCCATTGTTCAAGGTCTTCATTTTGATTGATATAATGAGTGGCGATCTGACATTGGAATTTGTTATCTCAGACCCACGTTCAATGAATTGCTTTTCTGTCCAGTCTGGTGAAACCTAAACAAAATGCAAACAAATGTAGGCTACTCCTGAATGAGTAGCTCAAAGCAAAAATGTACAGCTAGACAAATAATTCAACATGCAGTTGCGGATTAATGGATTTATCATTTACAGATGTAGAGACTAAATTATAAAAAGTATATACCCACTCGTTTGAGAATTTGAATTGGTCCGCAAGATTGATTGCTACCTTTAATTACCCTGAAAAGATTTGTTAACTACACATTGCTCTCATTGATTGACCTTGTCGTCTGAGCCAGTGTTTGAAAGATATGGGATTGTACAGTGTCTATCTTTTCCTCATATGCTGCAATGTGTAGTGAGCCACAGAAATCTTTGCTTATTTCATCTTAGCTTAGATTATTGTCCGTGTAGTACTTCAAGGTTGTGTAAGTATGTGTGTTTTTGTGATATACTTGCAGCTAAAAAAGGATCCGTGTGGTCTCTTGTGTCCAAAGCGCACACTGGATGTGCTGTAAACAGAACCTTGATTCTGACCCTGGTGAAATGCTACAGTTACCTGTATAAAAACACATTACCCGAACTAGTTCAAAACAGCAGTGGTTTTAAAGAGGTGAGCACAGTCGTATTTCATTATGCAATAGTAAGCTTCAGAGAGTATGGAGTTTATTGAAAAATATAGCTTTAAAGTAGAGCAGGAGATTGAATAAATCATGATCTCATTTCGGCCTCATTACAGCTGGTTGAATTTTATGACAATCCACTTTATATAGTCTATGAAATCTGAACTCTGAAGGTGAGCACTGCTTTCCTTCCCATAAATCAGCTGAAGATTTTTAAGTATTTTTTTTGCAGAGCAGCCCAAACTGCTTGTTTGAGGTATATGGGCTCTTTAGGCAGTGTGAAGGTTCTTCGGTTATGCAAACATTCTTTTTGCTGTGTTAAGGTTGGTTCAGAGAAGAGTTCATGCTGTATGTCATGCTGCTCAATTTCTTGTCAATGTCTTGTCTTAATGCCAAAGGTTCCGTATTCTATGTAAAGTGTATTTTATGGAGTGTGAAGCTATGCAAAGTTCTGCAAGTGTGTTGTGTAATTTACAGTTTCTAGGTGTACTCTAAAGATTATTTGCATGCATATTTAAGCACTGTTTGATGATTGGGCTGTGTAATTTTTCTTAATTCTGTGTTAAAGGGATAGTTCACCCAAAAATATAAATTACCCCATAAATGTACTCGAACCATCCTAGGTGCATATGACTTTCTTCTTTCAGACAAAATCGGAGTTATATTAAAGCTGCAGTCTGTAAGTTTTGTGTCTTTGTCGCCATCTCTGTTTGAAACCTGCAATTTGAGTTATTTGCGGAATTAGCTTCTTTAAATGTGTTGTGCATCTGCATGGCTTCTCAGCGCAGATGAATCTAATGTTTTGAGCTGTATGTGTGGCTGTCAGTCAACACACCAGTGTAGATATTCACTGTACTTCAGAATCACAGATTCTATGTCTTGGATGTTTGACCCAAATAAGAATTTTCACTGGAAAATATCAACTGAACAAGTAACAAGTCTGCAAATTTTGTTCTCAAAATGTTAATGTTAACAACATTAAGTATCACGTGATTTTGTGTATTTAGTGTGTATTAATGTTACCTGTAAACTAGTTTCTAGAATCTCCAGTTTTCGCTCATGATTGTCATATGGACTTTTCTGGATTACAATCCACCATCAAAATTATAAAAGTAATTATTCCACCTGCTTTGAGAAAAGGCTATTAATGATCCACCACCTGCAGGATCCTCACATGCGATATAGCTACTAGCCGGGACTCCTTCTTTATGTTTACAGACGTGATGTTATGACGCAAAACGAACAGCGGCATGCTTGTATTTCCCACAAAACCTACCAGTACCACTCAAATTAGAAAACATTATTACAAGCTTACCATTGTGAATCGGGCTAAGGTAAGGAGCTAGTTTTGAACACTGGCTGGTTATATACTTGCCCAGAAATTGATTTTGGACCATTTTTTTAACCCAAAAAGGTCGTGGACTGCAGCTTTAAAAAATGTCCTGGTTCTTCCAAGCTTTATAATAGCAGTGAATGGGGTTTTTAAAAAAGCCCCCAAAGAATCTATCCATAATAAATAAAATTGCTCCACACAGCTCCAGGGGGTTAATAGTGGCCTTCTGAAGTCAATCGATGCTTTTGTGTAAGACAAATGTCCATATTTAAAACGTTATAAACCGTAATCTCCAGCTTCTGCTTTCCTGCAGTTCCTTTATGCAGTGTAAAGTTTCTTTGCAAAGTTCATAACATACAAGTATTGCTGTGCAATGTAAGGTTGTTTGTGTAAAGATTGTTTTTGTGCATTTTAAAGGTTCTTCTTAGTGTAATGGATCCAAATGCCCATGTGAAGTTTCATCATGCAGTGTAAAGGCACTTTGTGCTGTTTTCTTAATCCAGTGTAAAAGAGACTTGTGCAGTTTGAAGGTCCGGAGGTTGTGTAGTGTAGAGGTTTAAAGGTTCTGAATTCAGTGTATCTGTATGCAGTGTAAGGGTTTTGTGCCGTTTTAATGTGTCCTAATGTAGTACGTATAAAAGTAGTTCATACAGTCTTAAGCTTCTTTATACAGTGTAAAGTTTACACATCTGAAGAAGCTGTATGATGTGTGCAATGTATTTCTATGATATGAGCTCTTTGATGATTTAAAAGTGCTGTATGTCATTTTTTTGGCTGTACAAATGCATAAAAATACCATATGTTTGCAGATATTTAGGAAACATGCTAAGTTCACATACTTGTTTCTCTGAAAAACAATGCTACAGCCAGTTATTCTACTTTGAAGTGTGCATTCCCTGTCAGGATGTCTGTTTTTGTTTTAGTCTGCGTGATTCTTCACACTACCAATTTACCCAATACACCCTTGGTTGCCAATTGGTGGAAAACACAGCATATTGCAGCAATGGAAGCCAGCAAACGAGTCAGAGATCACAGGTTCTACCCAACCTATGGAGCTTCAACATCCATCTAAAGCTCTATGACCAGAGGAACATTAAAACAAGGATAAATCATATAAGGCTCATCGCCTTCTATTGTCAAGTGCACTCGTTCCTAAGCATTTCCTAAAGCATTTCCTAATTTCGCTTCAGATTTTATATTTTTTATACTGTCATCATTTGTAAAGTATATATATACTTTCCTTTACAAACTTTACCTGTATGTACTTTTTTTTAAATGGAGATTTTTGAGGGTGGTTCTAGAGATTTTCTGAGGGAGGGGTTTGGCAACACTGAGTGCTATAGCCTGGATACAGCAGGAGACTCCAAACACCGCTCTGGAGATGGAGATGAACCCTTGGGGAGGTTTTAGGTCGAACTTCAAACAGTTCCCCCATACCTGATTTATTTTCAGAGTTCTCAATCTGTCTCTATCTTTCCCTCTTTCCCTCCCTTTTCTCTACTGCTAGTAACTGCCCATTCAGTTATTTCCCCAGGCTGTTTTCTGATGGAGCGCTCCAGCCAGGGAATAAGGTAGGCCTGTAACGAACAGTTGAAAGAGCCGTCTCCAATCAGTTAGCCTGTGAAAGCCTTGGTAACTTTCTGTTCATAATATAAGCTTTCTGTTTAGCTCTCCCTCTCTCTCTCTAAGTCTCTCTCTCGGGGCAGGTCTATAAACACACCCCCTTGGTTTCATATTGCTATTGATCTTTGGCTGCCCCTTATTTATAGACTGATAAATGTATCATTTGTTTTCTCTGCTATAGAAAGGAAACTCAGCCTATTAGTTTCACAACGTCTTCCTCATATTTATCCTTTACGGTCTACCTCGCCTTCCTTTTCATGGTCGGCTGGCTAGGCAGTTTATTAAGGGTATACAGATGAATAAAAAGGATGGATGAATAGGTGGAAAGTGAAAACATTTTCAGTGTAACCACACATTCTTGGCCACATACAAATCTACCTACCATAGTTTTGTACAAACATTTAAGTCTATACTGTAATTTCACCATTAATAAACATGTAATGGTTATTTATTGTAAAAAAAATCCTCACAAAGTGTAACAATCACAATATATTTTTTCTCAGACAGAGAGAACGAACTGTACTGAGCGTGTGCAGAATGAATGTCATCAGTCTATCTTATTTGGTGGCTTTTCAAATAATTTGAGTGTTATAATTGCCCCAGTCTCCCCTAGAGACTGACCTTTATACTTGTGAAACAATTTATGTTGCTAAGAAACCTTGGCATTTTTTAAACCAATGAAATTAAATGTTCTTAGTTATGAATTCCTTTTTTATTACTTCAAACTACACAATCCAAACTCATCATTGATTCTCTCAGTTCACTGCAAGTGCAAGCTCTATCCAATGCAAATCTAGCTAGCAGTAGGGTTTTTCTCTCTGTCATCTAATGTTTACATTTTAAAGACCTGATAAAAAAGATAAATACCCTCCTTCTCTCTCACACACAAACAGGTTTACACACCACACACTCACTTTAAAGGAATGTCTGATTGTGACAAAAAATGAATTATTAAAACGAGACGCAGGTGCCGGATGCAGCCTCCATTTTGGGAGACTCACAATATGATTTATTTAAAGGACTGTTGCTTCAAAGTCAGTTTGAAGTTTGTCTTTTCTCGCCATTTCTCTTTAATGGGACCCATCCTCTCAATCACCGTTACCCCCCCCCCTGCTTTATCTCGCTCTTGTTCTTTTGCCATCTCACTCACTCATTCTGTTCTCTTTATCAGAAACAAGGCAACATTTACACTCTGAATTTGCACTTCTTTGCTCACAGCTATCACAGTTTAAAAGGATGAGCAGTGCTGGATGGCTAGTGTTTGTTCAATATTGCAGGATTCACATGGTACCCTCAGCACTCGGACATAAATAAACATCACACTGGTTTCGATCAGGCCCGCTTGTAGGAAGCATCACCCGCTACCCCGAACAGCCCTTTCCAGAGGCGTTCTGCATGAATTACTCAATTTATCCCTCGTGGTTTTCATTTTGGGACAAGAGGAATACTTTTTGCAGTGCTCGCTCCAAAAAGCTGCAATTTGTCAGATCAGGAAAAAGGTTTTTGCTCCCCTCCAATTTGGGCTTGATAGGATTTTGGCTTGTCTCATTTCAAAGTAGTTTCTGACAATTTTACAGTGCTGAATCAGCCATTTGTGTTAACCTTCCACTCACAATGTTTTTATCTCCTCTGTTTTTATTGTTTTCAGATTTAACCCACTAATGTAGGTTTATGGAAAGCTTTGTTAAATTTTGATGCACTTTTATAGCACATTTTTTTTATTGGAAAAGTGAATGGACAAGCTGTTGTGTATTATTGTAAATGTGTAATTTGACTTTTCTGAATAACAATAAAAAATTAGCTGAAAAAATATTACAAAAATACTAAATGACTGCCTAAAAAAAAAAACAATAAATACGGAATAAAAGCTGGAGAAAGAACTGTAAAATGTTCATAGACGTAGATAAAATGTGATGACTTCCTACCCATCCATAAGTAACAAGTACTGCACTGATTATTTCCCAGACATAACTCCAAAAACTAATATATCATTCTGCTCATGGATATCTAGTTGAATTGCTACCAAGTGCCTCAAAGAAAATTGTGAATATCTTTGAAAAATATTATGCCATTAACATGGCAAACTTCAAATCCAGTGATTATTTCATGTTCAAAAGCATTTGTCGCAGCTCCAAATAACTGCCTTAGGACAGTCTACGGACACGTCATTTGAGGCTGAGACTAATTAAAAATCATCTTTTGTTGTTAACCATTTAATTTCCATCTCATGTGCATTGTTTGTTTCCAAAGTGAAGAAAATAGTGGGTTAATAGTTCCTGTACCAGCTTTTCACAGGCCATACTTTATAGTTGTTCCTCTTTCTTTCTCTCTCTTTCCATCTTTGTCTCTCTGAAGAATGGGCAATAGAAGGTTTCTTAATGAGCAGCAGGATTGAATAATTACAGCCCTTAGATGTTTTCTTGATGAGATCCTTGCAGCTCATGATGGGCCACGCAGCTCTTCTGACGATTCCTGTAGAAAAGAACAGAGGAAAGATACAGAAGTGTGAAGCTCTGTGATCAAAGGAACGAAAAAGCTCCCTTTTATTTCACTCTCTGTCTAAAGCAATATGAATCCTCCACGTTCTGCCACACTGTGCGGATAATAAGGAAGCAGACTGGGATCGAGGAGAAGAACAGTGGGAGTTTTAATACTAATTTATAACCTTCCGTCTGACCCACATTCATTGGGTGCCAGAGACCAGGTTGAGTGAGTGACAGCTCTTGGAAGGACACCTTGCTATTGGACACTCTATGGGGAATCGTAGTTTTATGGGTCCGAACCATCCGGTAACTTAGTAACCTCTCATTCCACATGAGAATATGGCCTTCGTTAGCAGGAGGAGCGACTTTGGGTTAAGATATATTGAGCGGTAAGCAGAACGAGGTGAAGAGAAAGAGAAAAACTGCTCAGGTTCCTTAGAGGATAGACCCAAGGGGTGAGACAACCCTCCTTATTCTGTCTGCTTTATATGCTTATAAAATGTTGATCAGAGTGTTTCAATATTTTATCTACCCAAATGCATTGCACACCTTTTGAAAGAGAGGCACTGCAAGCCACAAACCTTCACTGTGGGTGATGCGAGCACCGAGCGTGAAGCGAATGTCTAATGGTGTGCAGTCATTTGACAGCTTTGTTCCTTTACTATGCAAGAGCACGAATTGAAGGTTTTTCTCACAAGTCTCTGAAGTTCTGGTTTTGTATTAAGAGAAAGTTCATATTTGCACACAGGCACACCCTGGAGCATTTTGGGGTAAGGCCCTGCTGTAATCAGAATAAGTCTTGAGACCTTTGAACCTGCAGCCCTCCAGCACTGTGTCCAAATCTCTTGGAGTCTTACCTGGGATACAAACCACCCACACTCGAGCTCAGGGCATCTTAAAAACAAGTTTGAGTTTTAAGGGTGTCTGTGCAGAATATGCATTGCTATGAAGATGCAAACTGTTTCTAGGGTGTTGCCAGAAATCTTAGATTACCCCACGCCTCAAAATATGCTGCTTCAGTGTTAGTTTATTGCGAGTGGTTGTCAGGTCTTTGCAATTAAAGGGTTAGTTCACCCAACAATTATAATTTTGTCATCATTTACTCACCCTTTTGTCGTTCCAAACTTGTACAAGTTTATTTCTTATGTTGAACATAAAGGAAGATATTTTGAAGAATGCTGTAATCAAACTGCTGTTGGTCCCCATTGACTAGTATTTATTTTCCTACTATGGAAGTCAATGGGGACCAACAACTTGGTTCTTCACAATTCTTCAAAATATATATTTTTTGTGTTCAACATAAGAAAAAAAATATACAGGTTTGGAATGTCATGAGGGTGAGTAAATTATGAAGAAAAAAATGTTTCATTTTGGGGTGATTTATATAGACTTATTCCTTTAAGTGTATGGTATTTTTTATTTCTTTAATTTTACCATCCACCAGACAAAAACTTAAGTCCAAACACTTAGAAATGTCCTTGTACACCTTGACCATGTCAATAGCATAAACAGTAAAGGACAAGTTAATCCTATTTGAGCTAACTGTTAGCATGATTTTTAAAACATTAGGCAAACTTTTAGCATGAGAAATATCCTTGCAAAATTGAACCATGGTTTTACTACAAATAAAACCAAAAACAATTGTTACTATAGTTACAATATGGTAACCACAAAGTAACAATGTTTTTGTTACACTAACCATAGTTTAAACCATTGTAATAAAAAGGTGGATATACAAATAGCTAACAATACACCCCCAAAAATGGTTGCTATACTTTTAATATAATAAAACCATGGTCAATTTACGTAAGAGTAGTAGGATGAAAAACAGTAGGCTAACCCTTATTGTGAGAAATAGTAGGCTTGCAGTGATGCTTGCATTAGCAAACACTGATGTAAGTTACTGTCAGCTGAAGAGGTGGCTTTCATCCAAATAAGCTAAAACGGTTAAAGGGATAGTTCACCCAAAAATGAAAATTCTGTCATTACTCACCCTCATGTCATTCCAAACCCATAAGGCCTTCGTTCATCTCCAGAACACATGTTAAGATTTTTGATTAAATCCAAGCTTTCTGACCCTGCAGCAACACAGCTACCAGACAGGCGGTAAGGACATGGTTAAAATAGCCCATGTGACATCAGTGGTTCAACTGTAATTTTTATGAAGCTACGAGAATTAATTTTTGTGTGCAAAGAACAAAAAATAACGACTTTATTCAACAATTCTTCTCTTCCGTCTCTGCCATGCATTCACGAGAGTACCATGAGGCATGTGTTGTAGTTCTATCGTGAACGTGTAAAATTAAGGTTTAACCACCGATGTCATATGGACTATTTTAATGTTTTTAATGTCCTTTTTAATGACTATTTTAATGTCCGTATTACGTTTCTGAGACTTAAACGTGGTAGTTCCGTTGCTATGGAGGGTCAGAAAGCTCTTGAATTTCATCAAAAATAATCTTAATTTGTGTTCTGAAGATGAACGAAGGTCTTATGGGTTTGGAACGACATGAGGGTGAGTAATTCATGAAAAAATTTTCATTTTTGGGTGAACTAACTCTTTAAAATGGGATGTAGGCCTAAATGGCAAAATGTGAGCATCAAGGATTCAAGGATTTTATTCGTCACATACTCAATTATACAGAATATAATCAGTAGTGAAATGTAAGTCAGGTCAGGTCTGCTCAATGGACAGTGCAAAATATTTAACACAACACAAGAGAAAATACATAAATATAGGTAATAAAAAAAATAAAGAAGAATAAGATGTGCAATAAAATAAAATGTGCAGGATAGTATACTGTGGACTTAATAAATAATAATATAAGCAGGGATGTGCAAGAGGAATGTGCAAACAGGTTCTACAGGTACTGTATATACATAGCAGCAATACGGATGATGGAGATCATGTTTACTAAATTGTTTACTTACTGTTTATTAAATTGAGTCCTGTAAATGTTATTAGACTGAGTTTGAGTTTAGGAGCCTGATGGCCTGGGGAAGAAGCTCCTCCTAAGTGTCTCAGTTTTTGCCATCAGGCTCCGGAAGCGCTTGCCAGATGGCAGTAAAATGAAAAGACGGTTACCAGGGTGATTTGAGTCTTTGGTGATTTTAGCAGCTCTGCTTTTGCAGCGTTTGAGGAAGATGTCCTGCAGAGAGGGGAGAGCAGACCCTGAGATGCGCTCAGCTAAGCGCATAACTCTCTACAGAGCTTTGCAATCCTGATTGGAGGCGTTACACTTTCTATGGTGCCTGAATAGAAAGTTTTCAGGATAGCTGGTGAGACCCTGAATTTCCTCAGCTGTTGCAGATGGTACAGTCTTTACCTGGCTTTCTTGACCTGTGTTTGAATGTGTGCAGTCCAAGTCAGGTCCTCGGAGATGTTTACACCGAGGTATTATATACTGCTTATATAATCTTTTAAGCAATAAATCTTTTAAACAGGGATCGACACTGAAGCTTAAAGAAATACATTAAAACACCCACAACTCACAGGTCTTCCTGGAATTACTATTATGCACAAACTATAGAGCACTAATTTGTGAGAAGTCGAGACAGTGCGTACGACACGTTAAACCAACTGGGTCACTTGTAGCAAGTGTCAGGGAGTTCATCCTCTCCCTACTGAGCCCAAAGCTCCTGCTGCTACATCTGCACAGTCTCGCTCTCACTGAGGTGGCTTCGATCAAAAGCTAATGCCTGAAACACTTTACACCTCTTGTTGTTTGTTCTCATTCTCCTCGCTCTCAGTACCTCTCTTTTATCCCTGCTAGAAAGATTAGCTTAGCTAGTCAGCAGCATGTTGTGTTTTGGTTGCTGGTGTGGTGTGGTGTTTGTTTCCTCAGTAGACTGTAAAACTAGCTTAGCATGTGAGACTATCTTGATCATTCATCTTGAAAGACTTTAGTTTTCGACTAACATCACGTTTTTCAACCAATGTTGGTTGGATGTCATGTTGGTTGCAATTAATGCCTTTGAATATAATGTTTCTTGAAGTTCTTATATTTAGCATGCTAGCACTGAAGCTAAGTATCACTTCAGGATTCTCCAAAATTGACTAGTTGTGAGTTGAATTGGTCTTAAGGAAGGCCTCAAGACACTTTTTTGTTTTTTAATGTCTCACATTTTGTTTTTTTTTACGTTTGGACTTTTAACCTGATTTAGCATACAAGCATGGAACAATGGTTTTGTTTACATTTGCAGCGGCATTATTTTAAAGGGGATAAATCCACTTTATTAATAAACAAGTTAATTGTTGGATGACTAACCAGCTTCCAAACTGAGGCCTAAATCATTGCAGCTGTGATTTCCTGACTGAGTTCCATGTGTGTGCAGATGCAGAGCAGACAGTCTGGAGCTCGACCTCGTCATGTTTCTGCTCTGTCTTCATGTATTAGCACGAGTCCTGATTCAGCAGCCTTTAATGAATCACATCACCGCCTTTACATTTCCGATGTTAACGTTGGCTCACTTTGCATTCTAGCCTCAGGCACAATCCAAGATCTGAAAAAAACATACATTGATCTACTTTTCAAAAAATGCTTTAGATGTAGGAAGTGAACAAATATATATTTTTACATTTTAAAAGAGGTAATTATTGATCAGATTAACCATGAAATAAATGGAATGCCTGCCTTCGTGCACAAGTTATAATAATCAAGGAATTTATATCTTCTTTCCCTAAGTAAATATTAATTTGGAAGAGGAAAGGAAACACAAAAATGTGTTTTTAAAGGGATTATCCGCAATTAAAATCAAATGAGAAGTCTGTCACCATTTACTCATCCTCATGTCTTTACAAAACCTTATGATGGACTTTCTACAAAAATTTGCACAAAAAGACTAATTCTGATGCTGTTGTATCAATTTTGAAAAAGGATGCAAAAGCACCGTAGAATTAGTCCATGTGTGCTGTATTTAGTCGTTATTTAACATTAATTCTAAAATTCAGTTGAACCCAATGTAAACCAGATCAGTCTGATGTTTGAACAAATATTTTACACTAGCTTTGTGAATGGTATCGGCTGATTTGTTTATGACTCATGAATCTTTGAATGACAATCAACTGAATTATCATAACATTTACTTGAATGGGTGTGCATACAAAAGTCATGATTCATGAATGAGGTTTTATGCATGTTTATGACAACTGTCATTAAGTGTCCCTCAGACATTATTTGACAATTAAAGCCCATCTCAAACAATGTATCTTTGCGTTATGACATGTCAAAATGATATAACATGATAAAAAAACTCATATTCATGACATGTCATGATTATGAAGGGTCTGTAGTCTTCAGCTTCAAAAAGTTGCTAAAACAACTGCTTCAGAAATTGCTAAAGAACATGTATTAGACTGGATCCCAAGTTTAACTTGAATTTAAATTTTGACCTTTTCTTCACTCAAAAATACTTCTAGGGCTTTGGCTCCTTTCTGTAGCAAAACACGCTTCCTTTTAGTTTTCCGCAATAGAAAGAAAGTCATGTGTTTGGACACACATAGGAGTGAGTAGTGACATAATTGGACCTTAAAGGACACCAACAACTACCCAAATCCTCTAGCGTGAGAATGAACAGTGATGGTGTCTGTTATCAGCTTAGATCTTGATTCTTCATGTTTCTGGAGCCTGGCCAGTCGCATGAGGTCCCCTTTCCTGCCCTGCTTCCTCCAGGACCATTGTACCTAAAGATAACGTTTTTGTCTTAAATGTCAGTGATGGATTAGCCAGCTGGTCAGGGGTCACTGGCGGCCATGTAGTTTGTAATGGCCTAAGTTGCGTGATTATCGGTGCTGATGAGCCGACTGAAAGATGGTTATGCCAGGAATCAATGAGCCTGTTAATACCGTTTTGGCTCAAAGTGCCTTTTAAGAGATCCAGCTAATCGCAGCAGGCATTTTAATTCAGCAAGATATTAACGCCGGTGTAACTCAGACGGAGTTCTGAAAAAAACATTAATTTAAAGGTCTGTCTGTCCATGACTCTGGCCATAAAGTGAGATTTTATATCTTTTTCTTCTCTCCTATCTCAAGCTTTTAATTAATAATAATAATTTGTTACATTTATATAGCGCTTTTCTAGACACTCAAAGCACTTCACATTGTGAGGGGGATATCTCCTCATCCACCACCAGTGAGCAGCATCCACCTGGATGATGCGATGGCAGCCATATTGTGCCAGAACGCCCACCACACACCAGCTTACTGGTGGAGAGGAGACAGTGATGCAGACAATCAGTGTATGGGGATGATTAGGATGATTTTTTAAGGGTGAGTTTCAGTTCAGTGCTTCTCTTGAGGTAAATAAATAGTGTCTGTATAGACTTAGGCATTCTGCTAACATCAAGTCTGAATGTAAACAAAGAAATATTAGATTCTTTTATTTTACTCATTCTCCTTCTAGACTGAGACTTTCTTAGTCAGATCATCTTACATTTTACATTAGAGAGTGATTTTAAGTTTCTTCTTAACTAGTAATGCTTTTATACAGCATAATGTAAACTGGCTTCAAGAAAGCACCCAAAACAAACATTGAAGTGAACATCTATTTGTGAAAAGATTATGGAGTACATTTTAGTAAAAATAAGAGTTTGCCGTTTACCAGAAGAATAGCTCAAGCTGCTTACAGCCTCCATTCCTTTGATAATCCCATTTCCTGTTTCCAAACTGTTGCAGTGACATCTAGTGGTCAGGTGCAGAACCACACATATAAAATGCTGTGCCCTAAGATTAACATTCAGTGACTCACATAAATCAATAGTTACTGCTGTGTCTGTTTCATAATGAAATCTGATGTAAATCCCAGAAGACAGAGAGGCATGATTCTGGATGCTTCTTAATTTAATTCACTGCAGCAGGCTTATAATATAAATCCATATATTATAATGCTCCATAAATGGGTCGGTGAAGAACTTAAAAGATTTTCTTAATTTTTTCATGACATTACTAACTATTTGAATGAGCACAGTTACTGATAATATAGTAATGTTGGTAATTGAAAGAAAGTTATTCTTAAACCTGATAGATGGAGAGATGCAGCAGGGACCCCTTGTTGCTTATTATATTAAACTGGGTGTTGGGTTTTAACCATGACCTATGCATTTTGTGGAAGTTAACTTTTATAAATTAATTTTTTAATCATATGTAAATTCATGTCCCAGTCACATTTTTTCTAAGTCAAGTCAAGTTGAGCTTTATTGTCATTCCGCTACATGTGTGGACTGGACATACAGTGGAACGAAATGTCGTGCCTCACAGGACCACGGTGCTACATGAATACAGACATACAACAATGGAGTAAAACAGTATACACAACTAACCTACTTACAGATTTTGACTATACATATGCTATATATAAAAATGGTTACCTATACATAAACTAAAAAATACAAACTTTACAGCTGTACAAATGCTTTGCAAATACTGTACATGTGCAAAGAGAACATCGCGAGTCAAGCAGCTGGCTGGGGAAGAGTGTAAGATAGTTTTTAGTGCATGAGCATGTAAACATATATATATTACTGAGTATTTTGTGGGGTTATGTACACACAGCAGTCTGTGAAAAGTGTCTAGTGCAAATAGAGGAGAGTGTGGTGTCAAATAAACATTACTTACACTATCAGAATAAATAAATCTATTTCATATTTTTACATTAACAATGTAATTAATATTCTATTAAACCCAAGTATGAACCTCATCAAGTTAGTCTTTTTTAAACATTTTACATTTATTCCAAAATAATAATTCACGACAGTAACAATTTAAACAATATATTTGTGCACTTATGTTCAGCTAATCTTTTTAATATTTAGCTTGTAACTTATGTTTTTTTTTTTGATCATCAGTCATCAAAGCTCTGTAGGCTAAATATTGGTCACAGACAGATTTTCATCAAGCTGATTACTCAAAAACTCCCACAGATCATGTTTTCATGCCATTTCAAGTCTTATTGTGATTTAACTAATTAAGTTGTATCTAAGTGTGTTGGTTGTTTACTTACTTTTTAAATTAGTTATACCATTATATTGTTAAATCAGACTGATTCGCAAACATGGAATGTGCATGAACACAAGAGGCGGGATTTATCGCATGAACCAATCACAGCTGAACGTAACCAGTCATTTCCATTTACATCGTGATGACTTTCCCCCACTCACTCTCAATTACCCCCCACTAAACCCAGGGGGTCTGTTAAAACTCAATGAGCTTAGGGGAGGTGAGAAAGACGCAAACTCCCACTGTAACTTTACCTGCTGGTGATTCTGTTTGATAGTGTTTCTTTAGAAAAACAAGTGATTTATACACTTTTTAATGTTATATTTTGTAAAATTTGCATTGATTTATTTTTGTATACAATTTTTTTTCTCTTCCAATATTTTGAGGAGGGACTGCCTCTTTGGAGGAAACACTCCTTGTACCTAGGTGGTTAAGTCTAAATATACTGTATACATGAGCTAGATGCACTCAATGATGTTCAACAAGCTCAATAAAAGATAAAACCCACTGAAAACACTCACAATACAAACCACTCACACAAGGCCACACACAGTAGGAACACAGTGAAGCTTCTGGTATTGAAACAGTGATTGTCTATTTGTAATCGTGGCAGTATCTTCTTGGCGCTCACACTGAGCGCTTCGGGTCCAGATCCAGCAGGTAAGTGCAGGCCCAGTTAATATAGCTCACGTATGCTCCCTGTGGAAATCAACCACAACCTGACCTACAAGAATGACTCTGTTTCCTCTCCCTACACACGCAATGTTTTATTCATGAGAACTTTCGCTAGATATAGTCTCTGATTTCATTTTTTTCCTCTGAGAGAAACAAGTCTTTCTTGTCGGTAGATGCCCGGACCCAATCACTTCTCAGATCCCGCTGGACTGATCCCAGACCTGTAGTCTCATGTCCTGCTGTGTGAAGTGAGGTCAAAGAACACTGATTTCACTAATAAAAACTGTATTGCGAATTTTTCCCAGGTTACATAAAGAATTGTTTTCACTCCGCAGATTAGAGCCCCCTTTAACAGTGCAATAACATGCTTTCAAGCTTTTCTCCCAAGAGAAATATCGCTTTGGCTTTTTTGAGCTTGGTCGGTGTATAGCCACATGAATTGTTTTTTATATGGCAGGTTTATCAGAGCAGCCACTATCCCCAACATTTTAAGACATGGTTTAGTTTATTCTTGGACTTACCTAGAAACCTCAAATCTGAAGACCCCATTTATATCTGGTTGTTACATCTTGGGTGATCTCATCTGTCAATCAGCACTAAATAAACCAAAACAAGATACATAAAATCTTGTCACATGATCAGTCAACCACATTAGAAGGTATTGTGCTTCTTACAATGTAAATTGATTTCTTCATATAAATATAAATGAGTGTGAATGAAGACTTTTCTCTTTCTTTCTAGATCTACATTCCTTGCAGAACTGCTCTGATCCTGGCAAATGAGGACATTGATTTCAGACATTGAGGACCGTGCGGATGAATGGAGACCGATTCTTGCATCATATTCCAGAGTTATATGTAATGCTTACAAATGCTGTTATTTGCCCTGTAATGTTGTCCCATATTCAGAGATGTAGTTTTAATTGTGCACCACAAAAGTAGTTATCTAACAGAATGTCCAAGCTGCTCTTCTCCATATAATGAAAGTTGGCTGTCACTGGTCCCCATCTGCTTTCATTACATTTCATTGACATTCTGCTACATTTCCAGTTTTGTGTTCTCCAGAATAAGTCATACGGTTTTGGAACGACATCAGGATGAGTAAATTATTACTTTTCACTTATTCTCTTTTAGGCTCTTTTAGTTGTTTTCTTTCTTTTTTTGGTGAAATAATTTGTTATATAAGAGAAATTACAATTCTGTACAAACTGAAGGTTATTGTAATTTTGGAGGTTAATGCATTACAAAAGTAAAAATAATTTTGAATATGCTGTTGTGAACATTCTTTCTAAATGGATATTGCTTGTGTCATGACATCAGTAAGGTCATTTTGTTCTCTCTCTCCATGTCTCTATTCATCCTGCTTTCCCTATTCCCCCCCCCCCCATAACCTTATCCTGTCTTCACTTAGCCTTAAATGCCTCCAATCCATGGTTCTGATTTAGTGGGCCATTAAAAAGTTTTACAGCACTGGGTGACATCATAGGCCAGTTGGATGTACTGGGGAATATGAATCTCCTGTGTCCTCTCCAGGGAAGACAAATAATTCCCTTGTAACCGTTCCCTTGGGTGTGAGGTCTCAGCAGCTGTTCTGACACAACAGGAGACAAAAATCTTACCTAATTACTCTAATTAATTTTTTTTTTCCTTAATGCATTTAATTAAATTGCTTCGGTTTAATCTATCATAGCACTTTAATTTTGCCAGAGCTCTCAGCCCAAGCTTTTAAACACTAATAAGAACGGTATATCAATATTGAAGACATTCATGTCCTTATAGTGGAGTTTATTGCTACCGCAAACAGCAGTCAGGGTGGTCAAATAAACATGAGGGGGAGGGGGGCAAATTGTGTGCATGTATACACTCATTTTGTATGCTGTAATTCATTTTCTGTTATAATACCAGTCCAGTTTTTCCTCCAAAAATGAAGCAAAGTTTAAAAGTGTTTAAAATTAAATTTTGATTGAAGCCATCTTTCCTAGTTACGTGAAAAACAAAGTAAAAAAAAACCAGTGTGGAAGTACACAATTGACTGTCTTTTGAATTGCATCATTTGAATCATGCACTGAACCGATTTGTTCAAAAACAATCAATTCATTCAGGACACAGCACTTGAAGTTTGAGTAAAATAAAGACATTGAAAAAAGCATCGAGGCTCTATTGCTTTATTGAGTCTAATAGAATCGTATCGTATTGAGGTATCGGCAAATATCGTATCGCTGTGTATGAGAATCGATATTGTATCGAATCGTGACAAACCATCCGATTTACACCCCTAGTAAAAAAATAAGTATACTTAGGCCTTTAGTGTTATGTTAGAATCATTATTATACTCATACCTTTTCTTGATTTAATATTTTGAATTGTTTTTAGCGTTATTTTTTGTTTTCATTTAAATGTTTAGTTTTGAAATGTTTTTGTATGCATTTGTAATATTGATTTAATTTCTTTATCTTCTTAAATGTGTATATATAATATTTATAGTTTTAGCTTTTAATTTTAGCTACTTTTTCTTATTTGTAAGTCACTTTGGATAAAAGCGTCTGCTAAATGACTAAAAGTAAAAGTAATAGTTTAATTAGTCACAGATATATGTATGGTAATTTATATTATATTTATTTATGGAAGTATGCTATCATCATACCTCAAACTTCTCAGTTTCGTCCGAGTGTGTTCCGAATGAAAGCATTGTGTCAAGTAAACTTCAACGGATATGCTGTGTTCAAAGAATAGGGATCAGTGAACACTATGTAGAGAGCCTGTCAGTTGGCAAGCATCTTTATCAAAGTCTTTGATCTTTATTAAACGAGTCACTGATTCATTCTTCTACTGTGTTGCTAGGATATGCGCAATGGTTAATTGTGCTGTCTCGTTGTTTGTAATTTTGACCACGCTAAAACAGACAAGGTGACTGGCAACATAGTGTCTTAAATGTAACTGAACTGTTATTTTTCCCGTGAAAGTGGGCGTGGCCATTTGTAAACTTTATGGGTCTGGCATCTGGCTATTTTTTTTTTTTTGTACATAACAGCTCGTTTTGCTGCTTGATATTGCAAATTGGTGTGTCTTACCACATTATTTTAATCAGGGATTGAATGTAACTTTTTCACTCACTAGTCAATTTGGCTACTCAATTTTTAAGTTACAGGCTGTTCATAACTTCTACTAGACCAAAAAAAAATATAAATCTGAAATATAGCTGCAAGCAGCGATGGCGAACCCAAGCCTTGGGTGCAAAAGCCACCCGGTGGAATCAGGAAAACTGTGCACACCGGGCACATGCATTTACAGTAACCCTCTGTCAGTCTCATTTTAAGGGATACAGCAATGAAAGGGTTATTCTATAACTTTAAGACTGCGAAACACACACAGATTTGAAAAATGTAACAAATATATTGTTCGTTGTTAGTTCATGTTAGTTAATGCATTAACTAATGTTAACAAACGACACCTTATTGAAAAGTGTTATCAAAACCTTGAATTATTTATAATAATTTTTTTAACAATTTTAACGATCTATAAGCATTTGTGAAATAAGTTTGCCTGTATTTTGTCTATATTGTTATAGACAAAATCACAGATATAAATGAAGAGACTTTTAAACCAAGAGTGTAAAATACACTCACACACACATAGGGTAGTAACAGTATGAAAATGTCTTATATTATGATTACAGTGACCAAAATTATCATGGTTATCAGTATTATTACGGTACTGTTCAAATGTGCTGGAGATGTTTAAAAAGTACGACACATAAATCAAGTTTTATATTTATATTTATATCAGCAAACAACAAAATGACTTTTTGTTTGCATAATTACTAAAAACAATAACATTACCAATGATGTTTGGATTTTAAATGACAACTTGGCTGACAACAGTTTAATATCATGTTCACATATCTAATGTAAATGTTCAAATAAAGCTTTGAAAAAGTTTCATAAAAAGGTAAACCTCACATTTCAGCCTTTAAATTAAGAAAAGGGTTAAGTCAAAATGATAATTGATTAATAAAATATTATATGTATTTTATCTGCTCCATAAATAATTCTAGATAACTTATCTGAATTGTTTAAATGTGTAGAATTCACATAAGCTTGTTTTTATCAACTGGTCAAAATGTACAGCAGGGCATGCAAATGCAGTCCGTTTTTGGCCAGACAGAAACTGCACACAGGCTGGATGTGAATGGAAGTCCGTGTAAATCCACTGTCTGACAGCAGGTGGCGCTTTATATGGAAAAGCTGAATTACAGCTGTTTCCCGTAAACTCAGTGGACAAATCACGCAGTATTGCGATTAAGAACACTTCCTTTAGGCATTACATGGAGCGAAGATGAAAACAAAATGTCATCGAAACATTTCTGAAGACATTCAGAACCTTCAGGTACATTAATTAATTATTTAATTAATTAATATATTCATTAGCTCTCTTTTAAAACATCCCAGCTTTTCCGCCGTATTTTCATTCGAATCTAAACTACTTCTGCACATTTTATTTTTATGAAACGAAGCATGTTTCCTAAGAATGACTTGTTCTCTGTGTGTAACCAGTTTTGAAGAGTTACTGAGTTACTGAAAATTACTGCTATCTTTTTTGTTCTTTTTTTTAGTATCACAACAGTCACATCTATGAGATGATGTAAATTCAGATAAATGTCATGACACAGGATGTCATAGATCAGTATCAAATGAGTGTCAAATTATTATTTGCAGCACAAAATGTAAAGTCCACGTGTATGTATGTATATATAAAAATATATGTTGTAAGTAACATAATTATTAACCTAATTATATCAAATTAAGTTGTCAGTGCCCTACAAATTAACTGGTTCTAGGATTAATTTTTTTTTTGTTCCTAAAACTGACAGAAAAGGATAAGGCCTAAGAGATTTCTTGAGCCACAATGCAGACAAAAATCACACAGATATAAATGAAAAGACCTTTAAACCATAAAGAGTTTAAATAGACCCTTTCTCTCTCTCAATTCAATTAAATTCAAAATTGCTTTATTGGCATGACTGTAAATGATACAATATTGCCAAAGCTTAGTATACATGTACAAAAAGATTAATAGAATGGAATATTATAACATCGCATTAATAGAATGGAATATTATAACATCTTAGAAGTATTAAACTGTAACAAATTAGAACGTGTGAACGTTTGATACCACAGTCTTTAACTTACATAGAAACATACATATATACATACTAAGGATCACTGTGGTGGACAAAAGGGTAACAATACACATTTGCCTGCTGTTTCTCAGGCTGTGACACACACACATTCACCTGCTGTTTCTCAGGCTGTGACACACACGCACATGTCTCGCAGGAAGTGCTGCTGTCTGTCTCAGCTCTCCTAAAAGTATCTTTATTTGGCACATCCACATGTATCTCGCATATGCGAGAGCTGTGTGTCTTTATTAAGTATCTTTATTTGTTCTGTGAGTTTGGATGTATGTATTTATGTTGGTGAGTTTGGATATGTATTTATGACAGTGAAGGAGAAAGTGCGTCACGGTCTCGATCTCTCCTGTCTCACAGTGAACACACACTCTTTGCTCTCTGGGTAACCAGCTCTTTCTGTGTCTGCCGGTCTCGATGGCTAGTCTGTGCTCACTGAGCCTGTACTTGGTCAGGATCCGTGTCTGCTTTCTGTCTCTGACTCTCTGGAGATAATCTTCCAATTCATAATTTGATTTTAGAGTTCGATAGAATTGTAATTTACTTTGTGTTTTAGTTTCTTGATCCCAATGTTCCATATATGTATTTTTAGATTGTTTGATAATTTGATTTATTTTGATGTTTAGGTGAGAAGCAGTTCTGGTCTGAGACTGGTTAGTGTTAGTAGAGTTAGTCAGGTTAGTAAGTCTCAGAACCAGCTGACTGAGTGGACTCTTTTCGGGGTTCAGTTCTTGGGTTTGTAATGCTTTAAAATGTAGCGATTCTGTGGGACATTATT
This sequence comes from Ptychobarbus kaznakovi, assembly GCA_027422405.1. Lineage (NCBI taxonomy): Eukaryota > Metazoa > Chordata > Actinopteri > Cypriniformes > Cyprinidae > Ptychobarbus > Ptychobarbus kaznakovi. The sequence continues at coordinate 11,191,981 of CM049796.1, forward strand.
TAAGATGCATCCAGAATTAATTAATTAATAATCAATAATCCATTCGCAATTTCAGTTCCTCAATGTTTTGCTATTATGTTGACAAAGTTTGGTGTGAATTCCATTATTTTCAGAGAACTAGTATGCATTAATTCACAGCCATATTTTTCCAAAAATCCACATTCGAAACAAAATTGCTGACTTCCTGTTGTTCGTAGCTGATGTCTGTAAATTAGAAGGTTGTCCGGCTTCATGAGAACAATATATGTACCGAGTTTGGTGACTGTAGCTAAAACTAAACCCCCACTTTTGACAAAGGTGGCGCTATAGAGCACTTCTCCCATGCCTCCACGTCTTTGCCAGTGTCTAACTATCATTAATACTTTCATGAAATTCTAAGCATGTTAGAATTTTTGAGTATGTTAAATGAACTAATGAGTGAACAACATAATTGACAAAAAGTAACCCACCAAAATGGCTAGTGATTTGACAGCACTACCTGCCAAGCTGATTTTTACCCCTGCATTTGTCGTATTGGCGGGTGTTAATTTCAAACCCTTATTTTAATGTATTATCTTAATTATGAACACACTGATTTGTAGTGCAAACAGGTTTACCCTTTACTGCACATTGTTATTTTTCTCGTTATATTTTACTATAACATTAGCGGCTAATGAACCGGAAGTCTCGCCCATCAGCTTACTTCCACGTTGAAGAGTAAGGTGGATTATTTGAAGTTGATATCTACAATAGCCAACGCTATCGGTCAGTTATCTTCTGAGTTTAGACAGGCCTATTACAGCTTCTCTCAATCTCAGAGAGTTGTGTGCCTTAAAAAAGCCCCATAGATGTTTTGGGTTTGCCATCCCAAATATAGATTTACTGTCATCCCAAGAAAGAATTGTCCCAGTGCCACTGTCTCATAGCTCATGATCATTGGCTGACTCACAGTGTGTTTTTAGCGAGTTCTTTGTTCTCTCTCTGACGTGCTGACAACCTCCTCCTCAAAGAGCTCTGCAGGTGCCTCAGACAGATTTATTGCTGTAATTATTCATTAAAAAGCTCCTGGAGGTAAAACCACACAGTATCTCCAGTGCTGAGTACTGTGCCTAACTGAGTGATGCTGTAATATTCTGTGAGTGAGTGAGTTTGCATGTACTGTATGGAAGCGTGAATTTTACTAACGCAGTGCGTTTTGAACAAGACAGTAAGTAAACAGCGCCCCCTGGAGTGAGCTACAAAAACATGTAAAACTACAGCTCGAAAGGGAAAATACAGTTTTTTTAAATTGCTAACATCACTTTGTCCAATCTGTAGTCACATTTTTAAAACTCTAAACACAATTAACACAACATCCGTCTGTTGTGACCATACCATTAACACAATTCATGTTGTTTTCACACACTATTCAGTCAATTAACATGTTTCTAAAATGCTTAAATGTTCTTTTCATACAAGCTTACCCCATACCAAAATCATGGATCTTTCTTATCTTTTTTACAAATGCTTAAACACAGCATGACAGAAATGAAGACACAATGTTCCAAACTTTAAATATAGTGTAAAATCTCTACTTCTGCAACAAAAGCAGCTGAAAAGATCTGCTAAGGATTATTTTAATTACTAATCATTGAGAAATAGCTGATTCCAATCTTAGAGGAGTAGTTGGACCAGGACTATCTAGTTTGGTTCAGCTAACAAACCAGACATCAAGAGACTACAGCAGACAGTCAGGACTGCTGAGAGGAATATGTGTGCCCCCCTGCCCAACCTCCAAGAGTTTTACATCTCCAGAGTGAGGAAAGGGGCTAAGAAAATCACTTTGAACCCTACACACACTGCCAGTCTCTCTTTGAACTGTTGGCTTCTGGTCAGCGATGCCAGGCACAAGAACAGTTTCTTAACGCAGGCTATATTCAGCCTGAACAATTGTAAAACATTCATAACAATGCATTGTCCATCATAACTGACACATTTATACAGAGAAAACCGAAAATTGTTAATTTGTGAACTGCACACTTGTAAATAACATATCTGTTCATTCATTTACAGTTTTTTATCACTGACATTACTGTAATTTCATTTTTCCTGTAAAGCCTTTACTGCTGCAATTCTGTCACTTTACATTTACATTCCATAAAGAACTGATGATCCTTCACCGTACACATACTATCTAAAATGAACACACACCCTTGTTGTTATATTTTTTTATGGATCTCATATTGTATGCTCTATACAGGTCGAACTGAGGCATGATAAGTAATGCAGTATTAATCGTTAGCATTTTGACCGTCTATGCACTATAATTGACTACATGTCTCTGTTGGATAGAAAACCAGTGCTAATGTTTTGACCGAATGGCTCAATTTTGAATCGGGCTTGCTTACTGTGTTTTGATAGAGTTAGTATATGAAGAAAAAGGTATTCAGTATTTTGAAATGTAGAGTTTGTATTTATTGAACAAAATGTGGTTTTGGCCAGAACATTTACTATTTGGCTAACTGTGTGATGTAGGTGTGTTGCTGTGTTAAGAGTTTAGAAAAAGTACTTTAAGTATTGGTAAACGCTTGTTAGCGATTGAAGAAAAACTGTAATACTGCTGGTGAGAAAGATTGAGGAGGAAGTTTGTTTGATTGTCACTCTGGAGATTGGATTTTGTTGGATGAAAAATCATGCTTTATGCACACTAATTAATGTCAGCTATGCAATTAACCTCCAAAGGTGTGTGGTAGACCTTAAAGGAATATTTCAGGTTAATTACAAGTTAACTCAAAATATCATTTCAACTCATCTCACAGTTATAAATTAAAGTATACAGATAGATATGCATTTACAGAACAAAGTTGACGCAAACAGATGTTCAGAAGTTAATATTTTAATGAAATATCTTTCAATCCAAATATGTTCAACTGCTTGATTACAGAAACATTTTAATACATTTAACAAATCATAAAGTGTCAAATCAACTCGTTCCACTTCCAAGAATACGGTTACGATCAATTTAACATGAACTAAGATAAGAGGATAAAATATATATTCAACAAAAAAATAGGCCAGGCGTGTCACAATGGACAAATGCAGACAATAAGAAGTTAAACTGCCTCTCACTCATATAAATGACAAATTTAACACTAATAAGAGTGACAAAGTGTAAACAAAATGATATTTGTTTAACAATCAGATGGTGAACTGTTGTTATAGATAATGAAAAGACACACACTATAATATAGAAATAGGCACTGACATATAAAACATACAGTGAAATACTGTATAAAGCACAGCATCAATCTACAGAAAAAAATGAAGATACTGTAATCACTTTCAAACATAATAGGCAAAATAAATGTAACACCATTTATTTAATATGCATATATATCATATACAACTAAAAATGAATAATTGTATTTTGTAGAACTTAATGTAAAATAATAGTACTTTTTTCACAAATTATCTTTTGATTTTGGCGTGAAATACAGGCCTATTTTTTAATTCTGAGAGTTCTACACTCTGATTGGTTTTACAGTCTTAGTATCAAAGTTGATTTAAAACAACATGAAAGGTTTCATGAAGAAAAATGTGTAGAGCTTTACATGGTCAGCTTCTACATAAATCAAAAAGGCTTTCAAGTTAGCAGGCACAGATTCCATGGGCTGTATTACAGAAATTTCCTGTCTTTATTTTTTACTTAAAATTTGAAAGTTATATTTCTCGGTTCATAGCCAAATTGCCATGGTTACTAAACAGATGGGATAAGATTCTGAGTTAGGATGTGTCTGTAATACAGTTAGTGATTGCTTTATAGACCTCTAGTGGAAGATACAGAAACTAAATACTACACCATGTGTGCGTTTACAGAAGCTCGCAACAGATTTAACCATTTGAGAAGAACCACTGATAAAGAGAGAATGAAAGGCGTAATGCAGTGTGTTCAGTGACTAGACTGAGAGTTTGGGATATTTTAAAGCCTGAGATTTTAAATCACACTCATTGTATCAGACTGTTTCACAGAATCAGTTTTAACTTTTAAAATCAAACTGAGCAAGGTCTGTTTACACAGGCAGATATGATCTCAAATCAGATCCTGCTGTGATTTTTACCTATATGAGGTTAGAAGATATCCAGTTACTTCTCATGTCCGTTGATGTTCTCAGAAACCAGACCCTCCATTACAGCTTGCTGAGACTCGAGAATCTGGATCCAGACAAAGCAGATGAACAAAGAGGAATAGCCAAAAGCTAACACTAAGAAATATGTACAAGTTTATGAAAACTCACCTGAAAAGTCGGACTAAAGGCAATGAGGGTTTGCATGTTGGTGCTGTAATAGCCAAGAACATACTCCCCTGCCAGCAGGGGGAGCTCATTTTTACTCATCTGGACCTTAAACAGGAAGTGCATCACTTATGTTAGTCCTTTTATAGCAACTTTTTAGCATCATGCAGTTTAAATGCACACAACAGTTTCAAATTTCATTTCAGGTGTAAAGTAACATACAATTATATTCATATTCATTATTTTCTCCATGCAGATCTGTTCTCAACACTAAAACTTTTAGTCTGCCATACCGTCACGACTTCGCCGTTGGCAGCAACTTCATCATCTTTGACCCAAGCGAAGGTGGCGTAATCAGAGGCTCTTTTGAAGCCAATCTGAACACAGAGATATAAATCACCACTAGTTTTGTGATTCAGATCTCATTTTTGTCTCCTTCTGTGTTTTTGTTCATCAATCAACCTTTTTTTTCTCTCTGTCTCCCTCTCACCTTGTACAATCCGATCCAGTCCCAGGTTGAAGACTCAAAGTTTTCCAGAATGGTGTAGGTGAATGTGGCATCTTCATCTGCACTCCAGCGTCCCTCCACGGTTAGTGTGACTAAAGGAGTCTCCACCTTTTTTCTCATCTGCATGAAGAGATCAAGACCAATTTGGACTAAATGCCATGTACACTGAATGGTAGATATATCTAAAATTATAATGATTAATTATTATTATTCAAGCAAATTTACATCAATTTGATTAGCTCTTTATCATATGATTGATTAAATGTTCATGGAATACATCATTCATACCTCCAGATTGAAGATTGCAATGACGGGTTTGTGGTCACTGACCCCATACGAGACATCACAGGTGTACATGTCCTGCGTCACCTTAATAGGATACTCATCATCGTCAACTGATGATGATGATGATGATGATGATGTCAAACTATTCTCATCCTCAGTCTCTAAAGCTTTAGGTTTTATCCTCCACAAGATACGATCGGTCCAGGCAGGCTTCCGCTTTTTACCACTAATCATTGACCCATGCAAAGAAAAAAAGGTGAAGGAATGTGACAGACAGACAGACGTGCTGTAGTTGTATACGGAGAATTCCATGTGTGAAATTCCCATTTCCATGCAGACATGCAACTGATATGCTGTGATGATCTACTTCTACAATATGAAACAGCAAACGCATCAAACACCAGAATATCAGAGTGAGACATGCTTTCTACACAGTGATGAGGTGCTTAGTGACATGTTATATTACAGGTGAAAAGCAGTTCTCCGTGACAGCTGTTAAAAGCTCAATGACACACTGACAGCATTTCATGGATGTGGGGTCATGTATTAAATATGATGGAAAAGTTGGATGGATGAATTGAGCGATTGGTGTATACATGATTTCCTGCATTTTTCAGATAACCTCGATTTAATTTTTTTCACCTTGACTAGAAATCTTGAAAATAAATTCAAAGTTTGGGCTGATCTTCCCATTGGAGACACAAACTTCCTCTGCATCCATTACAGACACAGCAAAACACCATTTCCCAAACATATTTCACTACCCATATAACAATTCAGCAAACAAGTGACAGCTAAATGAGGAAAAGATCTGTGCTGAAGACCCAGACAAATACTCTGTGGTGCGGAAGACCTCCTATATTCAGCCATTTATGTTTGATGGGAAATACAATTCCATTTTTACAACATCCTACATGCCCATCTCATCTTCAAAGTAGACATACTACAACATATATGTCTTCAAAGCCGAAGGCAGCTGGCACACAGAAAAAAATCTCAATGTTCCTGTGGCTCAGTGGTAGAGCATTGCGTTAGCAGCGCAAAGCTTGTGGGTTCAATTCCCAGGGAACACACACATACAGACAATAAAAATGTATAGCCTGAATGCACTGTAAATCGCTTTGGATAAAAGCGTCTGCTAAATGCATAAATGTAAAATGTAATGTAAAACACCAATCACGACAATACATTTGTATAGACATGACTGAAATGCTTCCTAGAGCATCTTGACAGGAGATTATGCAAAGATTGAACACTGAGTGAGAGGAGTGCAGTGTTTTACAGGGATTTGGTGATGAGTGAGAGGAATTCTGGGTAATGGTGGTTAAGGCAGAGATGAGGCCGTGCAACAAACACAAATATTTCCTTATCAAATCTTACATAAAGCCAAACCATGTCCTCTGTGGTCTGTGTGGAGAAAGAATGACCATGAATTTCTTCTAAGAAAATATGACAGACTTTTAGGAAATTGAGATCCAAGATTGTTTCCACTTTCATGGATTGAAAATACCGCATGTCTATTGTGTTAATAACGTGTAAAGTGTGTGAACGTACCTTGTATCGTAAGTGTCAGAGAAACGGTCAAACTTATACGTGGGTTTAAAGCACAATTGTCCCTCTTCAAACTCCTGCAGAATAGGTTCTTTCTTCTTCATCATGGTCAACTAAGAGCCAGAAATTAGTGGAATAGAATATGAATACACTTTTTTACTTTTTCGGAATAAAATATATACAATTTATAATCGGCATGCTAAAGAGCCATTGTCTTCAGAAGAGTGTGTATTTGTGCTGTCTTTGTTTGTGTGTTTGCCTGACCTGATCTTTGTTCCACAGCAGGTTAAATCGGCCATTGTTGATTGAGGAGCGGAGAAAGTGCATCCCATGGTCAGCGATACGAAAGTTCAGATCACCAAACCAGAAGACTACCCTGATATGCGGAACAACAGCAATGTGAGAACCTTGAAGTATGTGAGAAAGAATGAACGAGAGCAAACGTTATCCAACTTAGCACTCACTTGTGGTCAAGAACTTGTGGTGTGTTGTACATATCGAAGTCTTGTCTGTCAAGTATATAATCAAATTCATCCATTCGTTGCAGGGCGTAGTTCATATGAGCCGCCAGATGACAGTTCAGAAAACACAGCATGTGACCGTAGAATGAGAAACGTACAGACACACCACCTTTATTTCCCTGTGGCAATAAATAAAAATGCATTAGTCCAGCTGCAACTTATTACAGAAAAGCCCCATGTCATACTCACATATTCATACCTCTACAAGTATAGTTTTTCATTGTATTATTTTTCTAATTATTACTTTTTAATATTTTTTAAAACATTAATACCTTAATTCAGCTAGGATGAATTAAATTGATCAAAATGACATTTAAGATTTTGCTGTTTTGCCATCACATCCTGAATTTCAATTAATATCAAGAAAACTGCAGTTGTGTTGTTTTGATTAAATAATAAAAAATACAGCTAAAAAAATAAAACATTGATTTATGAAAATCAATTTATAAAGAGTTATCTGTTTTTGCAAATAAACTCTTCATTATGTGTGTGTGTGTGTGTGTGTGTGTGTGTGTGTGTGTGTGAGACTTCAAAAATATAATAAAACTTAAACCTTTGACCAATTAAATAAATGTCAGTTTTGCAGGAAAATTCTTTTAATGAAATTAGTGTATAACAGTAAGTGTCTGTGAAATGTAAAGATGTAAAGGCTAAACCATACCCAGTATCCAAACAGGCCTGTGCGAGTGTTTGTACTTTGGATGTCTCTGATGAAAGGCAAGTGGACCTGCTTTGCAAACATTATCAGCAGCAAACCCTGCATCCTCACTGAAGTAACCTGAGGACAGCAAAAAAAAAAAAAAAAATGCCTTTTCATATGTCACATTCAGTGTATTTCTCAACACATATTTCACACGCCGCTTTGGGCTCAACATCAAAACAGACAACATCACAGAAAGAGGATTTTAGTAGGTTTCTCTGCAAGAAAGCAACATTAGGCCTTACACTGTGAAAGAAAAAGAAAACAAGAGGAAACATTTATTTGAGCTTAGAATGGATAAGTGTCCTTGATACGTTGACGTAAGAAAATAAGGAGATTGGGCTTTGAAATTCCTGGAATTTTTTGGTGAAGTGGAATTCAGTTTTGAAAATCTGAGCTAATTAGTCATGAAAGACAGAATGGGACGGGCTCACATCAAATCTGCGGTTACGGTACACAAATGTGCTGGTGTGAAACAATGCCTCTAGTGTTTTCAATGGCCTGCAGTGAACAATGGAGCTTAACAAGCTTAATGAGGAGACGGCTCATCCTGATTTTGTCTCTCTGTTCTTTTGTAACTGTTACAACTGCATATAAACATATGTAAGGACACTCAACAGTGTTGAATGCTGAGACACACAATCAGTTTTTTTGTTTATTCTGTACCTTGATATATCCCATTGGTGCCAGAGTATCCATGAGGAGGTGACTCCATGAGTCCTCAGAAATTAGATCAGTGATATACCGCACTGGAGTGGCATTCACTTCCTGTAGACTAGGGCACAAACACATCTGCTCATCTTATATCACATCATAATGTAAACTTACCAACTGACAGATAAATTAATTCTGTCTGATATATAGAGTACAGGCCAGTATACTGGAAAAATATTTGGTGCATGTTTACTTTTGAAACAATTTTAACTCAGAAAATGGTAGTACATTTCACAGAAAATAAATATAAAATATGAAAAGTAACAACAAGTGAATAGTAATGTGATTTTTTTAAGTATGTGTGTACAGCAGACCCGTAGCTGCATGTCTGCGAAGATGTTTATGCATTCAATGATCTTCTCACATATTACCTATTGGTTGACAACCTGGTCACAAGCAAGTATTACTTCTCTCTCTCTCTCTCTCTCTCTATATATATATATATATATAAACACACTTTGAAAGTCTTAGATAAGAAATCCATACATCATAACCATTGTGATATTTAAAAAAGACAACATTTTAAGTTGGGAAAATTTTGATTGTATATTCAGATCTTTGTTACACTAGATTTGTTTTTTTAAAGAAAACCAGTTCGATGGGAGCATAATTAGCTTTTTGAGTTAAAATAATTTATTAATATGAAATTTGAATGGTATGACATTTAGTTTAGACCATACAGAAATTTAAATGTACACACTAATGCACACTATACTCATAGTCACGCAATGCTGATGTTGTTAACATTAATAATTTGAGAATAAAGTATAACAATAATAATAATTTGCACAGTTTGATGTGATATGAGCTAACCGATCTTTAGATTAAATCACCATTGGTAGTGTGATTTATGGTAATGCTTTTTTCCTCAGTTGGTCAGAACAAACGTGGCAGACTTGATACTTACTTGTTCAGCAATATACGGTGAAAATTCTTATTTAGGTCATATATTCCAAGACGTAGACTAATCTGTGATTGCGAAGTACAGTAAACATCCACACCGATGCGGTGACTGACAGCTACACATTCACCTCGAAACATTAGATTCATCCCCGCTGAAGCCGTGCCAACCCACAACCCCACGCAAGCAAGATAATTCCGCAAGCAGCTGCACTTCCAGGTTTTCAAACAGAGATGGCGACAAAGAGGTAAAACTTACGGACTGCAGCTTTATACATTTTAAAAGTCTTACCAAACCAAAACTTTTTAAATAGTAGTGTATATATTAGATACATGTTTAATTGAAAACCCTTTTATTTTTAGTGCAAATCTGCTGATCGTGTGTTTCAGGTGATGTTAACTCACCCAATCACAAAGAGGTCAGTGGCTGGCTGTGAGTCAAGCTGCAGTAATGACCTCACATCAGCTGGTGGCTCCGCTGTGCCAACATTCCATGTGACCATGTGCAGCCTGGACAAGAAAAGAAGACACAAACAGAGCAGGAGTCAATCAGTCAATGAATTAGGTTCATATAAACTCTGAATTGAATATCTGAGAAAACTTGTGAGAAAGTATAAAATTAAAGATAAGAATGCAAAGAACTTGCTGACAAATCACCAACAAAATCCACATCTTCTATTACTTCAAAACAAGTCTATTCAAAACTCATTTTCAATGACTCATTACACCTGAAGGACTCTCTGTTGGTGTATTTTCCACAGAGGTAAAAGGCTTCGTCTAGCGTACGGGACACTTCCTCATTTGCCTCATCGTCTGAGCTGAGATCCTCCAAGCAGACGAGCAACTGAGCGAGCCTCTGTTGAAGAATCACTCGCGATGAAGTAGACCCCGTGGTGGACGTACTGTCAGAGCGCACACGTGGAGCATCAAATGTGTCCGACATCTTTTTGCTGTTCTCCCAAAGCAACTGATAATCTGAAGCCTGATTCATCCAAACCAAGAGGTCAGCTGAAGTGAGTAGATTTATTGTTTGATTCTCTATTGTATTGGCTCCAGATGTCCAAAAAAGTTCAAATGTTTAGGTGTCCAAGAGTCGGTTTAGGTTCAGCAGATGCAGATATCCCAGGTTTTGTTCAAGTGACACCTACGTTCTGCAGTTCCAAGGCTCATATTTCTCAGATCTTCTTCGAAACAGAAGATTTAACATTCTCCTTTGACACCAGGAAGCCTTCAGAAATCAAGTAGTTTGAGATTGCAATAAATACAACCCCTTTTGTTGATCTACAGTACGTTCTCATTGCATCTTGTTGCCTGAATGGATGTGTGCGAGTAAAAGCATGCGTTAAGGAGAGCGTTTGGGATTATGAAGTGTAATCTGGAGCAGCAGAGAGCCACGTGAATGAGGCCATGAATACAAAATGCAAAAATCACTAACAGGCCTGATCTCCAAATCACTGCATGTATTGTTGCAGGTCTTGAGCAACGCAAGTAAATGTCAACAGATGCTAATCTGCTTTATGTAAGAATTGGCCTCAACACTGTGAATATTTCTACAATCAATCATTCAAGATAACTAATCCTGTAGCTCTACAATACAGTCACATGCAAATTATTAGGGGCAAGGAAGCATTCAGCAGTAGAAAGAGAGAAAAAGAGCAGGCACATTGGGAAAAAGCAATTGGTCTTGTGACAAACTGTAAAACTTTTGAGAGAAACACCAACATACAAAATATAGTTCCATGCAAGAAGAGCAGTCAGTAATGTTGCACAATAAACCAAACTTAATACATTGAACTCCTTTCACTTCTCAGTTCTCTCAGTACAATTTCTTTCACCTCACTCTTGTCATTCGTGTTATTTTGAAGTGAACAGGGGTTCATTTCATTGATAAAAAGGATGATGTTACCTGAAAGCCTGATGTCCATTCCTGGATCCAACATTTTGTGCGCTCATACTCAGACCTGTTCACACAAAAATCATGTAAACATGCATGCATGGTAATTCAAACATTAATCTAAAAGAGTTAATCCGGTCTCATTTGAGCTGAAAAGCTTTTTAAAATGATTAAATAAAAAATCTGGAGGTTGATTGATTATTATAATATGGATCAGTGATGTAATGTTCACTGAAAACGCTCTGTTGCTATGGACACGGGCGAACTGTGACTTGTATTCGCAATGTAACGTTATGTGCTGCGACTACGGAATGTTGTTTGATAGTAAAAAGAATACGCGACATATAGGCCACTTTAGTTTACTTAAAGACTTGTTCAAGACAGTGACAGTACATTTATAAACGTTATTTCCAAAAATCATAACAGTCTAATCTAATTTCTCCCTTGCTTTATGTAACGACTAACGAGTGTTGTTTGTCATACAACGTTCAAATATGAAAAAGGCTAACGTTATATTCAGCTATCGAATAAACTTAAAATATTTAAGGGATTTTCGGGTTAAAATATTACGTAAACGTATCTCCTCTAAAGCTACGAAAGCAAAAGTTTATGCTACTAAATAATTAAATATTCCTCTAATCAAAGGCCTCTCTAAGTAAGAATAAGACAACTAACGTTAAAATAATCTAATTCATCCTTGTGCAAAAAACGTAAAAAAATAATAACAAATTCTTACCTTTCAGCCTCGGTCTTGTGGAGATTCTGCAGGTGTCTTGAATATCCGTACTTAACAGGTGCTATAGGACACTAAGAACAGTGTGAGAGTTTGGGGTTTGTGTTTACACCCCTTTGCTTCCTCACTGTCCGGCCAATCCACAGAAACCTCTTAAAGCCGCAGTACTTTATTGTTTCATCGAATAAACGCTTGAAAGCTTTAGCTAAGTTATGAAAGACTTGACTGTGTCTAAATGATTTGTTATATATCGCAATCCTTTTGATTGGGGCATGAAACAGAGAGTTCTCTGTTCATTGAAAATTTTATTTTTTGTTTAATTTAAAATCTGTGAACTTTGGTCACTATATCATAATGGCAATAATGTGGTTTATGCAGATGCAGTGATTTAAGTAAGGGACACATAAGGTATTTTTGTCAGTGTAAAGAATAAACTTGTCTATAAACATGTATTTGTTATAAACATGCCAGACTATCAAAGCTGATCTAAATGAGGACTTCTATGACCAGAGATTAAGGGGAAATTTCAATGATCCCATGATCCATTGCTTTCTTTAATAATTTCAGAGCTGAAGGAATTGATTTACCTTACTGTTTTTATTGCTAATTAATACATACATTTAATAAACAATTAAACATGTCACATACAAATGTGTATCTGTGTAAATGAAATCCAAATGTCTGAATCAAACACATTCCCCTTTCTGAAGGCCTCATAAGAAGGGGTTAGCTTAATCTGGCTTCATCTCTTCAAATCCTGATTAGGCTGAAAGTTTCATTTAATGAAGGGAGGGTTTGCAGTGATCCTTTTTCTTGATGATTTTAAGTGTTTATGTGTGTTTGTGTTTGTCCTGTGTGGGGTCAATGAACGGGTTAAGTTAAAGTATCTAGATATGTTTACTGTGGAAATTAGATGAAGAAATTGGTTTTATTTGCATAATAAAGAGAAAACAATAAATGGATAAAAGAGGGGAGGTTTGATAATGTTGCAAGTCAGACTCAAACATATGTCACTGTCAAGAGCACCAGCTCAATGTGTCAATGTGCTGCCATCTAGGGGAACAAATCTGATGTTAAAGAGAAAGTTCACCCAAAAAGGAAGATTCTGTCATTAATTACTCCATTAAAAACCCTTTATCTTTGGAACACAAATTAAGATTTTCTTTTATTAAATCTGAGAGCTTTTTGACCCTGCATAGACAGTAACACAATTACCATACACAAGGCCCATAAAGGAAATAAGGACATTGTTAAAATACTAAATAGTCCATGTGACATCAGTGGTTCAACCTTCATTTTATATATGAGAGTACTTTTTGTGTATGAATAAAACCAATATAACGACTTTATTCAACAGTCTTGAGTGCGTATTGATGACAGTAATTTTTTTTTTTTTTTTTTTTCTTTGTGCACAAAAAGTATTCTCGTAGCTTCATAAAATTACGGTTGAACCGCTGATGTCACATGGACTATTCTAATGATGTCCTTACAACCTTTCTGGCCCTTGAACGTGTCAGTTGCATTGTTGTCTATGCAGGGTCAGAAAGCTCTCGGATTTAATCAAAAATATATTAATGTGTTCCAAAAATGAACAAAGTTCTTACAGGTTTGGAACGATATTAGTGCGAGTAATTAATGACAACATTTTGGGGTGAATATCCCTTTAAGCATAACTGAAAGGTGTGTTTGATCAGAGAAGAGAATGGAGTACAAATTTACTGAAAAACAATACTGAATAAGTATTTTTAAAACTTAAAGACATGTAAACCAGTAAAACACTACTTTTTAAAAGTTTTATTTTTTCACATCTCCAATGTAGTTTTATTGGAAGATAAGATGACAAAAGGCACACATTCACAGTAAAATAAAAAAAAAAAACATGACATGACATGGTGGGGTGAAACAAATTCATAAAACATTTTTTTTTGTATTTCTAGAATCATTTGGGTTTTAATTTCGACAACAAATCGTGAAATCCAACAACAACATATCTATGAGAAAGTCCTGTTTACCACGATCTGCCTCGCATGGTAACACAAACTGTGGATGATCAGTTCATGTGGATAGTTCCCTTTTATAAGCCACCTGTCTGTCATTCAAACACCAGCTTGGACATGTTTCAATCGCGTCTCCTGAGACAATGGCAACCTAGTCCAAAGCTCAAAGGTCGTGGCTTCATTCACAGTGTAAGCTTTGAAAGGAATTCAAAAGTGAGAGATTTCTACAGCTCACAGCAAAAATACAACAACAATCGATGAATGAAAATATATTTAGACACCATCCTGCCAAAGAGGAGCAGCCAGGGATGAGGGGATGAGTTATCTGAAAGTCCTGTTATAAATTGTTCAAATAATTAGTTCAAGTGTAGTTTTTAATTTCCTAAACCACCATAAATCGCCACATTCCAGTAACTTTACCCACAGATAACACCCAGCCATTACTAAACCACTTGATATAATTACTCTGGTTGGGTTGATGGAAGGCTGTATGTGCTGGCAGGATAATCTGAGCTATATTTATATAGTTATATATATATTTATGTGTTCATCTACATATATTTATATAATATATACAATTCAATACATACATCCATACATCACTTTGATTAGACTCAGGACCAACACAGTTCTGGTGTATTGGTGGTTGTATTTTGACAGTAAAGATGTTTTAACGCGCAATCTACACCACAAAACCTGCATTCATCTCTTAAGAATTCAATGGAATTTCTACGAATCTATAATTCTTCAATAATAATTAACTCTTGTCAGAGTGAATTTAGGTGTGCATCAATGGGTCCTGAGCATTGGCGGAAAGAAACACAAGGGTATAAACCTCCATTTTAGTTACATTTCGGATGTCCCTCATGCGAAAACAAGAAACACAGAACTTCAAACACACATATATCCATACACACATCACGTTACTAAGAAAAGACTGATTTAAAAACCCATACTCAACCCATTTCACCTTCCTTACCCGATTCAATATCAATAAAACTAGGAGCGATTGTGAGAGTATATTTGTATTAAAGTCCTAATGACGCATCATTCTGAGAGGTAATGGATTATACACTTCTAAAGTCACTATCTCACATCATGTATTTTGACTGGAAGGGTTTGTCAAAGGAGGTATTATTGCTAATATCTGGATAAATGTGTCTTTATCCTCAAGACATGTTATAAAAGGGGAAGTGCGATAATCGATCCTTCAATAAAATGGAAAGGAGGCGAGATGGAAATGAATAATACATTTACAAAAATATGCGCGTAACATAAAATATCCTCATTGAGCACCTCATCTGGTAGCAACAAAATAGTCAGGAAGAAACTTTTTCTATATTAGTAATAAAAACCTTTTATGAAAGATTTCGAGACTAAAAGGTTTAGCGTCGCCTCTTCAAGTTCTTTCAAAGACAGTCAGTCAGACACTGACTAAAGAAAAGGGCGGAGCCTGATCTCGTAAACCAGTCAAAAACAACGGAGGGAGGGAGCGCTACACCTACTGTACACCTGTCTTTTTTATAAAAAAATAATTAATTAATTAACTTGACTAAAATAGCACACACAAGGAAACTGTGGAAGAAATGACAATGCAACCAATAATATTGACTGATTAACAAACAACAATACTTTTAACTTCAGCTCATTTCAAGAATGGGATACTGTTCCATCAGCTGATTATAATAAACTCTGTTTTGCATTTAAATATGAACTGTACTTGCAGTCTGACATTTTAACATGACCAAGCAGCTGCCAGTCAAAATGAATCCACAATGCATGTTACAAATAAATGAATGGTCAGGATGACACGACTGTGATTGTACAGTACTACACTTTATAAAGAGACACACTTCCACCTCCGAGCAGCTGGTAAATAGGTTCAAAAATGGGTCAAATTAAATTTAAACATACAGCGACAAAAACAAATCACTACAGTTTGAAACAAAACAAGGAAAACTGGCTTGGTCTGCAAAAAATAATAATAATAAAACAGAACAATTACTTAAAAAACCCTGTTTATACATCTCTCACAATAATTCCACTGCCAATAGATTTTATGTATGTGTGTATATATATATATATATATATATATATACACACACAAATATCATCTGCTTTACATTAAACTCACCTTAAAACACAATTCTGCCGAGCTCTATTTATTAAGGTAATGATCTGACATCATAAATGACGAACTGCTGATCGTCCCTGTATTTGTAGGTAGACATGAATTATGAAGTAGGTAGACTTTCTAAACTGGGCATGACGTTAAAACCGGTATAATAGACTATTTAACAAGTCAGTGTGCTCCCCTGTCAGACTGAAATGAGGATATGAAGGATGCTCAGGACAAACAACCACCAAAAGGGCTAGATGAAGGACTTTGATTACGATTAAAAAGACATGTTGCTTTGATTTGATTGAGGGGAGTGATGCTGCTGGTCTCCAGTAGTTCAGATCTGATCTGAGAAAGACTCACAGGAAATGACATGACAGAGAGAGAACAAGAATATTCAATTACTTTAAAGGTTATACTCCACAGTTATGTTCAAAATAGATTACTAGCATGCTACTGATTGAATAATGTCCAGTACATACTACCATTCAAAGGTTTGGTGTCAGAAATATATTTTTTTTAAGAAATTAATACTTGTAGTTAGCAAGGATGCATTGATAAGTAACAGTAATGATTCTTAAGATGTTACAATAAACTTTCTATTGATCAAAGAATCTTTAAAAAACTGTTTTAATTCAGCATGTTAGAATGATTTCTGAAGGAGACTGGAGTAATGATGCTGAAAATTAAGCTTTGCCATCACAGGAATAAGTTATTACATTTTAAAACTCTTATTTTAAATGTTAATAATATTCCATATTGCTGTTTTGACTGTATTACTGATCAAATAAATGCAAACTTGGAAAGCACAAGAGGCTTACAAAAAAAAACACTGTCACGTATTGCGAACAATTGTGCCGTACAGTTATCAACTTGAAAATATATTTTATTAGATTTCTTTAAAAAAAAAATTTTTTGGCAGTCTACTCAAACAGTGAGTCAACATAGAGATTGTGGTTAAAAAAAGATGGTGGCTACAATTACATGTGGTTCATTCATCACGATGGCACAAGTTTAGTATTCTATGCATACTGTACTCCCAACATAGTTAATGTAAATATGCTATCCCAAACATAACCCATATATGTATTAGGAAATATTAAATATTTTTTAAGTTCTCACTTGCTGCTTTAGATAAATGACGTTAGGGGGCGCTAAAGATCGTGAATTACCTTCATGAACAGCAGCATCCTGGAACACAGAGCAGCCTCAGTCTTCAAGAGCCACCATGCCTTTCACTGGATCCTTCACTCTCATCTGAAAGACAGCAAGGGAAAAACATGCATGTGTACATAAAGTGAATAGCTCCTTGTGGAAGAAGAACAGGCCACAAATCTGATTCAAGGACTTATCCTGATGTTTCCTATCCTCTGGGATTACAGATCACTTGTGGGAGTCTGGGATAGTCCTGCAAAGTATGTGAAACGGGGGATCCCGCCAATACATGATGTCACTCATTCCCTGAACGGCACCTGAGAGCGCTGAACTGTGACCTGCTGCCCCTTTTGTTCTCAGTGACTGGACCTCATTATGGGCTACGTTCAATTATTCATTTGCCTTGTCACACGCAATTATCTTTGTGTGGTGGGAAATTTTGTGGCAGGCCTAAGCCGACACTCAAAACACCAGACAAACACAAACAAAAACTCAATCTTGCGACAAATGAATTCAGCTGTTTGTAAATTCTACTACAACAAAATATCTCTGAGCAATTAGTTTGTTTGGGTAACTGACTAAAATCCATCATTACCATATAAAGGCTGGTTCAAACTGAACAACAGAGATGAGAAGTAATTTAAAGTGGACAAAAACAGGGTAAATGTAAATTTGCTGGAGGGCATCTCATCTGACCTCATCCAGTTCCCTCCTGGTCTCTTCCTCCATTCTGCGGATATCTTCCATGTTCAGCTCGATCCATTTATCAATCCAACAGAACAGCTGCCGGTGGAAATTAGTGAACAAGCGCTTCTCTTGCTGTTGATGGGAGAAAGAGGTACACAATTCATTATGGAAGGTGAATTTTAAACTGATTTTATTTACATAATAAAAAATTAGGATGGAACTTAATTTGATCAGGAATTGGACGACATGCAGTTTATATCAGTTAATGGTAACTGTAACCTTCTGATGGCATTTGTCTATGTGTAGAAAAAAACAACAGAATTTAGTCAGACTTCAAACTATTTAAAACTTTGAGGTTGATAAGATTTTACGTCACAAGGCTGCATTTATTTGATACAGTAAAAACAGTAATATTCAGATATTTTAACATTTAAAATAACCGTTTCAATACGTTTAAATGTATCATTTGTTCCTGTGATGGCAAAGATGAGCCGCAGCAATCACTCCATTCTTCAGTGTCACGTTATCATTCAGAATATCTAAAGGAAGATTCTCCTGATTTGGTGCTCAATAAACGGGATAATTGTGCCGCCTAATATTTATGCGGAAACCGTGACACAAATTTTATTTCAGGATTCTTTGATAAATATAAAGTTCACAAGAGGATCATTAATTTAAAAATATCCATATCACTTTTTCCATATCACAACAAAATTATAAATGTCTTTACTGTCACATTTGATCAATTTAATTTGTCTTAGTTGAATAAATATATTAATTATTTAAAAAAAAATAGAGTTGGCAATCAACCGATTTTGGTTTTTGACTATAAGAAATAACTAAATCAATTTGAGTCGGAGCAAAAGTTGCAGCCTTTCCCTGCAAAGCATTTATGACAGGAGGCCAAAAGACCTCTCAGTACACTTTTATCATGCACAGATGAATCATAGACAATCAGTCCAAGAACATACACTAAATATGGTCAAAATTGATGGATAAACTCGTTAATCAATCACACTGACCTTTTGAATAAAGTGCTCCACTTTGTTTTGCAGACCCCACCACTTGAACTTGATAGTAACCAGTTTGTAGGCACACATGTGTGGGCAGTCTGTCCTTTTAGGTAGCTCTTTCTACACAGACCCAAAATCCATTAAACATTTGGATATAATTTGCCATTATTAAGCTTCCCACTCATACATAAAGCATGCACTTACTACATTTACTCAAATTGTATACAAGCACACAGCTATTAGAGGTGCTTTAAAATGTATCACCTTCCAATCTGGACCCAGCGGCCCTCTTCCAGTCTTTACAGACTTATACTTAGTGGGGTCTTCATCTGGTTTATAGTCCTACAGAGAGACAGCACTGATCGGATTAGAAAGTAATTGGAAAAGGTTGCTATTTTATTTAAGTAAAGCTCACCTTTGGCTCCACCTGACTCCGGTCTGCGATGTCTATGTACACCACCTCCACCTTCTTCCAGGTGTCTGGGTCTAGACCGTGAACCTGTAAAGAAGAACGAAACTATCATGCTTGAGAACATAATTGTCAGGTTTGACACAAAAATTGTGGAGTTCACAGTTCACACACAAATGATCTACTACTATACTCACATTATCCTGCTGTCCCATGTCGGGTTTGTGCCACGTCTCGATTTTGATGAGGAAGTTTTCTTTCATATACTCATTCTAAAAAGACAGATAATCAATGAACAAACTGATAAACCATAACTGATGGACAGACTTCACAGTGACATATTGGCATCTGTCCTCTCTCCTTTCACTCCAGCTAAAGTTACCGTCTCCTCTTTCACTCAAAGAGTGAGTGTTTGTATGTGCTTGTGCTGTACGTCTACATGTGCAACATGTTTGTTCATTCATATGAATGAATATGACTTATTTTTGTACTTGCAAAGATTGTATACTTACAGTAATTACTGAAGGGTGATGCAGGACAGACAACAGGGAGAAAAGGGATAATAAAATATGAATTAGATCATTCAAGTTTAAGAATACATCACATCTCATTTAAGACAATTTATAATTATATTTAATCTCATTTTAGCCCATAATAGTCTGGAGGTAAACATACTGAAATAAAAAAATTCATATTCATATTCAAACTCAACATTAGTTATATTCAGACCGTGAATCATTACTCATAAATTATCATAGTACAACAATAAGCTTTGTAGGTTTCGTAGAATAAATCAGCTCGGTAATGAATTCTGTTCCCTTCATGCAACTCTGTTAAATGCTTAAAGATGTTGTTTTACTCTAATGCTGTTTTTGAGGAAAATGTCAGTGATTCTATGTTGGTGATTCAATATTTGAAAGCAGACTGACTTTAAGTCAGCATGTAATTGAAAATTCACCCTATTTATTTGTCAAATGCATGTTTTTGTATCTTATTTGTGAACGATTAATCGATGCATGCTTTATTATTGCTATAATTTAAATTTGACTTTCAATGACTTCTCGACTTCAATTATTTAATCTTTAGTAGTTTATTAAACCCATCCCTCCACTGTCACAATTTCTAGGTGGAGTGCCCGTGAGCTTCGCGAGAGGGCACTCCATTCACACACACACACACACACGGTTGCAGAACCTGATTTTACCAAGTGCGACATGTTCCTGGAACAACATTGTTATTAACCAATCAGATTAGAAAAACAAGCTTATAATTTTTGGGAAGTTTAGGCTTACAATCAGTGTTTGTTGCTTGTACATCAGTGTCATTCATCTAAAATGTCCTTTGATTTTAGGGATTACTCATGGGTAAGGTTAGGTTTAGGTTTAGGGATACAATATATGTTGACCCAGGAACACATCTAACTCAGCAAAATCAGGACGTGCCACACGGTTACACCGCTGATGATTGATAGCCTGTAATATTTCCTAGTTTCTTGTGTTTTCCAAGTTTCCTAGTTCTTGATCTTGGACTGTTTCCTTGTTTTTGATTGTTTGCTGCCTGCCCTGACCATTGCCTGTTTATTGGATTACTATTTTGATTTGCCTTGGATATTACTGCTTTGCTGGTGTTTGACACTGCCTGACTGACTATGATCTTAATAAAGCAGCATTTGGATCCTCAACTCCGTTGTTACATGACTCCACATTACATCGACAATCAACCCCACAAACTCCCACAACATAAAATCCAATCCGCAACTGATGGATTATTTTATTTTTCAATAATCTGTTACAGTCATATGTACACCACAATAGAGAAGAAAAAATATATAATTTCATTGCAATTTTAAATCTATTATTTATAAATTGTACAAGGTAAGGTACAACTAGGTTGCCAAATTTTGTAGTTTGCAATGAATAAAAAAAATCCATATTGACTGTTGAAACAGATGTTTGGACATTTTCCTGTGAAGGAACTGTAGAACCAAGAGCTCTTGGCTCTTAATTGATTACCTCTGACGCACTACAATGTTACTGTATCTGTAGACACCTTGACTTGGACAAATAGTGCAAAACATGTCTTTCTTCTAGCAGCTTGCTGACAGTTGGCAAGTAATCTCAGACAAATAATTTTTTATTCAATATTTATATTATTAAATACAATGCAGTACAGCAAAATAAATACTTGCCATATCAACTTTTTACATTTATTCAAAAACTAAACTGTAGACTTCAGTTTGTTTTAAGCACTGCAATTGAGATTTTGAAGTATCTTGATAACAGACTTCAGAGAATGGGAAATCTGTCGTCTATACGGCTGTGAGAATGATGTGAAGGGAATGTGTCAGTATAATCTCAGTTTCCTGTGCTGTAACTCCACTCCAGCTCAGCTCAAACAGTGAATTATTCAGTGCTCACAAATGCAGTGACAGAGAAAGAGACAGGGACATAATAATAAAAATACAAGAGGAACATAGAGAGCATGTGAAGAAAGTTTGCTTCTAATGTGTGTGTGTGTGTGTGTGTGTGTGTGTGTGTGTGTGTCTGTGTCTGTGTCTGTGTGTGTGTGTGTGTTACCTGTGCGTGTGTGTGTGTGTGTTACCTGTGCGGCAGTATGGGTAGGCATTCCAAGCTTTCTCATGAATGTTCAGTGCTGATGCTGGTGCAAGCATTCGTACAAAAGACGGGACTTTACTGAAAAAGCAAGAAAGCAAGTGATTAGTCAACTATAGACTAAATAAACAGAAAGCGTTGTTGCTTTTTTTTAAATACTTTCTCCTAAACTTTACACTGTTTGTTTGAGCAATTTAACCAGGGCTGAGTTCAGCCTAAAAAAACGGTGCAAAACGTTTATTAAATGGAAACGGTGGTGCGTCTAACACCCTGTTCTGATGAGGCAAGAGTTGCAACTATGGCAGCTATGAAGGCCATTCTTTGTGTTCTTTTTGAAGAATTTTCGGAGCCTGATTAAATAGTTATAAATACGTGTTTAATACTGCAAAATACGCTTGATGTTACAGTCACTGCCCTTGCCGTCCAGAATAAAAGAGAACATCCCAATCGAGTGAAGGGATTTGTGGAAACTGTGGTTCCTATTTATTGTGATCCAACATTTGCCTCGCATTTCAGGATGAAAAGACAAACATTTCAGGTGAAGGATAGTCCACTTCTTACCTCCGAGACTGTGTTATGATCTATATGACCTTATTATTTTTATTGTGAATATTAGGCTTATCATTATTGCTGATCACTGTTGTTGTGCTATATTGTAATATTTGTCATTATATAATCAGAGGAGCATAGAAAAGTTTATGAAATTGTCATTCCACAATACAATAGCAAAATATAAATATGTATAGCATTTTTATGTTACATTAATCAGTGTCTAGCACACCTTCCTAAGGAAAGGATACGGATCAGAGGACATTGCAATTACTACATGATATTTAGACAGACTTAAAGAAGTTCCAGATCTATAACATTACTTGTGCTCTTATTATTTCAGTTATTTTTCCTTTAATGTCAATAAACACGTGCAAACAATATACTTGCTCTTGAGAATTTATTTTGATGTTAATTACATTTACTTACAAATTCACCATCATCATGTTGATATGCTACGTCACTATAAAATTCTTACGACAAACATGTCTTCTAATATCTTCAATTGTTGTGTATACCGAGCTGCAGCGGTCACATTTGTGAACGACTTCACTTGGACCCATTGTGTGAGGGGTCTCTTTAATACTTGCTGGTTTCTATACATGTTGCTGCTGATTGGGCTGACATTTTTTGACACACCCACCAAACAAGAGAAAACGTATCTCAAACCCCGTTGCACACCATTTCCAGGAAACATGTTGTTCAACCCGGAAACCGTAACAAAACATTGGGCACCGGTGTGAGCTTGAACGTGCCCCAGTTCGGCAAAGCAACAGTGGCTCAACCAATGGTGTGAGTTTGGGGCAGGGCTATTTGTTTGTCGGACCAATAACAGACAAGGGAGGCATTTTGGAAATCTGTTTCAAAACATTCATTATTTTTACATTTCTTTTGACTTAAATTGCACCCTTTCACCTTAAAGTCAAGCACAAAAATGTCAAAACAGTGCATCGAAGTAGTCCAAATCATAAATATCCATATCATTTGATAGTTTTATGTGAGGAACACACAATAGACCAGGGGTGGCGAATGTCAGTCCTGGAGAGCCACAGCCCTGCAGAGTTTTGATGATAAAACCCTAATCAAACACACCTGATAAAGCTAATCAAGGTCTGAAGAGCTACTAGAAAGCTACGGGTAGGTGAGTTTTAATTAGGGTTGGAGCTGAACTCTGCAGGGTTGAGGCACTTCAGGGCCCGGAGTTCGCCACCCCTGCAATAGACCATTTTTATGGTGCTTTTTGTGCTCAGCAGCAGTTAATTATATGGAAAAAAACAACCATTCGGCTAAACTTCTTTATTTGTGGAAGACAAAAGCCATACTGGTTTAGAATGACTTGAGGATGTGTAAATGACAAACCTATTTTTAGTGCACTATTTAGAATTTGAACATTAATTCAGCACAAGCACACTGTATTAAAACACTCATGTGTCTGTGGGTTTGTGTAAGTGTGAGTACCTCTGCAGGTGGTAGATTTTGTGTGTGTACTGTCCCTTCTCTCCATCCTTCTCATAGGGTTCATTCTTCAACACCTCCACACCCTCTCCTCCACCCGTCTCGTTCTTACTGGCCTCCGCTACTGAGTACAGCTGTCCGACCTGATACTGTGAGACACACAGAAATACAGTCCACAATCTCAGACTTCATAAGCATGTCTGTTTTCAAATATGAGGCATGTTTGAACACTACGGTCTATTAATTCTGTTTTCTCCTGTATCCCTCTCTCTCTTCTGTGTGTTTAAGCTGACTTCCCTTTAATATCTGCATATATGCAATAAGCACTTAACACATTTTTTTTCATGTACAGTAGAATATAAACGCACACATGCACATACAGATTAAACACTGCAAAAAGACTTGCTGCAAAAGCACTATCAGCTGTATGGATTCAATAAAAAAGAACCGGTTGATAAGAGTCATTTGTTCAGGAATCAGATTAAATGGTTCACTTCCCAGAAGGCACACAACGTCATTGATATTTGGTTAAATTTCAATTGCGATGTCGGGTGACCAAAATGTAATGTCAATTCAACGTCTAATGTCAATGTTTATTTGATGTCCAATACCGGCGTCAGCTGACGTTGATATTTGTTGTTTTTAGGTTGTGTATCCAAAATCCAATGTTAAGTCAACGTCAAATTTGGTGTCAAATACTGACGTTAACCCAATTTTCTTTCTCAGCCAAAATGCAACGTCTGTCCGACGTTATGTCCAACGTCGTCAACCTGACATTATATTGACGTCCTGTGTCTGCTGGGTTAGTTCAAATGTTTGTTGCTGTTGTTGCACACAGTGCACAAGGACTCACAAAAAATATGTTTCTTTACATTATTTCAGGGTTTTTTTATTGCATCACATTCAAAATAGGGATAATGTGAGTTTGCAGTCTGCACTGAATGTGTTGCAATAAAAAAACCTTCAAAATAATGGAAAAATAAGTCTTTCTTTTGAGTCCAAGTGTGCTGCACGCAGCAACAAACATACTAAGAGAACAGTTTAGTCTGATTCCTGAACAAAGGACTCTTATGAACTGGTTATTTTTATCTAATCCATACAGTGTAGTCCTGAACAAATGAGCCCTTTGAGAAATTTTTTTAATGAATAGTTCAAAGATTTCAGTTAGCGGTTTGAATCTGTCAAATCCAACACTGAATTGCAGGTAATGAATCAATATCTCACACACTTTCTGAACAACAAATTATCAATTTAGTGATGCCTGTATTGAATTGAAACATATTTTGTTAGTATCGTATCATTAGCCTAATGACTGATTTTTTGTTGTTGTTGAGTTTCGATTATTATCTACTAATGATGCTAATTTTCAAATTAAAAGGTTGATCTGCAAAGAATGCAACTGAATGGCCATTTATCCCTTGCTAAAGAAATGTAGATTTTTTTATAACCCTACAATAATCATGCAGCTTAGTTATACAAATAAAAAAATATTAAAAAAAACATTCACAATAATATTTGTCATGCCCTATGTTTGAATGGGCATGACAATATAAAAAGAGAGTCATATTATGTTGGGTTTTCTCAGTGATGCAATAGAAGAACAATTTTAGGTTTCCCAAAGAACAATTCAGTAAACAGTTCTTAAATAAACCTTTTTTCTGAAACATTATAATAACGAAAATAACTTTTTCCACTATAAAGAACATGGTTCTACATGGAAACAGCAATGCCAGTAAAGAACCTTTTTTTAAGAGTTCAGATCGAGTGTGTTAGACTAAGAGAATTAAGAGATTTAGTGTCCTGTCATGCGTTCTGTCAGGATATCACATGTGTTCATAATCGAAGCTGAGCCAGCAGCAAAGACTCAAGCTAAAACACCTCCAGAATCTTACCTAGAAACAGCCCCACTGTTTAAATGTGACCATACATCCCTAAACACACCATTCATCACACATAAGTGTGTGTATGTGAGAGAGAGAGAGAGAGAGAGAGAGAGAGAATGACGACACAAAGCAGACTGCCTAATTATACCAGTTGGCACCAGAGAATGACAGATAGAGGAGAAAAAGAGGGAGGAGAGGGAGGTGACACACTCCATTCCATAGACAGACAGATACATAAATACATAGATAATAGATGGATGGGTAGATTTCATGTTTCCTGTGTAGTGTGTGGGACTATGTATCTAAACGCAGTGTCATTATTCCTCTGCCAATCAGAGATTTCCTCTGTCCTCTCTGCCAATCAGATGCCAGTAGCAGAATGCGTCATTTTGCTGCACTCTATGAAAATCCAACCTACATCACACATTTTCATCCCACTCTTTCTGCAGACCACACACACACACCACAGAGCACACGCAGACCACATCCAGCAAGGTTTCGTCTGCAGTGGATGTGCTATTTTTTTTTTTATTAGTGTGGCATATATCTATTTTTAAAGTGACATTGCATAAAACTGTAATATTTTTGAATGAGCAGCATGTGATGTGTGTAGGCTATATGAGCGTGTGGTTAAGCCCTGATTATAGTTCACTGATGGGGATGGACAGACTAAAAGATGTGAGCTCAGACTAATCGGCAGGCTAACAGAGGGAAAGGATATCTCATACGCAGAGCCAGTCTACAATGACAGACAACTTATTGTGTGTGTGTGTGTGTGTGTGTGTGTGTGTGTGTGTGTGTGTGTGTGTGTGTGTGTGTGTGTGTGTGTGAGAGAGAGAGATTATAAACAGGAAGAGGAAGAAGGGTAAAAATAAGGGGGCCTAAACTGCCCAGCTGCCCTTAAGCAAGTAAGCTTTCTTAATCCACTATTCCCTGCTGAATGAATGGACTCCAGGAATAGCATTTTGCCCTCTTGCTTTAAACAACATCCACCAAATAAAATGTGTCTTTAAGGCTCCTGAAAGCAGATGAAGGATCAGGGCTTTTATTTATGTGAGCTGACAAGAGCTGCTCTCTGCTCTCACCGCTCAAAAGAAAGTTTATTGTCATTATTTATTCTTATCTGCAAACAAGACTAATGACCAGTGGTGATTCTGAGAGTTGTATGAAAATGGGAGGCACAGAGGGCCAAAATTTGCAATGAGAGGAACTGATATCATATCATGATTTCATGTTTTTGAAATATGGATTCAAGATTTCATCCTTGTTATTTACTCCTCAAGCAATCTTAAAAAAATGTGTCAACAGTATAAATGACTGTCTTTAGGTGTGAGTTTGAATCATTCAGTCAAGCGATTGATTCAAACTTTAATTCATTCAGCAATGAAAAAAGTGAGTGAGTCATTGAATCATTCACTCAACCGACTGACGCGTGTTGCTCTGAGATTTGCAATGCTTCTGCTTTGACTTGGGACTGTTACACTGGCATATATAAGTAACTGACAATATTGTGCCTAAAAGTTACTCAGTCCACTTTATTTTAGAGAGAAATTGTGGACATTTTCACCTGCAATGTGCAAGGCTTTTAGTGTCAGGCGATTCCAGTTATTTTTGGTGTACAATAATATAGTTAAGTAATGTTTATTATCATATTATTTTATAGTCATAATCATAAAGGTTTACTGCACTGTTATTCTAATTGTTTACATATAACGGCTAAGTCTTGAATGAAATGTTAAGCACTGACAGGAAACAGCTTACTTCCACAATGAAATGAAAGTTGATATTAGCTTCTTTTTTATTGAACTGTTGAAATTATAATCAATATTGTAATTACAATCGTGCTGAAACAACAACACTCTTCCTCATGTGATATTGCTTAACTATATGCTTATAAGAATACTTCAGTTTACACAACATTTACAAATACTGCAATGAAACTATACTTTTCAAGATCTACATATTCATCTGGGCAAGAACAAAGTAAGCCTATATGAATTATAGATCAAGCTTTATAAATGAAGTGGCTTCCCTTAAATGTCCACTTTCCAGGAATGGGCACCGAAGCAGCCAATCGTACTTTATATGTGATCCCTTTATGTCAATGACAGTGTTTCAACAATATAAGGATCATTACTCTAAAAATACACTAATCAATAATGATGATGAACGAGTGAAACTAGATATGTTCACCCACCCTTGGTTCATTTAAATCTAAATTAATAATGCAATGCAATGCCATGCAAAAGCACCTTTTTAAAGTCGGCATGAAACGGAAGTTGCAATTGTCTTTTCTTCTCTACTGTGACGTATATATGAATGAAACGGCATCTGAAATGAGAGGGCGGGACTTGATTTTGTCCTTCAACAACTGATTGGATTGTTGGAAGTTGGGGTATTGCTAACAAAATGGAGGCAGATCTGAATGTCAGTTTGCAGATAGTGGTGAGGGATTTCTCGCCACTGGATTCACCACCAACCCCCAAGCATGAATAAATATTTTCTTCATTAGGGATGATGACCACGATCAACGGCACAAAACATGTCTAAACAGTGCGCGAGAGAGAGAGAGAGACTATCTGAATGACTGAGTGCGTCCTCCATGAGGTTAAGTCATATATTCATGAAACAAATTAGTTTGCGATGTCCTAAGAGTAATATTGTCGTAATCTCCTAATATCTTTTCAGTGTTTAAGGTAACGTACTCCCTCATGACTGGTGTCAGTGCTATAAAGTGAAGCATCAGCTTCAGCTTTTCGCTGTTGTTTATCCCAGCGTTTACCCCTTACATCACTAGCTCCGCCCATCACTCGTGACCTGAAGAGTAGAGGGGTCGTTTTGAGGGGGGAGGGGAGGTTAACGTTTTTGATTAAAGATTACGAGGGCACATGAATTAAAAAAAATTATAATAATAAAAGTGTACGGATAAATTATTTATAATAAACACTACAGTATTCCATCAAAAAATAAGTATTGTCAATTTTGATTTCATACCGATTTTAACCTTTTAAACTCCCTCTGGGCTCTAGGAGGAAACTCTGGCCTGATTGGTAGGGCTTACGTTAAAATGTCTCGTCCTAGACATGTTTTATGGGACAGAACTGATTAGTCTATTACCCAAATGGATCTTGGCTGACAGTGCTTTTTGGAGAATATGCTGAGGTATGTAAAAATCAGTGCAAATGAAAAGAGGGGCCTCACAAGGTGGAAGCAGCCCTTTAATTTACATAATATGGCCCAAATAAGGGTTCGTCCCCCAGGGCAGATCCCACATGCTCATGTAGATCTTAATTTAACAGGAAATTACTAGGATATGATTTATAGAGACATGAACAGCTGGAGTCAGGTAGTCTAATGGCAGCTGAGGTGATTTATGTGATCAGATGGTTAATCATTTGACGGGATCTTAAAATGAAGAGTTTATTAATAGCTGAAATTTGCTGAAAATTCACCCACAGGCCATCACTTGCTCACCAGTGGATGGTGAATGGGTGCCAGCAGAGCTGATGAAAACATCACAATAATCCAAAAGTAATCCACATGACTCCAGTCTATCATTAATGTCTTAAGTAAAAAGCTGCATGTTTGTAAGAAACAAATCCATCAAGGCATTTTAACTTTAAACCAAACCTTCTGTCCATAATTCATAGTAATGCTTCCTACAGTGAAAAAGTGTTGTCCGCTCACATCAAAATTCACAGACATATTAGTTTAGAACTGTTTTGGACTGTTTTCACTTGTAAACAGTGCTTTATCTTTGCATATTTCTCACCCGATTCAGATTAATCAGTTTTTTTCACTGGAGAAAGCACCATTATGATAGAGGATTATAACTTTTGTGAGTAACATTTAAAATTTTTCTGGAAAAATGAAACTTAGTGCACAAGATCACTCTCCTCATGCTGATCACATTCAATAGCTTACATTAAAACACCTTCCAATACAGTAGTGGGCATTTTGAAAAGTACTGTATTCCGTTGTTATTGTTGTTTTCTGCTACTCCTCCTTCAAAATGTGCCCACTTTTTAAGAAAATTGGCTCAGATGATCTTTGGACCGAACTGCACAGAAATGACTGAACAGAATTTTGATATTCGCCACAAAAATTGGTAAGAATCATCGACATCATGTCCTGAAGGTAACTGAGAAGTTTGAAGACAGCACGACCTAGTGTTCCAGAGATATAAGGATTTTTGCAACAACAAAAAAAAACATTTAAAACTTTTCAATGCATTGTCCAATTTGTTTCTCTGTTTTAATACATTCCTTGGCTTATGCCGAGTCTGATGATATCACATTTTTCATTTTGCAAAAATTTGTTTGTCTGCCATTTAGAAGTAAATGAAAAACTGTTTTTGGTTTTGTTTTTGTTTTTTAATCTGGCATTAAGGTATTTATTAAGAAAAAATGAAAGTTTAAGTTTATGGCAACAAAAGTGTTTAACATTCAACCTGTTCTTTTTCATCAGTATTATTTGTGATTTGAATTTTGAGAAGGGGAGTTCCTCTTTTGCTGTGCTATAAGCCGTGCTTCGGACGCTTTCACTTTCGAATTCGAATTCACGACCATCACTTAGATAATTGTCTGTTTTGCCTACATCTATTCACTGTTTAAAACCAAATTAAATGATTTAAATATGGATTCATTGTTATTCTTCATTGAAAAGCACAACAACAATAAAACAGTAGGCTACAAACTAACTTATATAATGTAATGAACATAAACGAATAAGACGAGGCATGGCATAGGCTACACCAGAACGTTTAGCAAACACTGAGGAATCAATTAAATAAAGAACATTTAAAGAAAGCCTCCATAGAGCGTAACGTGAGATAAACAGTAGGGTTGCTGCGATAGACGGTATTGGCGGTGATACCCGTGTTAAGCCACAACACTGGTTACTCACTTGCCCACCGCGGCACTGTCCCACAACTTCGTTTAGATTTTTTTATAGTAATACAAATAATTTAGTTCAGTGAGAGAACGGATACTACAATTAAAACTGAATGCAGCTGCTCAACGCAGCACACTGAACGAACGGCAGTCGCGCATCACAGATCAGATTTCATGTATCACGTGAGGACTGAGTCGAGCTGAGTGACAAGAAGAGTGAGGTGAGACTGACAAGACGATGGCAGAAGAGTTTCAAAACCAAATGTAAAAGCACCCGTTTTAAAAATATTTTGGATTTTGAAAAGCCTGTTGACAATGTATTTATTGTGATATTGGAAGTTTTTTTTAACATTCGTTTCATTTATTTGTTTCCACCGTGTGTGCAGATTTTTTATTTTTTTTTTTCATCATTTTTTTTCTTCAATGTGTATGCCGTCCGTGCCTCCAAACGTTCTTATTCGTTTTGCTAAACGTTCTACGTTTCATAGTAATTATCAATAATTATTTGTTCCACAGTCTTCAGGCTACTGATTTTCAGTTTTGTATAGCCTATATTTAAACTTTGTGTAAGTATTTTTTTATTTTATATTAGGCATATAGCATGGTGTATTTTTATTTGTTTTCTTAATAAAAGTTCTATGTTCTACGTTGTACTTTGTTGTTGCTTGAATCGAATTCAAGCAATGAAAACGAATGTTTAAAAAACAAATCACAATAAATAAATAGCAGAAGTCAACAGGCTTTTCAAAATCCTAAATATTTTTAAAACAGGTGCTTATACTTTTCTTTTGAAACACTTCCGCCATTGTCTTGTCTGTCTCACCTCACTCTTCTTGTTGCTTGAATCGAATTCATGCAATTGATGCTGAATTGCCGCTAATTTAAAAGTAAAGGAAAATGCACACGGTGCTTTTACAAGATATTTAAAAGCGAAGGAAAGTGAGGGAAAGAGGGAAGATTCAAATCAACTTAAAACAAACAACTGTTTGATGCCAAATTGCCACTAATTTGAAAGTGAAAGTAAAACACGCACGGTGCTTTTTAAGACTGAAGGAAACAGGAAAAGAGGGAAACTCGACCCCCCCCCACCGCAGTGATACCGGTATTACCGGTGTTGTCACATATCGATTAACCGGTGGTAAAATTTCCTCACCGTCACAACCCTAATAAACAGCAAAGACAAAACCAACATGTTCACCTTCTCTGGTTTAAGAAGCAGTCTTTTATTTTACTTTCGCTTGAAAACCAAATCCTCCGTCCCGTCCCCCATCGTTTCCTCAGTATCCGCATTTCGTGCTGACGCAGCGAGTATTAACCAGGCTCTGCTCCCAAAGAGCTTGCATTGAAAGCGCCTCTATTACTCTCTTCACGTGATCAGAAATCTTACTCCTGCTGCACTGTGCTGCGGCTCAGCAGTGCGTGCTTTATGCATGAAGCAGAGCAGACGTTTTGGAGCAGCGCAGACCATACATGGCACAAATGTGACCATGTCAAATTTTTTACTTGCACATAACTATTGGTAGATATCATTCTGAATAATTGCTATCGGTATCGGCAGAGAAATTCAGTATTGGTGCATCTCTACTTTTATGTGATCATTCTTATACTAAAAGCTCTCCTCAGGAGCCTGATGATTGTGCACTGACTGAGTGGCACACTCTGCCACAGGTCCCTCACTTTCCAGGTTGTTGGCACATAAGGTGTGGTGCACTTGTATACTAAATCTTAAGAGTGTATTGTGCTTTTTAGATGCACATTTTGGAGCTTTTGTCTGTTCGGTGTGATGTGCTTTGATGATTTGCTGTGATTGTTATGCTGGCTGTGCATGCTGTGCTTGCTGTACCTTCGGTGCTTGGCCCCGAATTGATGCTTGCAGCTATATTCATGTATTTGTTTCTTACAAACATGCAGCTTTTCACTTCACAATATGTTATGTTTGTTGACTGGAGTGGTGTGGATTACTTGTGATGTTTTTATCAGCTGGTTGGATTCTGGCAGCATCCATTCACTGCAGAGGATCCTTTAGTGAGCAAGTAATTCTAAATGTCTTCAAATCTCTGGCAAATCTGTTTCATTTGAAGGTGAACTATTCCTTTAAAGTTGAAGTATGTAATATTCGCAAAACTAGACAAAACAGTGAATTCCAACCGTCAGTCTCAGTTCAGGCAAACGTGGCAAATAAAGTATTTTCTGATTCTGATTTGTGGTCAGAAATTACACACACTGCACATTTAATGCTCAAAATAAACTGATAGTCTTGGCAGTTGTCACTTCGTCATTTTGCCACCTCAAGCATGAATGTGCAAGTCTCAATTTTGTTTCTTTACAGATCACAAGTGCTTGAGCCAAGACAACGAGAAGAGCTAAGAGAACGAGAAGCAGGAGGAGGAGGTATCAGGTAACTCTTTAGATGTTCACGACCAGATCACTGAATAGAATGACACGCTAGAGGATCATGGGAAATGAGGCGACTGGGAGACACAGGGAATGATCAGTCTGAATGGGGCCAGAGGAAAGAATCCAAGACAGAGAGTAAGCAAAAATGTGAGAACTGCTGACAAGGCCAAAAGCACAGCTATTAATATTGGCACATACTGAGAGAAATGATGCATTAATGTTTCTGCACGGGCTGTGTGAGATCAAACAGCATGAGAGGAGAAAGATTCATCCTCTTGCTGAGATAAATGAGTCATAAGTGACTGAATGACAGAGTGGTGTGCAGATCTGTGGTTTAATGCACATGGAGAGCATCACGAAACTACATCGTGACTCCTCTGCTGTCAAAACCAGCTAAGACTGAATCATCCGAACTCAACACATGCAAATCAGCGATTGACACCGCACCGCACACACACATACAAAACAATGTTTGGGTTCAGTGTCATTACCGGCGTTCACTGCTTGCTGTACACAAACACACACAATCAATTTGCACTTACCTCCTCCACAGAAATTGGTAGGATCACTCGACTGCAAGAAAACAAGAAAAACAAATTATTTAAAATCTACCAAATAATAAGCATATGTGCTGTGTCATTATAGTTATTACCATCATGTTTCTAAAACTCCACAAATTAATAGGATTTTTTTATTCCTTTTCTTCATGGTAAATATAACTACAACATGCCACTACTGGTGATTTGATTTTTTTATGGCTGCATTTATTTAATACAAATATGGTAAAAATTGTGATATTGTGAAAGAGTATTAAAATGTAAAAATATCTGTTTTCTGATATATTTTAAATTTCTATTTATTACTGTTAATTAATCATTAATTATCAAAAACATATGTGCTGTTTAATATTTTTGTGATTACCGATTTTTTTTCTCCAGGATTCATAGATGAATAAAAAATCTAAATAATTTTTTTTTAAATATTAATTTTGTAACATTCTATTTTTACTGTTATGTTTAATCAATTTAATTTGCTGAATAAAAGTATTATTTATTTTACAAAACCTTACTGACCCCAAACTTTTGAACAGTGTATGTGTGTATACATATAAATATATTTTTATATATAAAATATATATGTAAAATACATATTTTAAAATATATGTATATAAATGAATACTATATTTTAAACCAGCATAAGTAGCCTAAAATGTAAAATAAATACAACTTTATAATTCCATCTTTGCACTTCATTAGATTTTTGGCAATTTATTTAATCACCAACAAAGATCAGAACAACTCAGTGCACAGTGGAAAACAGTGTTTGGGAAACTGCCTCTAATGTTACGTACCCGGCTTCAAAGCAATTTTGCATTTACAGAAATGATAGAGAAACTATAACACAATCTCTGCATCAGGAGCCTCTTGGCTTTTTCTCTTCGATGCATGTTATATTTAGTGGCTTAAAGTATCAAAATACAAAATGAATCTGTTCATATTAGCAAACCTATAAAAGCTATTCCTTGTCAAGCACATCTCTGATATATGTGTACTGTTTCTGGATGGTAGTTGGCAGCGTACCAGACTCTGTGCAGCTCGCATATATAATCAATACTTCTCAGGAGTAAGACAATACCACTACTGCGCTCCATTCCAGCACAGCTCTCTCATTATCTGCCTTATGACGTGAACACACACACACACACACACACCTCAGGACTGTCTACATCTGACTTATGAGGGCTTCTCTGACATGAAGCATGAGCTTCAGGAGTCAGGAAGTCAAGGACCATGTTCACCTTTAACATCTGACAAGATCGTTGACAAAGAAGTCCATGCTTTAATGAGAATAAGTGGTTAGTTCTGCTATTTTTACTAGAAAACAAGTCAGAAATACTGATTATGAACATGGTTTTGCAGTCCTTATAGTTCTATTGCACTTGAGGGAATTTCAGTCCTCGCCATATATCAGATGCTTCATAAACTCAGTGGGAAGTTTCACCATTTATCAAACGCCATGGTCGAACAGGTGTGTTTTATTGTTTGCTGTTAGCATCTGCTAATAGCAGGAGTCACCTTGCCCTCCTGAGTGCTGCCTGTGTCCTGAACAGGGACTATCGGTCACCGTGCTGGATTTGGTGTCTCATGTACTCTGCCTCCATGACACCAAGGCTACTTTCTGCATTATAAATGCCTTCGCTCGCATGGCTGCATTTTCGCTGTATAAGAAAGGCTTTACTTATTGTTTCGGTAACAAGACAATCAAGTTTACAAATAGATTCTGAAATTCAATATTCAGCTAAAAGGTCAGGTTCGCTATTTTACTATATATGTGGGGGGAAACTGCTATCTAAAGTTAACTGCTACTGCTGTCTAGAGATTGAGACATAATGTGACATTTGACATATTATGTTTAATGTTTTTGTGATTTTATTTCATTTGTTTTTTGAAGGTTGCATTGTTTTTTTTACTTTTCTACTGTGTTGTATTTATAGATTTGATGTTACCCTTGTCCTGAAGCCAGACTTTTAATTCTGAAATTAAATAATCATAAACCATTTTAATATTTATTCTGTGAAAACTATTTTTACACAAATTATAATGGTCCATTCAGTTTTGTCATCATTTCTATCACAGCCAACAATTTGTTTTATCCACAAGTTGTTGTATTGTTTACCAATGTGACAACAGTATCAGTAAAAATTTAATATGAGACATGATGTGTGAATAAAACTAAAAAAAATTCTAAGAAAAATATAATTTTATAAATGGAACTTTCAATCACTATCCAACTTTTTCTTGCCGTAAAAACAGGGCACGGCCATTTGTAAATTCTATGGGTCTAGCTTCCGGTCTCATCCGCGTCCAACTTGTTGAAGAACAAGGTTAATTTTGTTGAATAACAAATAATAAAGTATAAAAATATTATTTAATTGTGTGTATTTAATTAGGATACATAAAATGTAGCTATCAAATTATTTGGCCATTTTATTCCAAAAATATTTGACATTTAATTTTTAAAAAAAAAACACTCAAAATGTCAGAATTGTTATTGTTAGTGAGACATAAGAAAATAAGAGAAATAAACTAGCTAGTGATTATTTTCCAAAATTCCACAGGCTAGAAGTGTTTAAGAAACCCATATAGATTTTAAAATTAAAATGACATTGAGGCAAGTGTGACTAAAATGGTCTTTATGGCAATTAAGATACGCAAGAGACCCAGCAGACACTGTCTGCATCCTGGATGTGAGCTAGATCACAGAAAAGTGTCACCAGAGCAGTGAGAAAGAGACACAGAACAAGAGGTCACTGCTTTAGCTCACATATATAGCCTGCGAAAAGTAGACTACTGATGTCTAATAAAAGCACAAAAAATGTAGATAGTTTAATGCATAATGTCCATGGATTTTTTATTATAAACATCAAGATTTAATTTTTTATATCAATATCATTTCACTACCATTTTTCAACACACTTTTCCCTCACTAATTTAAATAGTAAATCAACATGGCACCTGAAGTTTAATCTTAATTAAATACAACTTATCAAAAATGAAACTCAAACCACATTTCAGTTCCCGTCTAATTCTTTACCCAAGGGTATTTTTAGTGTTGAAAGTCATTTTTAGTGCATTAGTGAAAGCACAAAGTACCATGGACAGTGACTGAACGTGACGTCTGAGATATGCCGGTGACGAGGAGCGTATGACACATGATAGCTAACAGGTTCGCGGCGCGTCCTTATTACACGCGTCGCGTTGAAGAGATTCAGCTCCTGGCTGAGTCATTCGGAAGATGTGTGTGAGCGCATTCCTGGCCGCACGAAAGAACACATAGACACCGTAATTAAAGAGAAAGAGGTGTCTCTGGAGGAGAAATGAGGAAAACATGATGGTTTGCCTGTTAACTGGTGTCCAGTCTACACAGTAACCAAGGAAGTGTAACGTTACTCAGACTGAGTGCGCTAAATGTAACGCACGCGCAAAATAAATCAACATTAGCTGTCTGTATCGTGTGCTAAATCATCAAAACAATTGCCAAATAGGTTACTGTCATATGTTTCACTCTATTGAAGTGGTTTTACACCTTATCGCTAGTGTTTGTTGAAAACGTCTTGCCATAGTTTGACGATAGGGGCGCCAAAAGACGATTTGAGTTGCTTACAGATCAGGCGGCTCCTTGATATTACTAACAGAAATTATTTTTATATTATTTTAAAAACTGTAGCCTACATTACCAAAACCCAATCTAAATCAAATAAACATATCAGACTGGTGTTTTTTCCACCAAGGATGTCAGAAAATATTCTGAATTAGGCTATAATGTTATCTGCGCTGTTTGGAGATGAATAGAAAGCCTCATATGGTTTCAATGACCTTTCTGACGCTGCCCTGTGTGTTTGTGGGCAAAGAAAGGTTATTAATATTTCAAAGGTGACTGGCGGGGGGAGTATATGATCAAGTTAGTCGCGCGGTTCAATGAAACGTGCGCAAGTGAACGGATCCAGTTGTTCTGAAAAGCGCGGTTTAACGAAAATGTGAATATAGCCAATCGCATAGCCACATGGTGATGAATAAACGTGATATTTCTGCAAGAATTAGTATAAATACACAGGTGCCATTTAATATCGGAACGCGATGTGCTCAATTCGGTCCGTTTCACCTTCACGAGCGTATCAATAACACAATGAAGAGACAATCAAACTCGGTTGATGAGATATCTGTGTCAAAACATCCACTCAAAAGCGTTTAGTTAAATAAAAAAATATGTATATTCAGAGTTAACGTAATAATTGCACCAGTCAAAACGTCACAGGCACGTTTTAACACACATAAAGTGTACTTTAGGCCAAGGTAAATTGATACATATGCACCATAGCCGTTTGTGTATTAAATGCTTGAAAAATATTTACGATCGAGGGCTTTAAATGTGAACTGTCACAAAGTCAAGTTTACAATGTCGCCATGGCCTCTGGTACCTGCTCTGCACGGACAGACAGATGATGCTCCCATCACAATCAGATCAAAAAATAACGCTGCACTTACAATTCTTTAATCACCATTTTCTCCGGTGCTTTATGCCCTCCAAAGATAACGTGGTTTTGCACCTGGATGAATCCAAATAGGTGTCGAGTCCTGCTTTAGCCCCGGTGTCTCAGTCTACTCCACCTCACCCGCTTCTATGTCATTCTAGGGACCGTTTTTCTATTTCCCACAGATTCACTTCCTGATCAAGGCCGAGGGGGGCGTTAACGACAAGTGACATAGGGTGATGACGTCATGGACGATGATGTTGAGGAGGAGGGGAGGAGGAGGAGGGGGGTGATCGTGGTCCGACTTAATGCTTTAAAAAAAAAACGGGACGACCGTCGATGGATGGTGTGAGGTGGTGCTTGTGTTCTGTAACAGCAGGTGGTCGCATAGCTCTCTGTATATCAGTCAAATTATAATCTGTCACAAATTATGTAACGATAAACTGGTGCATTCTATTTATAGCACATCTGGAGACAGATCCCACCATCCGATTATTTTCATGTAGTTACAGTATGATCTGTCCTCCATCAAAGCACATTAAATACAGTGTCTTCCATTCACAGTTTATGCATATTTCAAAACCAGATGTAATTGTGCAATAGACTAGAAATCTGATTATGTATAGAGCATTTTAGATCTTATTTCTAACACGTTGCTAATTAATAGTCATCTTATGTCATTCAAAGATACTTTTTTTATAAATATTCAATTTTAATTCAATTTATATCAGACCCATTAATATGTGAGAAAATTAAGTGGGATAATATTCACATTAAATAAAATAAAATATCTCAAAGAAAATATTCACATTAAATAAAATATTTAAAAACATTCAAATAATTTAGCCTACTTGTTATTGCTTGTACTAAATGCAAAATTAAATATTATCTATTTCCCCCCCCCCCACACAAATAAGCAGATTAGTTTTTTTATCTGTTACTGTTAGGTCTGTTCAGTCAATCAGTTATTCTTAAGATTTCTGATGTTTTATTTTGATTTGTTAAACAATGTTAGATACATGTGATATTACAAATGAAGTATTCAGATTATATAATATTTTAAGTAATTAAAATAACTAAATAATTTTCATTTAATTGTTCAATTGCTCATTGTAGCAAAGCCAAAATAAAATAAATTTGTTTGTTTTTTCTATGCAGGTTTGTTTTCATTTGTTACTGTTAAAAACTAGGCTTGTCTATGAAATAATCACAATCTCATGATTTCCATTATTAGAAAACAAACTTAAATCTTTGTTTTGTTTTCCATTATTTTCCACTGGTTTTAAAGACCCTGGGTAATATCAGATGACACTAACAATGTCATCAGAAAAAAACAGCTAAATGCTTTTCTTAATTGATTATAAATGTTATTCATAATTGATTGCTTTTAAAAAAGAAATTTAATCCAACAATGAATGTAACCGACACTCTTACAATGTTTTCAAAGTAAAATAATACATGACAAAAATGAGCAATAATTAAATTTTTTATTGAATATATTCCTCAACAGTAATGCCATATAGAACAATATATAAGGTTTTTGGAAAGAAAAAAACAGCAGCTGAAACACTGAGATGTAAGTTAATATAAAAAACCTTTGCAAATAAGGCTGCATTGTCCATATGGTCCATTAGACTTTAAAGAAATAAATACATTACACACAACACCAAAATATTTCCACAGTATCTGTGGCTCCAGTCCTCCCATCAGCATCGCTAACTTCACTGTAAACCGCACAAAAGGCACATTTGTGAGTTAAGTTGTGCTTTCAATATAATATTTTACTTCAGAGGTCCATTATAACTTGATCTTATGATCAGTGATACAAATGACTCTTAACAAACTCTTAAATATTGCAGAATGTTAGTAAAAAAAAAGACAGAAAAAGGGAATTATGGGTCATGAGGGGGGGTTATGGGACATGTGTTAAAAGTGCTGTTGTTGCCCTGACATCTGCGCCTCAGCTTTCAGCCATCACCTCGCAGATCATAAGCATTTCAGCCACTTTATGTATACATCTCATGTGCATGTAGTGTGGAAACATATATACAAACTGAAATGCTCAAATTGTGGCTTTCATAAAGGACCTATCTTTTTCATAAATACAAAATTATTTCATTGAAAAATGTTAAAAAGCCCTTTGTGGATCACTATAAATGAAAAATGTGGTCTTTAGTGAATACAATTGCATTGCACCACAACTATTACAGTGAAAACTGGGGCTATAATGGTTTACATTGAAATCCCTTGTGAAGTTTAGTTGAATGAATAGTGGTATTTTGGGTGTTGACTGCCAACTGCATCGTTACACTGTCTGTGCAGGCCAGGCTGGATTAAAAACATCCAGTTTGCATAAACAGTGTATATAATAAATCATGCTGTATACTGAAATGCCCCTGGTTTTATGGAGAAACAGTCAGGGTTGGAACTTTATCACATGTGCAAATGCGTGATATAAAATATCTGGTGTAAATGAAAATAAAATGGCGAAGAAGAGGGTTGCTTTCTGTCTCTCTGATTCCTATTTCATCCATTGAGTTACTCAGTAAACCTCTAAGAAAGAGGCACGATGGTATTTAATCGTCTCTGTGTTTGTGTTATTGTGTAGCTGTGATTGTTTTTCCCTTTATCTGCTTTCTTTATACAAATGCCTCCGGTACGTCAGTGCCGTTGATTTTGAAATAGATTTGAGCATTGTTTTCTTTCTCCTTCCTCTTTTTGTGCAGGGTTTTCCTGAAGTACAGCAGGTAGAGTGGTAACAGGAAGCCCAGCATGCTGACAGCCAGCAGACCAACATTCACCTACACCAGAAAAAAAACATAAAGAGGAGGTCAAAACTTGCCTAACGAGCATTTAATCCATTTAGTATTACTAAAGCTCTCTGTTGTGTGTGTCATACCCAGAGTGGGTCTC
The DNA here is from genome assembly GCA_027422405.1 of Ptychobarbus kaznakovi. Classification (NCBI taxonomy): domain Eukaryota; kingdom Metazoa; phylum Chordata; class Actinopteri; order Cypriniformes; family Cyprinidae; genus Ptychobarbus; species Ptychobarbus kaznakovi. The sequence goes on from CM049796.1 coordinate 11,233,150, forward strand.
CCTTCAGTGGTCCCATCATGGCCATGAACAAAGGCTGCTGCAGCAGAGCGAACACAGCGCTGACCAATGACTGCATTCCTGTCAGACTGCCGAACTGAGATGATGGGTACCTGCAGACGCACAAACAGATTATTTGTTATCATATTATATGATTTAAATGCAGTTGTTACTGACAAAAGTGATGATCACAAGCGGTATTTAATCATGTTTTACAGATAATATTGATAAACTCACACGGCGGCGTAAAGTCCACCGATGGCGGAGTGGATAAAGCCTCTGACGATGGTGTGAAGGACAAACGAGAGCATCTGGAGAAAGATGACAAGGTTAAATCACAAGATCAAACATTAAAAACTTGTTTGTTCAGCTGTTTGTTTTGGTAAAATTATCAGGCGACATGCTAGCTTCATAATTAGGCCACTAGGGGGAGATGCTGTACAAAGCAAAATGGTTGTTGCTTCTTTTTTCTGTGTGTACATACTGGTCTTACCATTTCTGCTATATGCTATACTTGCATACTACTCCATATGGATGAAATATTATGAGTAGTATGCTATTCCAAATTTAGCAATAGCTGCCTTCTGCACATAAACAAAATAGTATGCTGGCATACTACTCTTAATATTGCTGCTAATACGTACTATGAATAATGTGCGCATTATGCAAATACATGCACAGAATATCCAGTAATATTCATCACATTGCAGGATTAATTCCATACGTAACACACACCTGAAGAGGGAGGTTGGGAATTAGGCAGGTGATGCCAAAGCCAACAAGGAGGATGTTGGTGAAGATGAAGGCCCGTGTGGCGTTGGTGACTTTCTGAATTTGTCTGTCTCTGCGTTTGGGCTGGGGCTCATCCCTGGAGACATTTTATTTTGAGTATTTTGAGCTTTAAAATGTATTATTTAGGTCACATTCGCATCCATAGATGACTTAAAAGTGTTTTATAACCTACTTGTTGGGCTCTTTTTCATCGTTTTCTCCATCACATTCTTTTAGCTTCCAGTCCATAATCTGACCAATGACTGGCGTCGTCATCAAGCACAAGAGTTGCATCATGCCAAAAATGGAGGTGTAGAAGCTCACTGAGAGAGAGCAAGAAAGAGATATTATAACACTGTCTAATAGATAACGTCTGAGGTTAGTTAATAACTACTCTGGTTAATGGCTGAGTTTATTGCCCTCTACAGACTTGTGTATGCGTTACGGCCCAAAGCACAGGTGGACAGGGAATGAGTTACGCTTGACGTGAGTACAGGAGAAGGTTAAATGCTAGAATAACAAGCTTTAGGAAAGACACGCTCTACTGGTTTCTACTGTGCTACTGAGAGTCTTACCCAATTCCATTCTCTCAACTGCAAATATAGTTAAAAAAGCAATTTAGAAGGCAATTATAATGTCCATACTGACTGGGTTTTTTGTGTTCTATATTTACATATCTGAATTATTGAATTAAATTGCTGTATTTCTTTATGGAATATATTCTAGACATATTTAAACATGCTTATTCACCAGTGTTGAGATCTCCTCCACTGAGGGACTCCAAGATGTTGTTCATGGCTCCCATGTAGAAGATGAGACGCAGTTGAGTTACACTCATGGTTACCAGACTCAACATGAAGAGAGTGCTGAGAATGCTCTTCCTGAACGACTGAGCTACAAGGAAAACAGAGTTAATCTAAACCATAAAATTATATTACCATAATTTCTGAGCTTTTCTTGTGTCAGACCATCACTTACTTTCCTCCTTGGCCTCACACTGCAGTTCCAGGTCCATGGTGGACAGGCAGAGTTTTTGGCCTTCTTTGGCAAGCTCTTTCTGTCTCTGAGTGTTATCCACGCTAAGACGCTTGCCCACTGTTGTCACCTGCTTATAAAACTGCTTTCCTGTAATCTTATGGTCAAATCCCAGCCAACTGAACTTGATCTTGACACTGGATAGACAGAGAGACAAAACACTTACAGAATGAGTTTCAGATATTGTAGATGTTTAATGCGTATGTGTTTTGTGTATGTGTGTTTCTTACGTGTAGTCCATGTCCTCGGGGCCAGGGAAAGGCTCCAAGGGCCAGTTGAAGAAGCAGTTGATGAAGACGAGGCCTGCACAGCCCGCCCAGACCACCAGAATCGTGATGAAGGTCACACCAATGTCATAAATCACCTGTAAAGATAAACAGTTATTATCAATGTGGCATTATAATCTTGTTTTTCACCAGATTGTTTAATCTAACAAACCTTGACCCCAGGAAAGGTGACAGCCGAGGAAGCATACGAGCCAATCATGAGCGCGATGAAGGTGGCACGCAGGTCGCCAAACATGTTGGGCAGCTGGAAGGAAACATGGGAACATTTTTGGTTAAATTAATTGTTAATTAATTAATCTAATTTGTTTATTAATTTATTGCTTACTAATTTAAATGTGTAAATTCATAACAATCCTAGCAAAAACTTATTTAAACATAAAATTACATTTAATACGTTTTTTTTTTTTTATTGTGCTTTTTTATTTTAATATTTCATAACAATCCTGGAAAGAAAGAAAAACATTCAGATTTATTTGTATTTTTTATAAATTCATTAATAAAGTAATTTTATTTTTTTATTATATCATTATATATTAGCAAATATATTTATTTATTTTAAATTAAATTATTTTTAAGTTCTTTTTAAATAATATTTTAAATGTAATATTCTTATCCTATTCTTATTCAGACTGTGGCTATTCAGAGGATTGATATGAAGACAACTGATCCACCATCTTTCTCTATAAATGGCAACAGGCAAGGAGAGATGGCCAACAATTATGGGCTGACGAAAACACTGCAAATCAACAGTGAAAGCAGTTTCAATTCAGATGCACTGACTAGAGCCAGAAAACGAGGTTGGGAGATGTGAAAGAAAGAAAAGAGAGAAAGAACAATTGACAGATGATTAGAAAACTAGAACACTAGTGACGCTGAAATATTTTTTAACACTTAATCCACACTTCCTTTTTACTTCACTTTCTGTTCCTCATTGTCAATAAAACAGGAATAACTGGGGCAGTAATAACTGAGGAATGATCCATCCAGTCTGAACCGGCTGAAGCCGAGTCTCTTTTATTACTCTAATTGGAGCACAGACTGGGGCAGCCTGCTCACAGTTATGCCTTGTTCCTGTGACAACAAATGGATGAGCAACAGCGAGTGTCCTGTTATGTAAGATTGCATCTGAAAGTGTGTGATCAGGCAGGTTTGTGATGGAAGAGTTGTGTTTTGTAAGAATTCCTGTCAGTACTGGTTTAAAGGTATTCTCCAAATCAATTGTAAAGCGACTTTGCTACCCCATTTACCCTTCAAGGGGGAAATGCAACATGACAAACAAGAACAAACCTTTGCATTAAGCCATCAATGCAATCTTCACAATTTGAGGCAGGTGCTGTCTTTCATTTTCTCGAGTCTTGCCATTAACATGTGGCAAAAAGTTAATTTTGGACTCTGGGTGTGAGTGTTCTTGTGAGTTCATGGTCAAATAGTTCCTCTAGCTATTCTTACTGGGTCAGCACACTGGATAGTACATCATCAGGAATTAATACATGGTGCCAGTGCAGCAACAAGAGCGAGTCAGCAGGAAAAACACTAAAGTCAGACTCACAGATGGGTCTAATGATTAAACTACTGCACCATGCTTGAGAGAAGCTCAAATAAGAGAGAGGAAAAAGACACACCGAGACGTCTAACTAGCCTGGATGTAGCAGGATCAAAGGCACCAAATGTAATGTCAAGGCACCAAATGTCAAGAATCAACCACTGAAAAACCCTTATTGGCTAGTCTGAATATCATATGGGACATGTCCACTACAATTGTTATGCTAATTATCAATGTAAATATTATAGGCAACTCGGAGTAAGCAAGTTCAAACACATCACAAGAGCTGAAAAAAAGAGAAGTGTACTTTCATGAATAAGCTAACACACACCGTAAGGGAAGTGAAGGTCATACACATTCCTCCAAAGCCATTAAAGGTCAAAGCAATGAAGATCAAAACGGACAGATCTAGAAAAAACAAGCAGATGTCATGATGGAATATTATTGGTATCTGTTACAACATTGGTATCTGTTTCACTAAATTTGAACTCAGTTGCATAGATGGTGTTCTTACCATTTGGGTTGCTGGCTCCATAAGCAATCATAAGGCACGAGAGGGCAAAGCAGGCACTGGAAAAGAAAAGGTAAGTCATTAATGGAAAAGTCAACACTTTTCTGCTCATTTATCTTTATTGTGATCTGACCATAAAAGTGTGCACACTTTTCATTTCATTAATAATTTATCCATCGTGTGACTGGTATAGTAATGGCATTGAAAATTTAAGCACATGCTATCTACCTTCCAAGCAGGCGGAGATTGCGTGGGCCATATTTGTCCATGACGATTCCAAGAGGGAGTGTGATGGCGCTGAGGAGGAAGGAGCCCACGGTGAAGGCCAGATTCAGCATCTCATCCTGTTCTTTACAGATGAGCCAGCCGTTCATCCTCAGATTGTCCTCCGGATGGTTTAGAGGGACCACCTCCACACCGCCATCACGCTGGGCAGGCTGAAACTCGTCATATTCATAATCTGCATCATTCAACAGTGATGAAGGCACAGCTGGTAAGGAGAAGTTTGCCATCGAGCTGTTTCCTTTGAGAAAGAAGGAGAAGAGGAGAGATGTAAGAGGCTAAGCTAATGGGACCCATGTTAACCATTACCAGCAGCAGCTACCATGTTCAAAAATCAGCTTGAATGCCGATGTGACCTGATATCCCACCCATTTGTGTTGCAGTACTCAACAGGTGACCATTTCTGCTAAATCATGTTGATAAAGAGTGAGAGTGAGAAAATTCAGATGTTGGTGTAAAAACCTATCACGTGTGCCCCTGCTGTGAGCCCTTTAGTGTTACGTAAGCATCAGTTACTTGTCATTCTGGTTGCGGTCCAATCATGCAGATGCAACACATGTGGACTCCAACACCTCATGATAGTTCTTTGAAGTTCCTGTCTGGGGTTTCTCAAAACATGCACTCTACGGCCTTGTCAACACACCATGGGTGGAACGGTCAGTGGATTAAGGTAAGGACATTCCAACATTGCTTCAACAGTTTGGAATTGTCTGAGCATTTCATTAAAAACAAGGACACCTGAGAAGGTCATCACTCACTCACCTTCACGTCGTTCCAAAACCGTATGACTTTTTTTCTTCTGTGGAACATAAAAGAAGATATTTGCAGAACTTTGGGGTCCAAGCAACATTGACTTTTGATGTATGGAAACTGAGACAATTCTTCAAAATATCTTCTTTGTGTTCTACAGAAGAAACAAAGTCGTGACCAAGTTTCACTACTGAACAGCATGGTATAAACCAGTATAAACCAGCCTGGAATTAATTCTGGTTTAAGCTGGTCTTCTCAGCAGTTCTCCAAAGTGTCTGAGATCAACCTTCACCCAGCGGTAAAATGCTTGGAATGAGGAATCACCATTATGTGGTCTCAATAAAACCTGAGATAAGGGTTGGGAATGATAGAAAGAAAAAAGCTGAACATTTGCTTTTCCTTTATCTTGTTCTGCTGCAGGAACAATGTTTATAATCGTCCTTTTGGACTATTGTACTGTCCTGTTTCACATTATCTCACCACGCACATACATATAAGCTGATACCGGATCAGATGACACTCCATTAATAACCTGCTGTCTCACTGGATTGGAGACATATAAACTACATTTACATTTATGCTTTTATCCAAAGCGACTTACATTCAGGTTATACATGTTGTTGTCAGTATGTGTGTTCCCTGGGAATTGAATGCCCTACCCCTGAGCCACAGGAACATTAGACAATTAGACCTGACCTTAAACTAATCTGGATGTTTTCCATCTTAAATGCTGATGGGTGATTAAAGGTATGATGTTTTTCTGAAAAATGCAAAATGTGGTTAAAAATAACTCTTTTCTCAAGAAGTGTGAGTGACTTACACCAAAATCTTTCTTTTCAAACCTCAAGATACCACCCATTATTGGTGTGGAAACAGTGACTTTGCTGTAATTATCCACTGTGCCAGTGTCATCCTGATGATACATGTGTCTTCCTTCCACAACAAAGAGATGGTTTCCAACTCCAAGTGTGCTTTGGAACTGAGTGTAGAATTTTCTGACGTGTTTGGCACCCAGTCGTGAACTTTCTAGTGCTACATATGAAGGGTTGTGTTTTACTCCGACTGCTAGGAAACTATCAGGGCTTGCTCTGGCTTCTTTCCTAAACCGTGCTGATGTGTGAACGGTGTTCCTGCTGTAAACCCTACTAAAGATGCACCGGAGAGGGTGATGTGCAAATGTGCAAGATACACCCGGAGAGATAGCATATCAGATATGTCTCAGCAAAAAAAAAAAAAAAACAGGTCGGGAGTGTGTGCGTTTGATAGAAGGGTTGATAGAGGAGCATACATGAACCTATTGAACCTCATTTGAGGGGTTTATTACTTAACCTTACTGTAATAAACTGTCTTCATGTAACAATTTAGTCATTAATATTGCTTTTCATCTAATCCTTCACCTATTTTCTGATGGGCCGACTGCCACGTGATGCCTTTCTGAGTACGAGTGTCATATGGAAATTGAAATTCTTAAAATTATCTTCATTTTGAAATGGTGAAGAACTAACAATAAATTCACATTCCTAAAGGAAACTGTAAATATATTAACATATTAATATGAAGATTTGGGAACAGATTAGGCCAAAAGTGGGAGTGAAAACAAGGAGGGGTTCTTTTCATTCGCAGCCATTAGTTTGGTGGCCAGATCTGATAAAATTTAAAGAACAGATAGTGAAAGAGACACACACACAATACAAAGTGCCCCTAACCTCATTTCTGAGAAAGCTTGAATGTGAAATTCTTATCATGACGACATCAGTGATTGCATGATGGGAAATCTCAGCTAGTGGACTAAACCACAGGAGTCCTCACATGCTTTGCTTCATTTAAAATGGTCAAAGACGAAGAATTTGAATGCTGAATAATGTCTCATGACATTGTCCTTTGAGACTTATCTGTGGACTTTAAGCCTGCTGAATACTCTTGAACACTGACGGTTTTCGCTGAGACAGTCTTATTACGTCACAATAATGTGACTGACCGAAAGGACAGTCAAATCAGCTGAGTAATGTCAAAAAAAGGGAACTATGACAGCAGCAAAAAGGAACGATAAGCACTTTCCAATACAAAAATGCCAAGCCAAGCAGACAGACAGACACGTGAGATGCCCACCACTCCACCCAGAAGAAGTGGTATTCCTAGATCTACCCAAACGATAAGCCTCCTACAGTTTCCTTCACAAACAACTCTTTTTCTTGTCTTCTGCCCACTTCTACCCCCTTTTTTCTTGTCTGCCTGGGAATTTCAAACCAGCTTTTGTGGTTAAATAGGTCTCAATGTCCTCATCTTTTATTAAATCAAGCCCAAAGTGCACGAGAGAGAACAGGACAGTGATAAAAGAGTAACATCAGCCATAAGACTAAACCATGTCTTTATGTGGTGCTAATCAATACCAAAGACAGTTCAATCAATTAAATATGAGATAATCAGCAGGTCTGAGGTTCTAACTGAGATGATAAACATCGTTTACATCTGACAGGCTGTAAGCCTCAAGATGCATTTGATTAGGTCAGGATCCCTGGTTTAAGCCCTTCAGCATTCTTGTGTTTTACTGTGACTACCAGCTGATTTAATGGAAGTCTGTGGTAGTGTCTTTGGTTGTGAGGCTCCTGGGGGAAGACATCATTCCTCCTCCTTAAAGAAGGTAAGCACAAAAGTGTTTTGCTGCGGAGCGCAATCAGTTACACCACATAAAACGCTACTGTCAGTGATGCATTACTGTACAATACACATGCGACTTTAAAGTTGGGTCTTTCAAGTACTATCAGATGCTGTATTTGTTTCAAGATCAGATAGGAATGAAGGAATGGATGGAATTTGCCAATATCCGTTGTTGACAAATAAAACACAATCATGCGTTAAATTCAATTTTTTCAAAGGTAAGATCACAAGCTTGACTAGCACACCATGGAACCTAAATGTTCCTGAATGGTTCTTATAGTTTGTTAGTTTTCTTGGTGTTACATTATATAATACAAATGTATACATTCCAGAAGGATTCATACCTGGATATGTGCAGAGGTATGAATAGAAACCCTCAGACTTCAGCATGATGAGTAAGGAGCCCCAACCCAGCAGAACAGCAGAGAAGAGCAGATTTTCAATTATGGCTGTTATTGCCATCCACCAGCGGCGGGCAAATGCGGTGGCTAGAGTGGGTGCCATGGCTGCAGGGAGTAGGATAGCAGAGAGAAGAGGAAAAGGGTGGTCGTCAGTGTCTGGTGGATTCAGACTTCAATATCTGTGGATAAAGAAGAGAGAGATGTGTTGAAGTCATTGCCATTTACATTGTGTTGAATGTAATGACCAAGTTAAACATTTCTGCATGTGATGATATAGAAACATACTGTAGAACTAAAATAAAGACAGTCCTAAAAATAGTTGAGCATACACTTTTTTTCTTTGTGTTCTTGAACTCTAAATTATTAAGATGTGTGAATGAGCCACTAAAGCCACTTCAAAGTCTCACACCTTCTTTGTTATGCATATCACTTTCTTTCAAAGTCATTCAGGCTGTTTTGCAATATAGTGTAACAATAGTGACAGGGAGGGGTCCTAAAACTAAAATGCACATTACAACAGACTTCATATATTGTTTTAGATGTAAAATATCATAAAGAGATCTTTTTAAGCTATATAACACAAGAAAGTCGAATTATGACATTATCTTGGTGTGACTTGTATATCCAACACACATGCCTTATTATTCTTATGTATCACTTGTACTGTAACTTTAATGTAAAAACTGTCAGTGTGTGAAATAATAATTATTCTTTTCTTTTCTTTTTTACCAAACCAACTGGTCATATAATACACAAGCATTTGTTCAAAATAGTATATAGTTATAAAAAATAAAATAAAACATACCTTTGAGAGGCAGGCAAACAAGTTCTGTAGCCTTTTAGTGCAGAGCGGTCTTCCCCTTGATGCCTTTGCTCTCCCTCTTCCCCTCTCTCTGTGCCTCCTGCAGTGACCGGCACTTACTGAGGATTTGTTTCAGGGCAGCTGACGCATTTATAGCGGTTTCATGTGGAAAGCATCAAAACGTTTCTATTGGCTGCATCGGGAGGCTGAGTACACCTGGCAGCCAATCAGCTGCAAGTCTGCCACTGCGCTGAAAAATCACGGGCCGTCAGCAGGTGAGCTTGTACTGGAAACAGTTTTACATGTGTCGTCTCATTAAACGGGAGATCCTTTTATCATCAACACTGAAATCAATATTTTCGACCGAGTTTATTGATTATAGAGTTATTTCCTAAACTGCAGATTAGAACTTAAATTATGAAGGTGGATGAAGTGAAGATAAATCAGTCACTATAGAGATTAAAGCTATTCAGGTAACAAATTGAAATACAATCATTGTTTTATGTCACTCTTTCATGAACTTGTTTTTCTGTGAGGAGTCAGCGACGAGAGGTAATATGCTGAATTGCAAAATGCAGATAAGACAGCAATAACAAACTTGCAAACTGTGTCATGGACAGAAATCAACAAAAAACAGCTCGAAGAGTCTGAAATAGTGACGCTAAAGGATGTGTTACTTAACACACGATCCTGTTTCACTCTCCGACCACATATACTGAAGAATAAATAACATAGTAACCTATTTTCTGACAGACCATAGCTACAAACAAGCGATATATTCTTGCTGAAAAACCAGGTTAAGCTGGTGTTCTGGACTTCTTGGCGGAAATTATGTTACCATGCTGCTAGCGCTAAAAGGAGATATTTATGCTTAGGCTACTTTACATGCCAGCATGTGGTTTATTGTTTTGTTCGTGTCATAAACGTTTCTGCAGTTTTCAAGCAGTACACACCCGGTCACCTTGGCCGGAGCAGTGTATTTCAGGTTGTTATTCTCGAAACACGTCGCCCTGGTGTTATTTACCAGAATAGAGACTGCGCGCGCTCGAAAACCCGCTCTGACTGGCGCAAAGCAGTTACTGGGTATTACTTTCAATCTTCTAAATCTACTATTAAACGTCACATTTCCTACAAATGAGTTCTCAAGACAACTACACGCACAGTAGTCTTGTGTTTTCGATTAAATCATTGTATAAACAATGTTGTATTGATAAACCTAATCAGCAAGAACTGGTATTTGCCTATTACTGTCATATCAATATGACTGATAGCTGACATACACACACAAATGTTAAATATACCATCTGTAAACTGTTTACAGTAGGATATATTATTTAAAAAAATTTATTAAAATGAATCAATCTATTTTCCTAAATAGTGGTACATTATACACTGAAGGACAACCAATGATTGATGGCAAGGAAACAATGTGTGCCAGTTAGCTTGTTTATTTGAATGAGTTTAGCATGTTTTCCTATAGTGAGCTGATATGCCTGTTTCAAGTATGTGATCAATACTTTATCACTGTGAAGAGTAAATGCTTGATCAGGGAGTTCAGATCTTTGCAAAACAAAAGCAGAGGTTTGATAAGAAACTAAGAACCATTCACAGGTGTTGACAAGTATTCTAGGAAGTTTCTTGAGGACTTTAAAGTCATATGTTTACTGGCAAAGTTCACTTCTTTACATCATAATCCTCAACTGGGCACCGGTTACCTAAAGCCTACGTGATGAACTACATTCAGTTGAGAACTCAAAGCTATGAGCTGAAAATGAGCACATCATCAAACGAACTAAGAGGAACAAAAACAACTGCTCACCCAGTTGCATAATCTCCAATCAGCTCACACTTGTTTTTCACTTTAACGCCATCCTCTGTGATTTTAGTTCCTTCTCACGTTGGTCTAAATGAGCCTTGTGAAATTCATGATTTTACCCTTTAACGTCAGTAAGAAGGTTGATATTTTTTCCAAGAACTTCAAACAAAACTGAAAGCAAATGCTCATGAACATATCATAATGAAGGTGTAAGGAAAAGGTCCTAACCTCTTCTCTGACTAGGTGGTCTTGCAGTAAGTTTCACAATTGAATTATGATACATAAAACACATGCCCGTTATATATAAGCTTTCTTTTTCAAAATAACATATTAATTTATATATTACTTCAATTATAGAATGTTTAAATTACTCTCATAAAATCTAAATATTACCCCTTTATTTATTATCATAAGATTAGTAAGCTAGCAGAAATGTATGAAATGCCTAGATTTTTAACTCAGAGATGATTTATCTTGATGATGAATATTGTGCCTTTATTGTAATTTCAGAAGTACAAATAATTAGCTTTTTTCTTTTACTACCGTTTAAAGGTTTGGGGTTAATACAATTGTTTATACTTTTATTCCTGGATAAATGAATGCAGCAAAGAAACATTACATTTAAGTACACTGTTACAGACATTTTATATTCCAAATAAATAGTGTTCTGTTAAACCTTCTATTCATCAAAGAATCCTGAAAAAAAGTATAATGTTCCCCCCAAAAAATGTTTTTCAACATTAACAATAATAAGAAATGTTTAAGCAAATCAGCATATTTGAATGATTTTTGAAACACGTCATGTGTCACTGAAGACTGAAGTAATGACTGATGAAAATTAAGCTTTGCCATCAGAAGATTGAAAATTATTGTTGTAAGCTGTAATAATATTTCACTATACTGTTTTACTGTATTTTGATCAAATAAATGCAGCCTTGGTGAGCATTACAGACTTCTTTTCAAAACATTTGAAAGTCCTACCCGCCCTAAACTTTTGAATGGTTCAGTGTTAGAAATAAATCTGTTTAGATTGTGGTCAAGTAGTATATGTCCACAGAAAGATCAGCATATCAGTCTGAGCATGAATGTTGTGAGCAGAAAGCAAAGGATGCTTAAATCTGTCCTCACTCTGCCACCACCTGAGGAAGAAAAAACACAGACATCATATCTCCAAACCGTGAGTACACATTTGTGAAATAAAGCCTTAAGAGACAAAGCCAATAAAACTGTAACTCACCTGATTGGGGTTTGACAATAAAAGTTGTCTCCATTCCAGCACGGATGTGGTTAGCAACATGACAGTGCAGAAGCCATGTACCATTGACCTCTGCCACCATCTCTAATGTCTGAAATGTTCCTGGGATCAGGTCATACACATCAGAACGGTGAGCCTCATCTGCCTGAGAAAAAGAGTCATGATATGTTTGCGTTTAGTGTTTGAAAACTGCTTGCGGAAAACACTAGTAATTTCATTAAAAATCATTTTATTTTATTTTATTGAATCTGATTGCGTAATGTGCACCTTGTAGGTGAAGGTCTCAGCGTGAAAATGGACGGTGTGAATGTCTGCTTCATTGCCCATCCCAAACAGGTACCAAACCACCCTTTCTCCCTCCACCATTTCTAGACCATGAAGGTTTGCATAGAGCTTCCCATTGATCCCTGTCAATAGTGGCAGAAAATAAACTCTGAGACAAAATTACACTAATGTAGTTTCTACAAGTGTCCTTTTTACATTTATACGCTGATGTACAACACAAAAAGTAAATCCCATTCAGTCCATTATATATAAAATAATGCCTCCTAGTGGTCATAATTTGACTTTTTTTTAGCATATCACAGCAAAATACTTAACTAGGGTTGGGTTACATTTACTTGTGAGCTCTCACCATACATCTTGTTGCTTTTCTGAAACTCAGCATCTCTCAGAAGAGGTTCTGAGATGTTGTAGTAGGACTGAATGTTTTCCTCCAGGTACCAGGATTTATTCTCATCAAACACCATGAAGAGGAGAGCAAACTCTCTATCCACATCCGTTCTCTGTCTGTCCTGGTCTAGCACACCTCTCCTGCAGATTATTAATGGCCCAATGAGACCACTGGCTGTGTCCTATTAAATATTACAAATGCATAAATAAATATTATTTAAATAAAATAAAAGGAAAGGGAAATAAACAACAATAACACTGTTATACAGTATAAGAAGAATAACTATTATTTTAATATTACAACTATTATTAGAATATAACATTCTGTAAGGAATTCAAACTCTATGTTATTATAAGGGTTTTACCTTAACAAAGTCCACATCTGAGCGGTATGCAAATGCTATGCAGTTTGGGTCAGACACTCCTGGGCCGGATTTCACTGGAATGATCCACCGGTACTGAGTCATATATCCTGCAGTAAAGAGTTTAATTTACATTCACAACAAGAACATTATGTGTCATCTGTGTAATGGGTAAATGTAGCAGAAGTCAGGTAATGTTTAAAACACAGCTTTATGAATCCCTGAAGGTGTCTTTGTATACATTTTACAGGTGAGATAAGGAGGCAAATGGTGAATGTTTCAACTTCCTCTACCTGGCATGACAGCCTCTGGTTTAGAAGAAGTCCTGACTCCATGTGCCTGTATTGAGTAAGGATGGCTGGCTTTGTTCATGAATGTGATCAGCAAAACCTGACCTACTTCAGCTCGGATTATAGGTCCTATAAAACACACATAGATTATCATATTCAAATGAGGAAAACCTGATATATTAGGCAAAACAAACATTTGAATAGTTATTAAGTCACCTAAAATCTCCAAGTGTTCCTCTTGTGGCTGTCTCGGTTTCCTTGTCCTGAAGGTGGCATCAGTGTATTCTTGATAAACTGCTTTCTTATATCTGGAGCCTAGTCTGTTCTTTCCCGTCCCCACAAACAAACTGCCAGGACTGAGACAAGAATCTGGTTACAAATCCCATTCAAATACTGCAACACCAGCAAAAGCTGTTGTATATTAACCGACCTGTTTTCCTCAGTCGTGTTGAAGTTCTGCAGCTCCCATGTGCGATCAGGTGAGTAGTCCCATTCTACTTCTTCAGCACATATGAAATACTCTACTATCTGAGACTCTAACACTGAGAAGTCCTTATCTTCTGAGCCCATCACTCTATACAGCTGTCTCATCCCACCAACATAGTGATCAGAGACTAGACAGCTCACCTCAAATACACCTACAATCACAGGAAATATGTAGAAGGTGCAAAGCAGACTATTGCTTATGTGTTTTTGTGTGTGTATAGTTAGAAAGATATACTGACCACTGACATCTGGTTGCATGGACACTGTGACTGTAGTGTGTGGGAACAGGCCCAGCGTGTCACGATTTGTTCCCTGTCTCTGGAAGGTGTTGCCTTGGAAGTAAATCCCATGCATGTCCATCTCTGTGCCAAGTCCCATGAGGTGCCATCTGACCTTTGACCCCTTATTCATCTCAAGGCCAGGCAGGTTCCCATACATAAAGCCGTTCACAGCTACATTACACAAAATCAAGAAAGAAACGTTCAGCTGATATTTGACCATAACTCTGGGCTGATTTTTAAGCCAAAAATATGCTTTATTTGTCTGTTTTGTCTGTGCTATACTTAAATTCATAATCTGTCTGTGTATAGTATTAACTTGAAGCTGATGTTTTAAGTAATTTAGATTTTTATTTGATATAATTGGATAACGTATTAAATAGTGACAATCTTAAAAGGAAGATGAGCTTCCGGCTTAAAACTACGCTAGTAGGTGGATATGTTATTTCAAAACTATACTGTCTGACCAAAAACCAGACAGATTGCCACCTTACTAGTTGGGCCTTTGATTTAAAGAACTAACAGAAGATGGAAAATACAAATTAAAACAACAGAAGGTGAAGTATAGCGAAAGTATCACAAAGTATTCATAGCATGCATGTGTCAAGTTTTTGATCAGATGTGTATAAATACCAGTGACGGAACTTTGAGTATGTTCAGAAAGGCAGGCAGAAAATTAAGTGTGTGTGTGTGTGTGTGTGTGTGTGTGTGTGTGTGTGTGTGTGTGTGTGTGTGTGTGTGTGTGTGTGTGTGTGTGTGTGTGTGTGTGTGTGTGTGTGTGTGTGTGTGTGTGTGTGTGTGTGTGTGTGTGTGTGTGTGTGTGTGGGTGTGTGTGTGTGTGTGTGTGTGTGTGTGTGTGTGTGTGTGTGTGTGTGTGTGTGTGTGTGTGTGTGTGTGTGTGTGTGTGTGTGTGTGTGTGTGTGTGTGTGTGTGTGTGTGTGTGTGTGTGTGTGTGTGTGTGTGTGTGTGTGTGTGTGTGTGTGTGTGTGTGTGTGTGTGTGTGTGTGTGTGTGTGTGTGTAAAATACCATGCATTTTATTGGTCTCCTGAAACTCCATATTCTCTAATTCTGATTCATTGGTGTCATAGGTCTCAATGTTCTGATTCAAGTACCAGCTGAGATTTTCATCAAACACAGTAAACAGCAGAAAAAACTCCATGTTGATGTCTTTCTGTAAGAAAAATCATATCATACATGTGTATCTACATATAAAAAGTAATTATTTTAAAATTCAATTATGGCTGATGTGCAAATGTGTCAAGACGAGATTTAATATGCAAATTATTTTGAATATCTCTTTTCAGGGGCCAATCCAGCACCCAATCTTATTTTACCTGAGCACCTTTGGAATCCAGTGCATCTTTCTTACAAACCAGCAGAGGGCCTGTGAGACCAGAGTTGGTGTCTATGACTGGATCGCTGGAGGAGAAGTACAGGTAGGAAATACAGGGAGGGTCACTTTGAGACGGTCCCTCCCTCAATTGCCACCTGTAGGTGAACGTTTCACCTGGCTGAACCTGATATCCTTTCCTTTGTATACCTACAGTGCATTCAAAAACATTTATCTATCTAGGGCAGAACAAACCTTTTGTTGGCATAAGTTAACCAGATGGTGTAAAACAAGTCTCACCATCTTGATAAAAGACACCCTCAAAGGGTTTGTCGTAGTGGAGTCCATGAGGCTGGATACTGTAGATTCTGTCTGCCTTGTTCATAAACATCACCTGAAGGGTGTCTCCGACTTCGGCTCTTCAGTACTGGACCTACAGGCACCATGATAAATAAATGTGACTGAAAGGTTTGAATCAAACTCATAAAACACTCTAACTAACATAAGTTTAAATTATTACTGGAATTACAATGATTTAGATCCTACCCAAAATGCCTAGATGATTCTCAGCACTGGTTCGTTTTCTCTTTAAGGTGAAACTCTTATCTGTATATTCTCTGTAAACCACTTTCCAATATTTTCCACCAAGTCGGCCACCACTCATTCCGAAGAACATCTCTGAAACGCTAAGGACAAACAAGAATTATTATTATTAACTTTATATTCACTTTCATAATGGTTTGAAGTGTATGTAAAATGTGTGAATGTGAAATATAATCAGATATTAGACCTCCCAGGATTGGTCAGCGACTCGTTGGTCAGTTTGTTCATCCCTGATGGTGCGTAGTCCCACCGAATCTTCTCAGCGGCAATGAAATACTTCCTAATCTTCCCACTGAGATGAACTGGGGAGTTCATCTCATCCTTGCAGGACGAAACTTTGAACAAGGCCTGCATACCAGCTGTGGAAGACAACATGGAAGAGCATAACTATGTTCCATGTAGGTATAGGTACAGTTAGCACAGCTCCTTAAAGAAACTGAAATTTCTAAAAATCTTGGTCATAATTTTGTTAAATACTTTTTTGTTCTAAATCAATAAAATCTGACTATAATTTTAAAATGAAATTAACTTATTCAACTCAAATAATCTTAAACATGCCACATAACCACCCTTAATTGAAGGAGCACATCCTAAAATGTATATTTTCATGTATGAAGACCTATACTATAACAATATAAATATTACTTTTTAATTTAGATTCTATTATGTACATTTGTCTACTCTATAAATATAGTATTTATTTATTTATTTTTCATTATTATGTTGTCATGTTATCAATATGCTTGGTCAAAAATTACCTTTCAGATGATCATTGACTTGGCAGTTCAAGAGCCACGTCCCTATTGTCGCAGGGACCATCTCTGCAGTGGCAAAGGTGGCAGAAAACAGACTCAGGACATCCACACGGTGCCCGCGGTCCAGGAGTGTGTGTCCGTGGAAATAAACAGAGTGAATGTCGATCTCGTTTCCCATGCCAAAGAGATGCAAAGCAACCGTGTGGTTTTGGCAAAACTCAATGCCCGGTAGGTTGCCGTACATGTACCCATTAATGGCTAAAGATGGGTGAAAAAATACGTAATGACTCAAACTGTGTAACTATGTTTCCATTGCAAAAAAAAGCTCACCACGCCATTTTATTTGTCTTTAATGTCTGAACTGCGACAATTGTACTTCAAAGTAAATAGTCAGGTTTGTACCATGCATCATGTTGGATTCTTGGAAGTCTTCTCTGGCAGGGTCCACACCATATGGATCAGAGCAGAAGGTCTGGATGTTCTCTGTCAGGTACCAGCTGATGTTCTCATCCACCACACTAAACATTAGGACAAGTTCCTGGTCTACATCAGCACGTTTATCTTGATGGTGGTCTGAAGTACGCAGGGTTCCTGAGAGCGACAATTTGATTTGATATGCAATTCAATACATGCAGTCTAATTTTATAAAGCTATGATAATACTTTTTGCGCACAAAGAAAGCAAAAATAACTTTATTCAACAATTTCTTCTCTTCTATGTCAGTCTCCGCCGCACATTCAAGAGAACACCACAATGCATTCCTCTGATTGAACAGGTGCAGCGCATCCGGGTTGTACATCAGAACACCGGTTCATGCATGTGGTTCTCTTATGAACGCGTGTCGAAGACTGACACGGAAGAGAAGAAATTGTTGAATAAAGTCGTTATTTTTGTTTTCTCCGTGCACAAAAAGTATTTTCGTAGCTTCATAACATTACGGTTCATCCACTACTGTCACATGGACTATTATAACAATGTCCTTACTACCTTTCTGGGCCTTGAAGGTGTCAGTTGCATTGCTGTCTATGCAGGGTCAGAAAGCTCTGGGATTTCATCAAAAATACCTTAATTTGTGTTTTGAAGATGAACGAAGGTCTTACAGGTTTGGAACAACATGAGGGTGAGTAACAATGACAGAATTACATTTTTTGGGTGAACCAATCCTTTAAAGCAACTCTAATTTACCTTTATCTAAATAAAATTAAAAAAATTCTGACAATGAGAATGTCTGTTGAAGCTTTACCTTTCTTACAGGTGAGAAGGGCTCCAATAAGCCCAGAGGAAATGTCTTGGGAAGCGCTGACATGGGAGTGGTAGGCCCAGGTCAGGCAATTGGCGTCACCCTTTTGAGGAGCATAATCTGGCCTCACAGTCCAGATGTAGGTGTAATTTCCACCCGGTGGAACCCCGTCATCCTTCTTCAGAGTGTCTGAGGTTCCGTCTGGATACAGCGCGCCTAGTGGAGACAGGAGGAAGTCAACACAAGCAAAAGTAGAATATTTGAGATATAAAAAAAGCGAATGGGAGAGAAATAGGTTTTACCTTCGGAGTCCTTCGCATAGAAGACACCGTGAGGATGCATGGAGTAACGCCTGGAGGCAAAGTTCTTCAGGTGCACGATGATGACATCATGGACCTCGGCCCTCAGTATGGGGCCCAGATAGCCCAGCCAGGTGGGTTTGGGGATCTCTTGAGAATAAGAAGCATCCGTGTACTGCTTGTATATCGCCTTTTTGTACACACTGCCAATCCGTCGAGGCCCACGCTGCAGGAATATCGATGCATACCTGGGCCATGAGAAAGATGAGACTATTTTCCAATATAAGCCTAATGGGATTATTGTACATTTTTAAAGTAAAATAAATTTTGGAAACTGAATTGGCTATTCAAAGAAACACAACTTCGCGAAATCCATTATAAATCATAGAAAATACACCTTTAAAGGTATTTTGACCATTAAACATTACAAATCCATCTCTGAAATGTGTCAAATAATATGTTGTGTTGTGAGCAATGTATATCTAATTATTCAAACTCAAAAAAGGCAGGAAGTATTTGAAAAATAAATCTTATAATATGTATTTATCTTCAATAGATCTTTATTTGTGAATGAGTGACACATTTTTTATTTAGTGTGTAAAATTCAAGGATGGTAGTGGAAATTTCCTATAGTGGGCACTGGTACCAGGAAAGCTATATCAAATATATTCCCCAAATGAATACAGTTACAGTGTATCAAACTACCAGATATTGTCTAGAAAAGGTCAGTCCTCAAAACTGTCTGGGTAAACAAGAAAGAGAGAACATCTACAGAATTTAGTAGCTGAGTGCAGAGTGAAGGTGGGAGGATGCCAAAAAAACTAATCATGTGACGGCATGTCTGGAGTTTCAAAAAAGGCATAATAGAGTCCCTGATTTTGTGGTCTGATAGTCCAAGAATTTTTTATTTTTTTTGCCAGTTCATGTCGTGTGTGTGGTGCAAAAACATTTAGAAAAATAAAATCACAAAACATGTAATAGATAACTATACAAAAAAGTAATGCATTTTTTTTATATAATAAAATAAAAATATCATAGACAGCTGAATTTCATTGTATGAACTGGAAAAGAGTGAATATAGAATACAGAGATACTGGTAACATTTTACAATACGGTGTAATTTATTAATATTAGTTAATGTATTAATTAACATGCACAAACAATGAACATTACATTTATTACACCCTTTATTAATCTTTGATAATGTTAATAAAAATACAGTCGTTCATTGTTTGTTCATGTTAGTTCACAGTGCATTAACTAATGTTAACAAACACAACTTGTGATTTTAATAATGCGTTAGTAAATGCTGAAACTAAGATTAATAAATGCTGCAGAAGTATTGTTCATTCAGGAATATTATATATACTCAGTATATATACACTATACATTTTATGGGCTATTTTAAAGAAAAAATATATTAAAAAATGTTGTCCTGTTTCAATCAGATGTAACTAATAAAAAAGTTTATAGAATGTGTGTGTAATATTACTATATGTTAATACATTCTGTATTAATATATATATATATAAATGATAATAATGTATATCATAAATAGTAATCTCACTCATCCACTGCAATAGGCTTCCCAATTATCAGATTATGGCCGCTCGGTGCGTAATTCCAATTTTCCTCTTGAATTCCAATGTAGAAGTTTCTGTTGATTCCAGACACTTGTATTATCACAGCACAAAAGATGCTCAAATTTCCCAGACAGGTCCAGAAAGTAATCATAGTCTCAGAAAAACACGACTGTCCTTGCTAAAGTCCTCAAATGATTCTCAGCGGGAACGTTCTGTGTGGCCCTGCGTTATTATGTGACAGCAAAGACATTAAGATGAGCAGTCATGAGCCATGATGACAGCCTTCTGGGATCCACACACCCATGAAATTCATGGGAAGCCCTTCCCTGCCGGAAGAATCCATCTGAGACGGCTTGCTGTAATATGGTAGCTGGTTTGTAGTTGGTCATTAGCTGATTCAAGCTGGCCATTAGCTGGTGCAAACTGGTAAATCATCTTGGAATAGCAATAAACAAACCAGCTTGCCACACTAGTTTAAAGTGGCCAAGATCATTTTGAACATGGACAACCAGTTAACAACCAGCTTGCACCAGTTAATGACCAGCTAGGAACCGGCTATCTTGTTCCAAAACACAGCAATAGGATTTTAACATAAGTTTTAACAGAGTTTTAATAAAAAATGGTATGGCCTGAATATCCATAACTGCATTTCTGTTGTATATATGAGAGTCTAAATAAGAATTTGATTCCATCTAAATGATAAACTGAGATGTCTACTGTTATAGCCTAATTGTGGATTCGAGATTTGTGATACAAAAAAATCATTATTGAGGGGAAGGTGCCATAAAATGTTTTGTCCCAGGCCCCATGAACTTTAGCAATGACCCTGCTATCTCCAATATTAGAAATATTAATATATTTAATATTTTCTACAACACATGTAATTTTTATGTTTATTTTAAAGTCACAGAACTATGGGAAGCACATTGCAGACACAAGAAAATAAAATCATGTTTTGGTAAATCATAATCACAAGTCATAATTATGAAATAAAAAAGTAAATTATAAAATAGAATACACAATTATGGCAAAATTTGATGTGATGACAAAAATGATGAAATTATGACATTAAATGTCACATTAAAGTCATGACTTTTGTCTTTTAATTTTTTTTCATATTTTGACTTTTTATGTAACAATTAGGACTTTAGTCCTTTTTATGTAATAATTAGGACTTTAGTATTTTTATGTAATAATTAGGATAAGTAATAATTTCATTTGTTTTCCATTATTATGACTTGTATGCAGGTTGTTTGTAGTTGTACTACAGGTATGATAAAGACACAATAAAAAAAACACATAAATAAAATAATTCTACTTGTTAACTAAAAAAAAAAAACGTGAATGTATTTTATGCATGTTAGTTACCAAAGCAAAAATTCACATTTTTATTTAAGGTAGTTTAATAGACTAAAATAACAAAAACGAAAATTATATTAACTAAATAGAAGTTTAAAAAATGCACAATAAAATTACTAAGATTGTAAATAAAATTTCAATGAAAATATCTAAAATAACATCTTAATAAATATTAATTATTCATTTTTGTTTTGTTTTGGTCCCACCACATTAGGTGGCCTTAACTACTATGCATTTACATTTTATTTAAATTAATCCTTTGATACAATGATCTTGTGTACGTACATGTTTTTACATTGCACTTATATATAAAAATACCTGCATATATTTACTGTAATGTATGTATATAATCTGTAATTAATTTTCTGTAATAAAATTTATAATTACTCTGTTGACCCATCCCTTACACCTTAACCCACCCTAAGACCTACCCATACCACAAACCTGGCTTAGGGAAGCAAAAGTCTTTTGCAACACAATATGAACACAATAAGTGCACTGTACTTATTTTTTGATGTAAGTACATTAAAGCCACCTAATATAAAGACGGGCCTTTTTGAAGTACTGCTTTTATATCAAAGCTTTTATATCATAATTGTGATTTACCAAAGCATGAAAATAGTGTCACCCTGTGGTTGAAATTATTGCAGCATTGTAAGAACAGGCTGAGATACAAACCGCCTCCTACTGGATGACTCCTTACACTGAGTTTCATTTCTTCGGAAACAAAAGCAGGATACGGAAAAAGCGGTTGTCCCGTGGTTTTATCCACTTGTGCACATGGTGAAATGGCAGAAGCCAGTATTTCAGTGGCTCCAGACCAGTTCTGCTGTCCAGTATGCCTGGATCTCCTGAAGGAGCCGGTGGCTCTTCCCTGTGGACACTCTTACTGTATGGACTGTATTACAGACTGCTGGAATCAGGATGAAGAGAAGGGGGTCTACAGCTGTCCCCAATGCAGACAGACCTTCACTCCAAGACCTGTACTGAGCAAAAACACCATTCTGGCTGAAATGGTGGAGAAACTGGGGAAGACAACACTCCAAAGTGCTGCTCCTGCTGGTCCTGGAGATGTGGAGTGCAACGTCTGTACTGTAAGAAAGGGCAAAGCTGTCAAGTCCTGCTTGATGTGCATGAACTCCTACTGTCAAGCTCACCTTGAACAGCATGAGAATTTCTTCAAAGACAAGAAACACCATTTGATGGAAGCAACTGAACGGCTCCAGCAGATGATCTGTAAGACACATGACAGGCCTCTAGAAGTTTTCTGTCAAACTGACCAGGCGTGTATTTGTATGATGTGTATGCTGGACAAACACAAAAATCATAAGACTAGAACAGCTGCAGCAGAGAGGACAGAAAAACAGGTGTGAACTTTTCATTTTACATTATAAAAAGTTATATTTTACATTGATTGTAGTTACAAAATAATGTGATTGTTTGTTAGAGAATGTTCCTTGTCATTGTATTAGCTGTAATATTTTCATGCGTTTCCCTCGTTTTTCCTTTTTTATTAATAAATGTACTTATAGTAGTGAAGCCAAGCCATATTTGTTTTATGTTTTGTATCATATTTGATGCATCTGGCTTTAGATAGCTTATAATGTCACATACTGACAACACAAATGTATAGCCTGAATGCACTGTAAGTCGCTTTGGATAAAAGTCTGCTAAATGCATAAATGGAAATGGAAATAATGTAAAGAGATACTTAATAGTATTGCAGACTATAACTACAAGCATATTACTATCAAAGAATACATGTAAATATCAGTTGTCACTCTATATCTTTCAATAATATGTCACAGTAAGATGATATTTAAATTCTTAAGCTTTCTGATATTCATTTTAGGGAGAAATAAATGCATTGCAATACAGTGGGGATTCCTCAAAAGTCATATTTGACTCACATTTTAACATGATGTATGAATAATCAAGTGAACCAGTGTTTTTTCAGTCCAATAAATGTTAATCTTGAAACATAAATAGCAATATAAGAGTTATTTTGCATCAGATGATTTATTTAGGCTAATGATGCTTTTGAGAAATGCAGCCCACGCTGATTTTTGAAAATCGAATAGGAACTGATATTGAAGGACATTTCACACTTAACTGTTAATTATTTGTTCAACAGAGGCAATTAGAGGAAATACGCATAAGATATCATGAGGAAATCCAGCAGAAAGAGCAAAAACGTCAGGAGCTTAGAAAGGCTGTGGATTCTCACAAGGTGAGTTTTAGAGGAGAACTGCGTTGAGCTGGAAAAGGTCAACATGGAAGTCCAGTGTCGGGCCACTTTCCATACTGTCTGAGAAACCTGGCTTTGTGTGTCCTAACAGCGCTCCGCTCAAGCAGCAGTGGAGGACAGTGAGAGGATCCTCCAATAGGGTCTGGGGGGTCTCTCCTTATCCACTCTGACACAATGACCCTTCTCAAAAGAGTCAAGACCAGATTCACTCAGCCTCTATATCCTGGCTTCATGGTTTTAAGAGGATCAAGTGTGAAACTATGTGATCTAACAACATGAGAGATGAGACAGTGTGATTCAGAAAAATTATTATCATATCAATATTTTTCAGTGTTGTTATTGTTAACCAAAACTGTTAAAACTATTGTAGTAATTATCTGACTTGAATAAAGTACAAACCTCAGGTGAAAAACTAAATTTTAATAAAAAAATAGATTAAACGTAACTAAACTAACAAAAATACAAAATTACTAAAACCTAAAGTAAATTTAACATGAAAACTGAACATACAAAAGTTAATAAATACTATAATAGTACTGAATATAAATAATACTAAACAAACACTATTATACGAGTAAAAGCTGTCACTGCAGTCCTTCACCATCATCATCTGTGTTTTATAATTTGTAACTCTGGAATTGAGTTATTCTGTATATTTACTCTTCATACTCCCCCTATGGGTATAAATGATGAAGCACTGTTCAGTGCAATACTATAGAGTGACATTATTAATGTATTCTATTTCAATCTATTGCATTATAACATGAGTAACATTTTGTTTTGAGATAACCTTTCTACAGGATGTTTATAATATGATGTATTACGATATTTGTTAATTAACTATTTGTTTGCCTTTTTAAATTTTAACTGTATTTGGCTTTTTCCTTAATGAATTTGTGTAAGTGATTGATTTGCAATTATAAGAAATAAAGAACAGTTAATGTGTTCTTTCAGTATATTTAT
The DNA here is from genome assembly GCA_027422405.1 of Ptychobarbus kaznakovi. Classification (NCBI taxonomy): domain Eukaryota; kingdom Metazoa; phylum Chordata; class Actinopteri; order Cypriniformes; family Cyprinidae; genus Ptychobarbus; species Ptychobarbus kaznakovi. Next base: position 11,257,727 of record CM049796.1, read on the forward strand.
TTTCCATTTCTTCACAAATACACACTTTAAATAAGAATATTTTTCAAATCTTTTTATTTTAATCTGTGGAAAAAGGCATATGTCTTTGCAATGCCAGGGTCACCCATTAAACAAAATACCACAGTAACAATTAACCATTAGTTAAAAATAATGATATTGAAAATGACAATTACAGGGTTTTTATAGTGTTTGCAGGTAATATCATATGAATACATTATGACTGACCTGACCACAAACACTCTGAAAACAAATTGAAAATTGTTCGAGCACCTCTCATCTAGATGGCAGCAGCGAGTTTCCGGTTCCGCTCAGCAAATCTAAACATCCACAGAGGTACATAAACGTTTCCGCCAAAGTCAAAATGGTGGACATGCTATCATCATTGGCGCCCCGCAAAAATCTAAAAATCAGTCTGTACATACTCTCCTAGAGGCGTTGCGCACTATATCACCATGTTTAAGAAAGCCAAGAGGTGCAATTTAAGACGGAGGAATGACTCTGAAGATGAGGAGAAAGAGGAGAACCAGCAGTCCCGCGGGCCCGGGGCTGAAGACTCGACGAACCCGAGTGAGTCCACCACCACCACCGGCCCTGCTCCTGCAGCAAACACGCTGAACAACCACGGAAACGGATTTAAGCCGGTGCTGTAAAGTTCAACAAAGAGAAGAAGAGAAAGAATGAGAACCGAGAGGAACAGAAAGCGAGTCTGCTGAGCTTCCAAGATGATGAAGGTGCATATTAACTGCCAGGGAAGTTACTTAATGAATAATACACATATGAAAACTTAACTTTTCATAAATTACTCGTGTTAAGAGTTTTGCCGTGTAGTTAACAAACTAATTGCAGTCTGAAATGATATAACAGTTCGTGTCATTAAAGTGACAGTGACTAACCGAAAAACACGAGCTACTTAGCATATTACATGCTAAGTAGCATATTACCCTCACATATTACAGCATATTACCATATTAATATGGTAAAACCATATTACCCCAGCATATTACAGCTACTTAGCATATTACCCTCACATCCAGCTCACTCCCTCTTTGAACTGTTACCGTCTGGTCGAAGCTACAGAGCTCTGAGCACCAGAACGACCAGACACAGAAACAGTTTCTTCCCTCAGGCAATCATCTCATGAACACTTGACAATAATTATGGTACACACACTATTTATACACTTATTTATCTAACACACATACTTAGTCTACACTTCAATTGCACATAATATACCTGTACATACAATTGTCAATTTGTATAGTGTTATTGCTTATTTACTTATTCTTTTTAATTCCTGTTTTTATATTTTTTGTTGTTCTGTCACTGTCATTCTGTTGCACTGCGGTAGCTTCTGTCACGAAAACAAATTCCTCATATGTGTAAACATACCTGCCAATAAAGCTGATTCTGATTATATTAGCTAGTAATACTGACCAATTAGGACTCTGCATATGTGAATATACAAATGATTGGCTGAAGACTAATATGGTAATATTACATTGAAAGAAATCGGATTTCAATGGTACGGAAATATGTAATAATATGGAGAATTTATAGACTTATTCATTAATCTTAAAAAAGTAAAAGTCATGTTAATTGATCAAAAAGTATGAAGACCCTGAAAATACTTTGCAATGTAAATCCTAGTGAATTGCATGGATAATTTCATGCATTTCACTATATATGATCTGTCACTATTAGATGAGACTGAGGTGTTCCATGTGAAGAAATCCAACCACAGCAAGAAGATTGTCAAGCAGCTGAAGAAAGAATACAAAGAGGATTTGCAGAAGACCATACCGGATCAAAACACACGCATTGGTACAACTTTTTTTTTGTCATGTTATGTATGCTTATAGATCAAAGTCAGGGGACTGCTTTTTATTTTGAGGAAAACATCTAATTAAATTGTTTTTATTTAAAAAATAAATAAAAAAAAATCTTCATCAGAAAGAAGCATTAATGACTTTAGAAATTTGCGTTCATTGTAAGAAAAAAAAGTTCAAACTTGTCAATAAAACGAATATTCAGTTTATTATACAATATTACATTCTTACAAGAAAGTGCTATTTTGGATTTTCTACTTCAAAGTTTTGTTTCTTTGTACGTGTTTGTGCAGTGTGCACCAACTTTTACCCATTTGTTCGAGGGTTATTTTTCTTCCATTGTAGTTTAGACCCTAAAAGTATTACAAACCCTCAGAAATCTTTACCTCTAGATTTGGACCAGTGTAAATTTTGGCAGGGATTTTTGATTTAGTCTTAGTCTTTATCTTGAGATGAAAATGCTTAATAGTCTTAGTCACATTTTAGTTATTTGAGTCCTTCATAGTTTTAGTCGAAGAAAAGTCAATGCATTTGAGTCAACTTGTGGTCATAATTTTAGTCAAACTGCAGTTACCAACATTTATTTTGGTAGATATTTTATATGTAGTATTCAAACAAAAATAGTCATTAATTCTTCTCTCTTTAGACCAAATCAATTAAGCTTATGAGAAATTTGAATCAAGGATTGAATTAAGTAAAAATTTAAATAAATGTTACTTTTTTTTTAAAGATACAAATTAAACTAATTTTTCAGATACAGTAGGTTTACTTAACAAGTATACATTTAACATCTTTTGTTGGTTAACATTAATGACACAGATAGTTATTTAATTAGGAACGCTGTGCCTTTAAGATGGAAGGTATGCATGTAATACTGACACATATTAAGTTTTCACCCATCTATTATACGCTCACTTAAGCCATAACCGACTGTATTTACGTGAGATACTCTACACCAGTGCTTCCCAAACCTGTCCTGCACATTTTGTATATCTCCCTAATCAGATTTTAAACAAACATATCAGCCAAAAAATTTGCATCATATATCGGCCATCGGCTGCCCTGATTTCTAAATATCGGCATTGGCCAGAGAAAAACCCTTATCAGTCGACCTCTATTGCAGACACTTCAATTAATTGTTCTGCCACTTTTGCACTTGTTATTAATGTATTTTGAATGCAAAGGGCACTTTATTTAAAAAAAATAGTTTGTTTGTTATGTATGTTTATTAAAAACACGTTTTGTTATAACCAATTGTCCGAACCTTTGACAACTCTGAATATTCATATTTGGACCTTTGAATGTAGACTTTGAGAACCCCTGTTCTAGATCATCTAGCTAGTTAAAGGTTACAAAGCGAGTTTGGATTATTTATCGCTCACCAGTTTATTAATTCCAGGTGGACCTGCTCAGAATCTGTCAATTAAAGAGGAGCCCTTGGAGGGCAGCAGAGCCAGCAGTGAACAGGGAGAAGAAGAAATGGAGGTGGAAAGCAATGAGGAACAGGAGGAGGATGGCATACAAAAGACTGTGGGTGGAGCGTTTAGCCAAACTCTGTCGGCTCTCAGCTCGCTCAGGCCAGGTGAGAGCGCCCATCAATCTAGACCAGACATGTAGAGCAAGTCACAAGACCAGCGTCAGCAGGATTAGGCTGTTTTTGCTTTTTAAACAGTCATACATGGCTGGAACCTGCTTATGGTTATTGTGGTTAAACATTGAATGTTGTTAAACACTGCATTTGATCACCATGTTTTTAAATGGCAAATACTTTGTCCATTTAGGCTCTTTCCGTTTAAACGAATTAATGTGAAAATAGGTCATTGTGTTTACACCAACAATAACTGTCATGCATTTCAACAGGCGAGATCCCTGATGCCGCCTTCATTCATGCTGCTCGTAAACGTAGGCAGATGGCTCGAGAGCTCGTGGGTGAAGCTCCGCTGGTCGAGAATGAGACTACAAACAAGCGTCTCACTCATGAAGATGAGAACGGCGGCAGTGACGACGAAGATGAGCAGAGAATCGTCTTCAGTGGAGTCAAGATTAAGACGCAGAGGCAGAAAATAGCAGAGGAGATCGGTCAGTGAATGAAGCTCAGATCTTGTCGTCTGAAGCTCTTATTTATGTAGAATGATAGGAATCCCCATTCACCAGATCTACAAACAGACTGTAATTGTAATACATTTCATGTCACGTTGAAAATGTCACAAAAAAGACTGAATTTCTATTAATAGGACTTTTGTGGGAAGTCACATACTGAAAAAGATGTGCAGTGAACCAAGGTCTGAGCTTAGTGTTTTTGAATGTGTGTGTGTTGTGGTTCAGGTATTGAATGCAGTGATGATGAAGCTCTAGATGATGGACAGGATGAGGAAGTGAGTCGCTGGGAGCAGGAGCAGATCAGGAAGGGCATTAGCATCCCACAGGTGATTTGGCACAATATTTCCCATATTTATCTTACAACATTCCAACAAATTTGACATTTCTTTATTTTAAAAGAAAAAAACTATGGCATGTAGTATTCAAGTAAAGAAATTAAGATCAGTGAATATTTGTAGCAAATTTTGTCAGTATTGAATAATTAATCAGTAACACAATAAACATAGTCCACCAAATTAACATTAGAATGTGAAAAATTGAGCTTTGACTTTGCATAAATAAATTACTTTTTGAAATCTATTGAAATAGAAAACATGTATTAGTTTATACTGTGTTATTAACTAAATAAATGCAGTCTTCAAAAAAAATTCTGACCCCAACCTTTTGAACGACAGTGTAATTAACACACAGAGTGTGTGTATGTTGACACTCTGATCCTTTTAATGGCATATTCTTTCCTTGATATTTTAGGTCCAACCCATCCAATCTGAGGATCCCACTATGTATTACCAAGGCAGTTATGATGCACAGCCATATGGAGCGTCCTACGCCATGCCCTTTAGCTACTCTGCCACACTTGGAGCAGACAACAGCAAGCCTTTGAAAGCAGAGCCCTCAGTTCCCACTTATCCCGTTCCCACTTGTGAACTGACCCCAATAACCACAGATCTGGTAAAGAAACGTCTCAAAGACAGGTACGGTCTGAACTGCCTGCTCATCGGCGGCCATTGTAACCCCACAAATTGCAAGTTCAGATCTGCCCAGTTGGATTTTTCTTGGATTTTGACACTAGTTTGGTTTTCTGAGATAAATTTGATGCACGTCCCATAAATGTTCACGATTCTCAAATTGCACTTTGAACTTCCAGCATAGTTTCAAGGCACATTGATCCTGGTTAATTCTGGCTAGCGTGAGCAATAATTCAGCTCCATGTTAGGCTGAAGTGTAATATTTCATCCTAAAGGTCTTGTAATTTGCAGATTCTAAAATCTGCAATTGTTTTATAGACTCCATTGCATATTTTTGACGAAACCGTCTTCATCAGGACATGTGCGGCCATAGTGACGTCCCCATACATCACTAATGATAAATCTCTCTTTGACTCCCCTGTGTGCCAGGCTGAGCTTCATGCGCCATGGGCACGATTCCAATGCCCGGCGCTTTGAGCAGATCCAAGAGGAGCTGGAGGCCTCCAAAAAGACCATCCAGCTCCTGGAGGGCTCCTCACAGGAGTCCGCAGACAAATATAGATTCTTGCAAGAAATGCGAGGGTATGTTGGAGACTTGCTTGAGTGTTTCAGTGAAAAGGTAAGAATGAATGCATTTGTTTTTAATGTTCCTGCTGTTTTTTTCACTGACTTTTTTGTTTGTTTATTTATTCCCAGTCTTGTTACTATATTTCTATGTGATTGATTTAGAAGTTTATTGAATGTTGCCTGTGTCAGTCAGCATTGTGTAGTTAATTAGACCTTAAAATGTTAAACTAAAATGACCTTAATTCATAAACTCATTGTTCATGTTTAAGATGATCATTTACAAAACTATGCATTTTCAGCAGTCCACCAGGTCATATTTTTATCAGCTCATGGATTGTGTAATCTTTCAACTTTTTCCCACATCAAGATGCATCAAGAGATGGCTTTTTGTTTTCCTCATTTTTTTCCAGCTATAAAAAGGCACTATATACACTTCATGGTGTCTTTGATGGGGCATTGAGAACAGATCATCAAAAGTGTTATTAGTTGGGACATTTTGTCACTTTATTTAGAAAGTCATGGGTCATATTTACTTTTTGTGAGACTTCCAATTTGTTAGATGCTAGGTAGCTAGCTAACTAGTTGGCAGTGTCATTGGACCATTTTTTTAAATACTGAAAGTAATAAATGGTCAAAAAGGTAAATCTTTATCAAAAAGAACTATACTGCACTTACTGTAAAGCTTACTGCCTTTAAAGTCAATAACTATGCTTTTTTTTCATTAAAGGGAAAGTTCACCCAAATATGAAAATTCTGTCATTACTCACCCTCATATCGCTCCAAACCTTTAAAAACTGTGTTCATGTTCGGAACACAAATTAAGATTTGTTTGATGAAATTAGACAACAACGCAACTACCATGTTCAAGGCCCAGAAAGGTAATAACGACATTACTAGTCTCGCGTAGCCAGACCTTCAGACTGACGGCTGAAGGTCTGTAATAGATGGCAGCTTTTATTGGCCAAGGCCCGCCCATGAGGCCGTTTGGCCAACATGTCAAACAACCAATCACATTTTGTTTCATACAGCGTCACCTTTTGGGGTGTGGAAATGTCACTACAATAACAGACCAGTGTGTAAAACTCTCGGATGTATTTTAAAGATTTTATGCCGCAAACTTTAAATATTTCACATGCTTTTGAAAATTCAGCGTTTAGTTGACCCTGATAAGCGCTCGTCACAGTTGTAAACACAACGGCTTTCTTCTTTCGTGAGGGGGGTTGGCATCACGGCATCTTTGTTTCCAGGCAGAACGTTAAAGAACGCGACACACACGTCTCCCGGGCGAAAATCTTGTATAATCTAACCAATCCGACGAAGACTTCGACACTCCTGAAGTGTTTCCAGATAAGTGTGCCATATGCATCAGACGTTTAGCCAACGTTCTGTGGGCGAGATGTCTGAGGCTGAGACTAGGACAGGAGGAGTGAGTTCGTGTGTTGTTAACCTGAGGACTGATACGAAAGAGAAGTTTGTTGAAAAAAGTTGTTATTTTTGTTGTGTACAGAAAGTATTCTCGTAGCATTATAAAATGACGGTTGAAGCACTAATGTCACATGGATTATTTTAACAAAGTCCTTACTTCCTTTCTGGGTCTTGAACGTGTCAGTTGCATTGCTGTCTATTCAGAGTTAGAAAGCTCTTGGATTTTATAAAAAATATCTTTATAGATGATTGGAGGTCTTTTGGGTTTGGAACGACATGAGGATGATTAATTAATTACATAATTTTCCTTTTAGGGTTAACCCTTTAAGCTATCAATTAAATCCGGGATGTTAGCTTAATGTTTGCATGTTAGCTTAAGGTTAGCTTGTCCAAAGTATATGTTAATATCTACATTCATTTTGGTACATGTCTCAGAAAACTGTAGAATGCAACATCAGGTTACAGAAGTACAAAAAGCCCATTGATTTTCTCCATAGTGGAATAGTTGTACTATTACATTAAAAAATAATCTGTTTGTCAAAAATAACCAACAATGGCTAATTGGAAGTCTTTCACAGAAGTTTCAAACTACTCTGCCATTTTTTTTTACTCATAAGGTAAATATCATGAAGAATTAACACAGGGGGAAGCCAATTTTGTTTCAGATCTAATGGGCTTTATGTCCAGAGCTCATTAATTTGGTCTGGTTTTGCTGCTTACTTTCTTCCATGCCACAGCAGAACATACTGAACCCCTCGTCTCGGTCTCCAGCCCCTTGTCTTTTGTTCAGCTTTCACAAAAAGCATCATATCTTTCAGGTGCCTGTTCTTCTGGAGCTAGAGGTCGCCATGCACCAGTTACTTCGGCAGCGGGCATCTCGTCTCGTCCAGAGAAGACAGGATGATATTAAAGATGAATCATCGGAGTTTTCCAGCCTTTCAAGTCAGTCCATCTTGAAGGTTTTTATTTGAATGGCCTTATTGGGTTTTTTTTCTTCACATTTTTGTTATACAGTTGTGATTAATTGCACATCAGAATAATACACAAAGAGACTGTCCTGTGTGTGTGTGTGAATGAGACAAGTGAAAGTGTATTTGGCTTTCGGATGGTGAAAGCTCACTGGCTTCATATTGGTCAGTGTTTACACTGAAACATTGCTAAGATGAGCAGGTAAGTAATTTGGAGGAGAGTTTTTATATCACCGCAGTAAAATTGAACCGGTAGTTCAAAATCAGCTTTTAGTTGGAAATTAATTCTGATGAGGGGAAAAAACTTGACTGGTTAAAGTTAAACCAAAAATGTAACTTTTCTCACTCTCATGTTATTCCAAACCTGTATGTTTATTTTCTTCTGTTGAACACAAAAGACAATTTTGAAGAATGTTGGTAACCAAACATTTGTGGGTTGCTATTGACTTAAGGTAAATGATGACAAAAAGTAATTTTTGGGTGAAAAAAATCAAGCACTGTGCATGGAGTTCAAATTGTAACCAAATTGTTTATAGAAATTTGTGTTTTATTGAAATTTGAATGCATGAACATTAGTGCTGTGTTCGATACGACGATGTACATTCTGTCTCACTGTATCTATATTGTGGCACGTGTGCAGCATCGGACCGCGCTTAATTTGAATATAAGAACACCTTTCAAAACAGAGTAGAAAAGTGCAAGGTTTCTAAAATATAATGAATGGAGCATAATATATAGGCTACACAAGGTTTAATCTGGCAGCAGATGAACACAACTGGGTTGCGTGATATAAAGAGACATGATCGCCAAATCAGAGCTTCCTGCTTGCGCAATATAGAAACATCTACTAAGTGTGTTACTTATCTTTGTCAACCTGGCAACCATGTGTATGCTCGCTCTCCACTGTGGATAAACGTGCTTGCTTTCTGAAAACACCAGTTAGCCTGCAGTTTAGCGATCTCCACTTCGATATTCTATTCTCAGTAAAGTATTTCATCAACTGTTAATTTAAGAGAGAGAGAGAGAGAGGCTGTCTATGTATGAATTCCCACCGTAGTAACAGTGAAGCTGTGGCTTTAACTCCTTTAGAAACAATGATGTTACCGGCTTCTTGTTGAGAAAGATAATGTAGCTCTTCAGCGATTTCTTCAACTAAAATGTTTTTGAGCGCTAAAAAGAATGTCTGTGCGTGCGCAGCGTTGATCTTTGTGACTAAACGTGTGCGTGAGGTACAGTGAAGACAGCGCATTAAATTAGAACTCTTCTAATTTTTATTTTTTAAGTGTGTTGATGTGTGCAATGATAACCTATCAGCAATGTTAAGATTATTTTACAGGTACATCTAAAAAAAAAATAGAATATGGTGAAAAAGTAAATTTTTCTTGTAAATTATTTCAAAAAGTGAAACTTTCATATATTTTAGATTCATTACATGTAAAGTAAAACACTTCAAATGTGTTTTTATTTTTATTTTGATGATTAGAGCTTACAGCTAATGAAAGTCAAAAATCAGTATCTCAAAATATTAGAATATTTACATTTGAGTTTCAATAAATACCCACAATTTATACTGTATGGATCTCTTGTTCTTTGAAACCACAATAAAGGGCAACACTGCTGACATGGCAATGGTCCAGAAGACGATCATTGACACCCTCCACAAAGAGGGTAAGTCACAGAGGGTCATTACTGAAAGGGGTGGCTGTTCAAGGAGTGCTGTATCTAAGCATATTAAATTCAAAGTCGACTGCAAGGAAGAATTTGGGTAGAAAAATGTGCACAAACAGCAGGGATGACTGCAAGCTTGAGAATACTGTCAAGCAAAGCCGATTCAAACACTTGGGAGAGCTTCACAAGGAGTGAACTGAAGCTGGAGTCAGTGCATCAAGAGTCACCACGCTCAGACATCTTCAGGAAAAGGACTACCAAGCCACTTCTGAAACAGAAACAACGTCAGAAGCATCTTACCTGGGCTAAGGAGAACAATAACTGGACTGTTGCTCAGTGGTCCAAAGTCCTCTTTTCAGATTAAAGAAAATTTTGCATTTCATTTGGAAATCAAGGTCCCAGAGTCTGGAGGAAGAGTGGAGAGGCACAGAATCCATGTTGCTTGAAGTCCAGTGTGAAGTTTCCACAGTCAGTGATGATTTGGGCTGCTATGTCATCTGCTGGTGTTGGTCCACTGTGTTTTCTGAAGTCCACAGTCAACGCAGCCATCTACCAGGAAATTTTAGAGCACTCCATGCTTCCTTCTGCTGACAAGCTTTATGGAGATTCTGATTTCATTTTCCAGCAGTACTTGGCACCTGCCCACACTGCCAAAGGTACCAAAAGCTAGTTCAATGACCATGGTGTTACTGTTCTTGATTGGCCAGCAAACTCGCCTGACCTGAACCCCATAGAGAATCTATGGGGTATTGTCAAGAGGAAGATGAGAGACACCAGATCCAACAATGCAGATGACCTGAAGGCCGCTATCAAAGCAACCTGGGCTTCCGTTACACCTGAGCAGTGCCACAGGCTGATTGCCTCCATGCCACGCCGCATTGATGCAGTAATTCATGCAAAAGGAGGCCCAACCAAGTATTGAGTGCATAGAAATTAACATACTTTTCAGAAGCCTGAATTTCTGTTTAAAATATCCTTTTTTTATTGATCTTATGTAATATTCAAATTTTCTGAGACACTGTAATTTGGGTTTTCATTATCTGTAAGCCATAATCATCAAAATTTAAATAAAGGCTTGAAATATTTCACTATATATGTAATGAATCTATATAATATATGGGTTTCACTTTCTGAAATGAGTGACAAAAAATATTGACCTTTTTCATGATATTCTAATTTGTTTAGATGTACCTGTAATATATTAGAATGAGTACATTACAATGTACATTTATTAGAATGAGTAGATGACTATTTATGGGCTTAAAAACAAGATGCAAACAATCAGAATATTGTACCTGGTGGGGAGTGCACACTGTAAACATGAAACCTATGCCATTACCTGTATTGTATTGTGGTACAGTTATGGAGGCCCTTCATAATGCAGAGGTCAACTGCCTGCTCTGCCAATAGTACTAAAGGACCTATAGTATGAAGTGTTTAATAAACACCTATAGTATGAAGTGTTTAATAAACAGCTGTTTTACAAAATTCTTCTGAGGTGAAATTAAGGGCAGTCCCGTATTGTGATGCGTATCATATCGTGGCCTCTGTATCGTGAAGCGTATCGTATCGTGACTTTGCTGGTGATACACAGCCCTAATGAACATCTATGATATATTAATGAGTAGGTAATAATGAGCATCTAATCTGTCATTATAAGCTGTAAAAGGGCTTGCGGGCTCAGCTTTACTGGGAGTTAATGTTGTTTTTTTCTGTTTCAGGTAAGGCTGTTATGGCCCCTAACTTGGATTCATTCGGTAGAGATCGCACAGCCTATCAGGAGCAGGTGAAGCAGAGGAGGATAGCTGAAAGAGAAGCCAGACGGTATACTTTCACATACATGCATACACACTAGGGGTTGAACGACTTCTGATTTTTTTTAAAGTCGACTTTTATGTGATGAAAGTCAAGCCGAAGTCGACTAGTCGCTGATGACGTTATTAATGAACAAATAAGCCTGGAGCTGTGACAAACACCTTGTGCACAGCTATGAAATATGACACAGCGCTGCCCACATGACTATAGCACCTATACCAGCTTATTTTTATCAGTTCTTTGGGTCGTTATATTTCTCACAGATTCCTGCTCGTTCTAAATCAGATACAGATAAGTAGTACAGTAAAGATAACATTCATATGAATGAATGCATTAGTGAGAGCGATTTCGTGTGTGATTTAGTTAAGAAATATATTTTACATTTATGCATTTAGCAGACGCTTTTATCCAAAGCGATTCATGTTATACATTTTTTGTCAGTACATGTGTTCCCTGGGAATCGAACCCACAACCTTTGCGCTGCTAACGCAATGCTCTAACCACTGAGCCACAGGAACACTGTCAAGTTAAATATATGCTTTAACTTTTCAGTTTCTAAGCTATTTTACCGAGAAATCACAGAACAGGGTTTATAAATATATTTTCGCGCTGAATGATTCTGTGCGTGCGATCTGCGCGTGATGTATTGTACGCGCTACTGTCTGTAGCCTATGTGTGTGCTTATGTGTGACTTACCTGCACAATAAGCTGTTTAAAACGTGCATTCTGCCGTTCAATTTCCAGCATCCAGTAATATAATCACACATGTCTTGTGGAGCGCATTCAGAGTATGAATTAGTTTGTAATTTTAACTGTTTGGAAAACGGAGCGTAAATGTGGATTTATTATCCTATTTCGCCCTCTATAGGACCAGCGACTAGTCGACTTCAAGCTTAAAGCATCATGGCAGAGCACTGAAGTCGACTAGTCTGTGCAACCCCTAATACGCATTAATCTAAATAAAAATATTTAACACGTTAATCTGAAAAAAAAATGATCTCCTGCGCCAACGTGCAAATTTTGACACCACTAATATATGTATATATGTCTGTGTACCATTTAAATTTCTTTAATGACTTTGGTATAAATACATTTATGCTATAAATTTGTTATCTCTTGTTGTGTCATATTAGATTTGTACTGTAACTTGTAATGGTCAAAAAGGTTGGGAAAAGAGCAGCAAGGTGGTATGCTTTCAGCTTTTTAAATGTATATCAAAACAGTAAATTAATACCACTTTTAATAATTACTACTTTGATATACAGTAATGCATAAATAGAACATATGACTATGTATTATTAGCATGTTAAAGTGATAGTTCACCCAAAAATTATAATTATGTCATTAATTACTAATCCTCATGTTGTTACAAACCCGCAAGACCTTTGTTCATCTTCGGAACACAATTTAAGATATTATTGATAAAATACAAGAGCTTTCTGACCCTGCTTAGACAATGCAATTATCACGTTGATCACGTATCACGTTCAACGCACAGAACGGTAGTAAGGAGAATCGTTAAAACAGTCTGTGTGACATCAGTGGTTCAAATGTAATGTTAAAATGTGTGTGCAAACAAAACAAAAATAATGACTAATTTAAACAATTGTCATTCTCTTCCATTATCTGGGTTTGTGATGTCAGGAACCCGGGAAGTAACTCGTTGTAGTCCCTACCAGCCGGTTTTGTAGGCATTGAACTGCCTTAATTTTAAAAGACGATATCTTCATTTGCATTGAACTTTCAGCGTTGTAACTTTGTTTATGCTCAAACAGCAACATTACACACTAACTAACGTTAAAAAAGTGAAATCTCAATCAACCACCCATTTAAATAGACTCCAAATTAGATTGAATCAGAAAATCAATACCCAGATCTACTCTACTCGAGTTTCTGTATTACATTTATAACGAATTCAGTTTCAACATTTCCTAACAGAACTCGTCGCAGACAAGCTCGAGAGCAGAACGGCAAGAGAGCCGAGCATAAGGAGGGGCTGTCCAGTGATGATGAAGAGACGTCCACTGACATCACCAGCTTCAACTTGGAGAGAGGTGACCAACTTAACTTAAATATGGGAATGACTTTAGCTGGTCAATTTTTACTCTTTCTCAATTAACAATTTATCTTTTTGATTTCCAGATCGCATTTTAATAGAGTCAAAGAAGGTTTTTGAGGATGTTATGGAGGAGTTCCACTCACTGGACAACATAAAGGCTCACTTTGAGACCTGGAGAAAGCTATATTTTACTTGCTATAGAGACGCCTACATCGGACTGTGTTTGCCCAAACTCTTCAACCCCCTTATTCGACTACAGCTCATCTCATGGTCTCCACTGGAGGTACAGAGAACATGTTTTTTTCCACATTTTTATGATCTGCATCGCCTGAAAATGTTTGTCTTAAAGTGCCAAAATTCTGCAATGCAGGTGGAGTGTCCCAACTTTGAGTACTTGCTGTGGTTTGAGTCTTTGCTCTTCTATGGCTGTGGAGAGCAGAGCGCCCTAAAGAAAGAGGAGGACATGGATAACAGCCTGCTTCCTGCTATTGTGGAAAGAGTGCTGCTTCCTAAACTAGCAGGTTAGTCTATCTCATCATTATGGCTCAATTATTTCTTGTAAACTCAGAACATCTCAAACCCAAATCGCACCTTTAAAGCTTGATTTTTGCCTTTCCTGTTGCCCCCTCAGTGCTGACGGATCAGGTGTGGGATCCGCTCTCCAGCAGTCAGACATTCAGACTGGTGACTTTCATGCAAAGGCTGATTAAAGACTATCCCACTGTGCTGCATGGCGAAAACCGCAACACACAAGTCAGTGAACAGATGAGACTGGAAAGCATTAAAGCCACAGGCTCTTATTTTTGAGTTTGATCTTCATTTAGCCCTATCAATCCAAATGTGTATTATAGTTGATACTCAAAAATTCCCTAAGGTCTCTAAATTATTAACATGATACTTGTGTACACTGTTCTACATGATTGATAGTTCATACATTTTAGCATGTAACAGCCCCCTCTGTTTGTGATTCATGTATTTTTGTAAAATATTTAATGATTTTTATAAACTTATAAGTTTGATCAAACAAACTAAACTTTTATATTATTAGTAAAACAGTCAACATTTGAAGTGGATCAAAAAAGTTGTCCCAAGACAAGAACGGGTATTGTTTTGGTTTTAGGACAACTTTGATGAAAGGCTTTGATCCACTTCAGATGTTGACTACTGTATTTCAAGATGAATATTTACTGGAGTGAAGCAAGTGAGGTTTACTTGATTATCCATAAAAAAAATGTTATGTCCGAGTACAATTTAGGTGACCCCCCCCCCCCATCTTCTTTAGTATGTACTTTGAGCCTTAGAAGCCAGACATTGTTTTAGCCTAGAGCGTCAATCAATTAACTTTTTTTTTTCACTTATTTGAAAAGTCAAGCTTTACTTGGCTAAATTGTGTTTGATTTCTCATAGCGTAAAATGAAAATCTAATATCTTAAGACGAGAATTTGTCTGTTTTCAGGAGCTTCTGAGGACCGTAGTCATGCGAATTCGACGAACTCTTGATGATGACATTTTCCTGCCTCTGTTTCCAAAAAAGTAAGTGTAATAGCTGAATCACTCCTGTTGTCACCATTTGTATATGCTGTTATTTGTAAACATCTTCTTCTAGTTTCCTAATGTGATTAAATATGTTTTTCAAACCAGTGTGTGTGTGTGATCTTTAATTTTTTTTCTCCCCTGACAGTGTAATGGAAAACAAGAACTCTGGTCCTTACCTCTTTTCCCAGAGACAGTTTTGGTCTTGTGTAAAGGTATGGCTAGTCATGCTTATATATTCAAGACTTTCTGCTGTCGTTTGAATCCGTTAATCTAATTTTAACATCAAATATTAAAGATTTTAACTAAATCTCTTTTTGTGTTCAGTTACTTGGGAATATGTTAATATGGGATGGGATCCTGTCTCCGTCTGTGCTGAAGGAGCTCGCTGTGGACAGCACACTAAACCGTTACGTTCTCTCAGCCCTGCAGACCACAGATGTTAGCGAGGAACATGTGGAGAAATGCCGCAGGGTATGACTTGTCTATACATTTTTGTGATAAATCGGTTGGGAATTAACATTCATGTGAACATGGTGTTTATAAATGAAGTCCTTCATCTCAAAGCTCTTCATTGCTCTCACTGCTGCCCTCAGGTGGTGGAGTGTTTTCCTGTGCAGTGGTTCAGCAGTCTGAAAGGACAGCAGACTCTTCCTCTGCTGGAGAACTTCTGCAGATATTTGAAACACCTGGCTAGCAGTCTTTACCGCAGCTGCGTGACTGGATCAGACGTGGAGAAGAGAAACGTGAGGTAAAGATGGAAATAATGAAAATATTGTTGTCATTTGAGAAATGCATTTTTACATTTCAGGTATTGCACTTTCACCAATAAGCACAAATCAATAGAATTTGAACTCATACATGTTGTTGTTGTTTTTTAACACCTCATCTAGTAGGGCTGTACGATATATCGCATGCGATTGTCATGCGCATCTCATCAGTAAAGCTGGTTATGTGATTAGTAATAAAACTCCATCACGTGCGTTCAGATGGAGTGTTTAATACACAGAGCTGTAGTTCACTGACAAGCTACGCAATATCACGTTCAGTATTGCAGGCGATTCATCTGTGATTATGAGCGTGAATTGCGAAGGAGCTTTTATTTTGGAAGAAATCCCCTGGAAGACCTCAGTGCTTCTTTTTGTTTACAACAGCAGATTTATAAATGATTCTCATTAAGAATTTGGAAACATCCATGCCTTGTAAAACTTAAAAAAAAAAAATTACTGAGCAACTGAGGAGTAACCCTGTTTAAGCGCATTGAACCCTGGTGCCGCGAGCTCGTGCAGTCCTGTCAAAATACATGCAATCCGTGCATGTATAAGAAAACAACATTCTGCAGTCTATTTTATATTTAAGGCCATTTCACGATTTCAATCATCATACAGTAACAGCAACAACCACCCTTCCTCTATTCACTGGAGACATGAGATGCAGATGCAGCACTAAGCAGTCTCTCGCTGTCGGTGCTTTTTTGGGTCTTTCCCGGCCAGATTTAAATGCATCCACATTGCAGACATTGTTCGCTACATTAGCTGCATTAGAGATTTTTTTCTGTTTTCGGCAAAACAATTCCAATTGCCGAAAATTCGGTGCATCCCCAATTCCAATAATGGCTGAATGACACTTTAATTTAAGCTGAACATTTCACATGGAGATCGCTAAACTTCAGCTTACTTGTTCATCATAACGAAGAGTGAGTGTGTGCGCATAGTTGCTGGATTGCAAAATTAAGTAAAATACCGGGCAACAAATATATCCTTTTTAACAGAGAAGCTCTGATTTGGGGATTTTAACTTTTGGTATCTGGCAACCACATGCATGAAAGCTCATGTAGTAGTAGAGGCGTGAAAAGAGGCTCCTTTTTTAACAAAAATTAAAATATATTTTTATATATATTATTTTTTTAAATACATTTTAGTCTCATCTTTTATCGTCAACAATATTGCATGTTGATAGTCACAGTTATCGTTTATTGAACTTATTGTCGTCTCGTCGTATTCATGGGAAGAAAGATTGTCAGCTAACATTTTCGTCATTTTCATTAACAAAATTAACACTGTGTATTCTCAATGCATTAAAACCCGTAATATTGTGAAATATTATTTTAATTTAAAAGAATGATTTACTATTTGAATTAGTACTGTAAAACAATTAATTGGATCCAAAATAAATTGTTTACATAATATATGTATGTGTTCTGTGTATATTTATTATGTATATATAAACACACACCAATACAGTATATATTTTGAAAATATTTACATATAAATGTCTATATTTATATAATATTTAATATATAAATATATTTAATATATAAACAACATATTTTTCTTAAATGTATACATGCATGTTTGCATTTATAGAAGTATACACAGTAAACATGCATTATGTGAACAAACTTGTTTTGGATGTGATTAATTGTTTGACAGCACAAATTTGAATATATTTTAAAATGTAATTTATTTCTGTGATCCAAAGCTGAGTTTTCAGCATCATTACTCTAGTCTGCTGTTTCACATGATCCTTGCGAAATCATTATAATATGCTGATTTGCTGCTCAAGAAATTTTAAACTGTAATCTTACTATGTTCACATGCTTTTTGGCACTCTAGTCAGCCTGTCAGTGCTCAGACCATACGCCGCACACTGCATCAAATTGGTCTGCATGGCTGTCGTCCCAGAAGGAAGCCTCTTCTAATGATGCACTTTTAATAGCCCTGCTCTAATCCATTAACATGGGTGTGGGAAAAATATGCCACACATCGCACTGCAAACTGATTATGTGTGAAACAGGCATAACACGATGGCCAGCTCTGTTTGCCGAACAAAAATCTAAATGTTTAAAAACATAAAATAAAAAGATAAATCAATAAAAAAAAAATTTGGGAGGGGGTTTTGTAAGCAAAGTAGAAGACAAATAAAACCATTGTAAATGTTTAGTCGTTGTGGTAGTAATGACTGCCTGTTTTGCAAAAAGTTTTGTGGCTGGTAAAAAATATTTTGACCTGTAAGTTTTATCACGTCACCGGCCATTGGCAGGTGTGGTAAAAAAGTTAGTTTTAGGCCCTGTATGAATGTATGTATGTAACGGCTCTGCAATGTAAGCATAACCCCTGTATTTCTTAATGCATTTATTGTTTCTCTCTATAGGGAACACATAAAGGAGGTGGTTAGGCTTCTGGGACGGCTCAATGCTTTAGACCACGTGATTGCGGTTGCGTCGGAACACGGCATTAAAGATATAAAGACTCTCCTGGAGAACAAATGAAAGGCAAAGCAATGGGATGCGTTTTTGGATGAACCACACCATGTAAATACTGTGAATATTGTACATGTATTTGTGCAGCTGAAGGGTTTCCTTTTGGGACACATTGGTTGAATCTAGTGCTGTTTCTCCTTCAGTACAGGTGAAATCTAATGGAAGTGGGTTTGAAGTGCACTCTGCTGTGAGAAGACTTGTAAATCCCTTTCCTTAGGAGAGGTCACTTCTTTTTACTGTTGTTTTTTTTTTTAAATGGATGTATTGTGTTAATTCATCTTTTAAACTGTCCGTCACTGCAGTATCATTACTTACAAGAAAAGACCACTTTGCAACTCACACATGGGTTCTGTGCTCTTTCCCTTCCACAAAGACTGCACTAAAGCTGATCTCTGAGAGCAGGTTACATACTGCATATTGTAATCGTCCAAAAGGAATTTATGCACAGCCATGGGTTGAATAATCCAGCATCTGTGCCCATCTTAAAAGCAGAGTTTGAATCTCTCATGCGCCAACCTCCTCCCTAATCAAGTGAACATGACATGCTGACAAACAAAACCACGTGCTACAGTAACGAATGTACTTATTTCTTTGTTGTTTTCCTGGAACGTGACATGTTTTATTTGCATAAATAAAGTGTTGTTAAAATTCAGGATAAATTTCTTCCTTGATATATAAATGGGTTTAAATGTATATTGGACATTTGGGATTTAAAATACAGGCTAGTTTCTGCCTTAGTAAAAAAAATAATAAACTAGTAATTGTGACTTTACACTTCACATCTGAATTTTTAAATATCACAGTTGCAATTTGATTTCTTCAAAGGTATTGCTCTCATAATTGCAACGTTGTATCATGTAGTGAGACTTATTTATTGTAAATGTAACTTGCAATTATGACTTAATATCTCACAATGTCACTCTTATTTTATATTTTCTCACAAGTACATTTGTTTTACTCTTATAGTGGAAACAATCTTCCATTGTAATCACACTAATCAATGCATATGAATGTAAAGATTTAAGGATACATTTGTTTTTGCGTGCAGTTAAGAGTTTGCCTATAAAACACTTCATAGTTATGTCAACAGTTTCCTCCGGTGGCTATTTAGTTGTAGATTCTATAGAAACATTTATTTAAACCCAAGTCAGAGGGCACAGCAGCATGTCAGTTTTTATGAATATGCAACTGTTTTCTCCCCTAGCTTTCTTTCATTAGTTTGAGAGCCAATCACTGAAGGTATTCAGTGGGCTCCTATTGTTTCTGGCTGGGAGTCTATGACCGCCTATAAAACCTTTAGTTTATAACCTCCAGTTATAAACTGGACTGGTCTGGTCTTGATTTCAAACCTGTTAGTGCTACCCTCTGCTCTTGAACCATGTGATCTAGAAGCTTTTTTTCTTATGATTTCTTGCTTCATTCTAAATCACATGCATATGGATGCCAATTTCTGCCACATAAGATTAAAAACAAAAAGTCATTATGATAAGTTAAAATCATGAGCTACTAAAGGTACATAAATGCTGTTGACAAATAAATTAAATGCTGAAAAAAATATGAAGACTTTTCAGAATTATGACCGGTCACATAATTTGTCATCATACTGACTTCTCAAAATTGTGAGTATCTCATATATATATGACTCCTAATTAACTACTATCTCATGTTTTACTTTGTCATAATTGATTTACCAAAGCAAGATTATTTTCTTAAGTGGAAATGCATGCATAGCTTATTTTGCCAGATTGGATTTTCTGAAATGTCTAATTTTGATGAAATTCTGTTTTTTCCAAACCATCCTTGAGTGTTTATGTAATCTTTAGGCCTACCTAGTCTATATAATAATTATCATATTGCATTTCTACCATTTCCCCAACAAATAATAGCCAATTTCTACACCCAGCTAAATATTACTTGTATGTGGAATTTGCTTGTAATATCTCGGATCGAATAATGTTTGGATCAAGATTTTATTTTAGGCTAACTTCCTCTTCCTTGCGTAAATGATTACGTTGATTGTATTTGATCTGCAAACTTTCTTTTATTGCTTCGAAGATGTAAACATAATTTGGCTGTTTGCATGCTGGTTTCTCTACAGCAGCGAATAGTAAAAGTCGGGAGGAGCATGTATACCTTACACATCGCAAACGACACACACACACACCAACCACCTGTCAGGAGAGACTCAGCCCACACAACCACACAGACGCCTGAGCCGGAGGACACACATTCTGAGGGAACTTTTCCTGCTACTCCAGTATTACTGGATCCGGTCAGTTCTGCTCTGAGACCAGCTGCAAGGTAAGACCAACAGCTGTTACAGTTAACCCAGTTCTTTTCCTATCTGAAGCGTCCGTCAGGTCTGGACATCTGTTTGGTTATTGCTCTCTTACTATAGTTGCAAATCAATGTGAAACTGGCGCGGAAGGGCAGCACATGGTTTAGTTCACTGCAGCGCTCCCGTTATCAGGCAGGGTAGGAAAACGTGGGACGGGGCGCACGGGGTCTCCCGCCTTGTAATGTGGTCTATCCTGCAGGGGAAAAGAGGGGGAGCTGCGGACACTTAAATGTTTTTAGGTTAAGGGAAACTGCCGCTGCTTAAGTCTGCGGTTTGGTGTGAGACGCTCGCCTGCAACTTCGTTGTTAGTTCAGTCGCGTCGAGCGCGTGAGGTATGCGGGCGTTATGCGCTATTAATGGTATTTTATTATTTTGTCGTTGTGTATTTAATCTGATTTTTTTCTGTTATTTATTTATTATCGTAGCAATTACAGTCTTTTGTACAGTAAGATACAACAGGAACAAAATAAATCATTTTAAAACGCGCTAGGTCTACGCATGCATGTAATTATGAAATAATGAAAACGATTCATTTGCAAATAAAAGTCAAACCAAATGGACTATAATTGTAATAAAGCAACACAACTTTAACTCTTTAAAAAAATAGAACAGAATACATTAGGACATGTTTTTTTGATATACTTAGCTACAGGTTAAATAATGAAATGGTTTGCAGATCAATCTTTTTCTATTTATAAGTAAGCTGGAGTCTCCTCTAGCAAGAGTAACTGATCTAAAAGAGAAAGCCGCGTCACCTCATGCCATAAGAGTTGCATTAGCTTGTCTGCGTTTATTTATTACTAAAATAAAGTTTTTTTTTTAAAGGCAGTCATTAAGTTTCAAATGTTGTTCAATTGGTAAAAATTAAGAGTCTGATGGGTCGGATACATTTTTTTTCCAGTGCTGATAATTAAATAATGTTATAAAATAATATAATTTTAAATGGTTACATACTTTATTATATTATAAATGTTAATAAACTTTTTTTTTATTGCAATCATGGAAAACCTTGTACCATCAACACTCACTAACACATGCCATATGAGCTGTATTTATATGTAAACAATTGAAAGGCGCTGCCACTAGAAGTTTTCTGTTGAATGGGGCCAGTAGGGGATCTTTATTTACTACAGCTGAGTTACTGTGTGTGAAATGTTCCTTCCTCAGACCAGATGCTTTCTGTCACAAAGAGGTCTTTTAATGCTCCACACTGTTTCAGTAAATCCTCTGATTGCTGCTTGTAGGTCAGAGGAAATATTAATCATTCAATGTTTTTGGATAGCTGTAGAATGGCTGTAGAATGTTTTTCCATATTACATAGATGATGGTCAAGGGCTTTATACAAGACAGCTCTGATCTGTGACCATTTACAGTTATTTCTCAGTTTTTTTTTATGCTATAGAAAAAGATACTACACTTAAATATTTACACGTGTGTCTGCTTATGAAGCCCAAACTCAGTGTTGTTGACCCTTATAATATAATTACAGTCCTGGAAGGATTTTTATATATTTATTTATTTTTGTAATGGTGTAATGTGAAGTTCATTCTACATTTAGTTGTCATTTCAAACCGAAAGCAATTTTATTTTATGAGATTTACTGGCTCATGATAAAAAACCATGAGCTATCTATAGTAGGAAGTTGAAGTGTTTTGATTATGTACCTCTTGTGACCTCACGGAATCATTCCGCAGGTCTTCTGTCTTGTGAAAACTGGTTGATTTGCATGTTTCTCATAATTGGGTCACATTTACATTTATGTAATTTAGCAGACGCTTTTATCCAAAGCGACTTACAGTGCATCCAGGCTATGCATGTTTTGTATGTGTGTTCCCTGGGAATCGAACCCACAACCTTTTGCGCTGCTAACGCAATGCTCTACCACTGAGCCACAGGAACACATGCATCACATGCATCTATCTACATCCCCAACACATAGCATGTTACCTGACACCCCACATATGACACATGCTAAAAACAACACATCTCTGAGTGATGGCCTAGTGGTTTAGAACCTGGGCCGCTGTCATAAAGGTTGCAGGTTGAGTCCCAGACATGTAATTAAAAATGAATGTGAGTGATTAACTCGCCATCAGCCAATTATAGTGTCTGTCAGCAAGCGTGTGTGAATTTAGATCCATTAGAGGCATTAAAATGCATAAGAAATGTTTATAAACTAACCGTTAGATTGTCAACCTTTGTCAATGTTGATGTTAAACTGATAAATCTGTGGAAAGGCATTCATCTGAAATGGATTAAAATGGTCAAAGGCACCCCTTTGATTCAACTGCTGTGTCTAAATAACAATAAATTATATTGCAGTTTCAAGGTCTGAACCACACATACAATAAATAAAAACGCAAATGAATGTGTTTCGTATAAAGCATTACAAAAACCACAATAAGGTGTTCAGATGTTATTGCTGAGGAGAGAACAGGAACAAATAACATTCCTTATTTCTTAATTTAAGTCAGCTTGTGCTGACAGACACTGGCACACATTCAAGCAATGTTCCTCTATATACGTTTTAGTAACTTGGTTTTGGGTGTTGCGCAATAGAAAGTTTCTTATATTTGAGACCCCAGGCAGTCAAAATTAGTACCATCATTAAATTTTTGATTAATCATCAGTAATGCATGCATTAATTTCCTTAAAAATTACAAGGTACAACAATGATTTAGCTATTTAATAAAAAAAAAAAATTTAACTTCGCTGTTTGTTTAATTTTCTAAACAATTTCACTTAAGCATTTATTTTTTCGATAAACCAGTTTGATTTTGTCAGTGTTAAGTCTAGTCATTAACATTAGCCAATTATTGAATGCATGGTGTTAGACTGAAAAGTAAACAGACGAATAGTAGACATTTTGACAAAAAAAATGTCATATTGGTTGTTGTGCAATGATTATTAGGACAAAAGTGCAATTCTTTTATTTTTGTGTCTGTCCTATTCAACCTATGATTTAGAGTATCTTGCGTGTCTCTTTAGTGGGAAGGTCGATGCAGTGTCACTGGTGGAGAACTGGCTTGTCTCCCAATGACAGAAAGCTGAGACTGTCCACCTTGGCTACCCTTCTGTCTCATGTGTATCGTCCTTTTGAAATTATCACGTGTCTTTATCTGGAGGAAGGCACACTGATTGATTTGTTTTAAACCGTTGAGTGAAGCTTCTTCATGTTGCCAGTATAAACAACTAAGGCACAAGACCTTAAGATGTACTTCCTGGACAGGTATAAACTGTGTCCTGCAAGCCTACGTGCATCCATTTAAAAAGCATGTTTCTTATAATATTGAGTTATTCAAGTGAAAGAGTCTTGAGGTATCTTGACACACTTGTGGATTTGTTCATAACTGAACTTGTTTTCGTTTTCTTAGAGAGGTCAGACAGAGAGAGTTTTGTCAGAACGTCGGCTGGCTGCAACCACGTCCTAAATTAGTTTTTAGACATTCCTGCCAAAAACCAAAACTGAATAATGTTTGTCACATACATTACAACATAAAATCACAGTCACAAGTTTCTAGGCAAAGGGTAGTCGGATGGTTCCAGGTACATGCTCATATGATTGGATAGACGTTGGCAAAAACACGTCAACAAAACATGAGTCTGTTTTCTTTCTGGATGGACACTGTGCCCTTGACCCTGTTTCCTATCTCGCTGTTTCTAGAAGGGACTGGTTGTTATGATAAACGTAATGTTTGTGACGTTGGTACTCAAGCCCATATTGATGCTAGCTAAGATCTTGTAGAAAATACAGTAATACGGTTTTCTCTTCACACTCTGATGAGACTTTATTGAAGTAATGATGTGGTTAAAAGCAAAGTAAAAAGGCACAAGCGTCCCAAGGACAAAATTTCACAGCACTGCGCTGCACGTTGAACACCATAACAGAGAGTCGCCCACTGATTGGTGCCCAGGCAACACACCCCTGCTCAACCCACCTGCTTAATTTAGTCTGATAAATTGCATGTGTGTCTATGATCACCTCGCCAGTTCTGACTGAGCTGGAATGTCAATCGATGGCACCGTTAACCTTACCCAACCATGCTGTCAGAACAAGCTATCAGGATTTATTTAATGAGATTTTCCATTCTGTTTCCTGCAGACTGACTCTGTCTGACAGGCAGGCTGAATGACTGTCATGTGCCATGTGGATGATGCAGTTCAAGAAGAAAATTATCTTTCAATTATAATGTTATTATGTAATTAAGTGTAATCTTAATTGAGGAATTGGGGATCTTAATTTAATTTAAATATGAATTTTGTCTCCGATGTTTCTCCTGAAATCCAAAAGATTGAGAATTTGTTCAGTAACATGAATCATTTGTTTCCTTGGATTGTTAAAGGGTAAGTTCACCCAAAAATGAAAATTCTGTCATTAATTACTCACCCGCATGTTGTCCCAAACCCATAAGACCTTCGTTCATCTTCAGAACACAAATTAAGATAATTTTGATTAAATCTGAGAGCCATTTTGTTACCGTCTTCTGTCATTTTGGAGAGTTCCGCAGAACGTAATGAACATAATCAGCGTTGTTTACATTCAGCATTCTCTTTCTACTGAACGTAAAGAACGCTGATTAGGTTCTGGGGTAATGTCAAAAATGGTAACTCAAGGAGAATAATTGCTGAATAAATTATTGTTTTCTTTTTGCAAAAAAAAAGGATTCTCGTAGCTTGTAAAATAACCGTTGAACCCCTGATGTCACATCCGATGTCCTTGCTATGTTTCTTTGCTTTAATCGTGATAGTATTCTAGCTGTCTATGGAGGATCAGAAAGCTCTCAGATTTCATCAAAAATATCTTAATTTGTGTTCCGAAGATAAAAGAAGGTCTTACAGGTTTGGAGCGACGTGAGGGTGAGTAATTATTAATTAATGACATATTTTTTTGTGTGAACTAACCCTTTTTATTCGCTTCCCTTATTTAAGTTAATTGCAGTTTTCTCTATGTGGTCTCTCTCTCAAAAATAAGGTATTAGAGATCTCATTATGAGATGTTTTTGAGTAAAACACCTCAGTTTCATGATGTAATGGAGTGTATGTAATATAAATTGTTTACAGTTGTGGTGTTGGTCTTTATGTGAGACATCTTGAAATCGTATAAATCTCTTCCAAAGTACCTTCATAGCATTTGCAGTCTTTCAGCATTCTTACAGCATGGCTTAGAGGCAGATCTTTCAACATGTCTGATGTCACACCAGTAGAGCAGTTTAGACCAGCTCACTCAGGGAATGCTGGGATATCTGAATGAGGTCCAACTGGACAGCAGACCCTCAGGAACAGCGTGTGCTTGGGTTACACTGATTCACCTCAGGACAGAAACACAAATATAGAAAAATAAAAATATTAATTTTTATAAAGCTTAATGTAATTATACAATTAATTGTATCTTGTATTAATTGAGAAAATGCATTATATATAGCATAAGCATTATATAAAATATAATATTATTGTTATTCATTTTTCAAGTACTTTAAGTATATATTTTTAAAAGTTTTCTCCTAAATATTGAATTTATCATATTTATATATTTATCTTTATATAAATGTTTAGTTATATATGTATACAATTAAAACACACACATGCATATGTAAAATATTTACATCCTTTGGATGAGACGTTAAGCCAAGGTCCTGACTCTCTGTGGTCATTAAAAATCCCAGGATGTCTTTCGAAAAAGAGTAGGGGTGTAACCCCGGCATCCTGGCCAAATTTCCCCATTGGACTCTGACCATCATGGCCTCCTAATCATCCCCATACACTGATTGGCTTCATCACTCTGTCTCCTCTCCACCAGTAAGCTGGTGTGTGGTGGGCGTTCTGGTGCAATATGGCTGCCGTCGCATCATCCAGGTGGATGCTGCACATTGGTGGTGGTTGAGGAGATTCCCCCCTTCTATGTAAAGCGCTTTGAGTACCCAGAAAAGCGCTATATAAATGTAACAAATTATTAGTATTTCTTATTATTTATGTTGTATATATTTTCATGTTCACACAATTTCATAAGTTTGTTTGCAATCGGAGGCTTGTCTTGCAGCACATGCTCATACCAGTTGCTAAAGCCTGATCAGAAAATAATTGTGCATTTAAGAAAAAAAAAAACATTTTGCTGATCCTGTCTTGTGTACAGCTTTAAACCTGAACCCTGGTTGTCTTTTCTCGGTCACACTGCTAATCTCATTTTAATGAACCTCCGGTGTTTAGATGTGAGAAATTTGGCTAAAGTTTGTGTTTGCTGTTTCAGCAACAGGTTTGTTCCAGTCAGGCCCTCATGCCATGCTTGCGTGATTTAAATGACAACAGTTAAAGGTGCAGTACTGCTTGAGTGACTCTGCTAACCTGCTTCCACGATTCTGAGATCCAAGACATCCGATAGCCACTGAAGCACCCTGGGAGAGAAAGAAAAGGTCGCCACCTCTATGTCTGTGGAACTTTCCATTTAAGTGTAGCATGACAGGAAGTGACTCCTTATGTCCCCTTAGCTGTTTAGATGCAAGCTCCAAAGAAAGAAAACTCAGTCATGATTCACAGTAGATTCATTTATAGACTCATACTCTGTGTTAAGGAACATGCTTTGAAACCGCAGCCTCTCAAGATACAAGTTACACATAATTAAAAGTAGATAAATTACAGTCAAGCTACTATTTAAAGAAAAAGTGATTAGCTACGCGACGTGTTTTTAAGAAAATCTAGCTGACTATATTTGGTAACTACAAGCTATGTGTACATACATATATATGAGTGTTTGTGTATGTTAGTTAATTATTTTTTTTCGTAATATTTAAGAAAAAAAAAAAAACTAAAGAATCTCAATTACCCTGCTAAAAATAGCTTAAATCAGCCTTTTTCTACTTTTAACTCCCCGCTTTAACAGGCAGGTCTATTTTACTGGTTTAGGCTGACCGACCAGCTGGTTATCCAGCTTAAATGAGCTACGACCTTAAGCAGAGCAGTTTCATTTCATTACAGTGACTCATGCATCCCAATGCTAGGTATAAGAGAGGAGTTATCGATCTTTATTGGTCCGTTGCAATAACATATCTAAGAAAAAACTACACATTTTTATGCTATATCAATACACATTGGCAAAATTAGCTTGAAAAAAATGGCTTAAAAGCTACACTATTTTTAAAGCAGCTGACCTTCTTTCATGCTGCTGAATTTTTTTTATAGTGTGACAACTTTTAGTTATTTACTCCTGAAAGTTTTTATTATTATTATTATTATTATGATTATGATGTGAGAAAACAATCAAATTTACTGCTTCACATTTGTAGTGTGATGGTTGATTCACGCACAGAGAGATTCATTTAGATTCACTTGCAAATGAACTTCTCAGAACAGGCTGTTCTCACAGGGAGCTTGCAAACACAGATCCTTGTTGTTATTTAGCAATTGCATGTATTTTTGCCATTAAGTTCCACTCTTGGTTACGTAACGCATATCAGTTTGTGTTAGTATGATAGATTATCCCCCGGTGGGCCTCTCCAGCTCTGCCACCAGTCACATTTTATGGATTTCTCTCTGTTACTCAACACTTGGGAAAAGAGTGCAGGACATAAACTGGAGACAGCGCAGCTGTATGAACTTATTGACTGGAGAGCTGCCCCCCATTTTTTTTCGTACATTACAGTACATTTTGACACTTGGCCTTTGGGAATCGCAATGTGCTTTCCATTCAAGAAGTTTGGTTGTGGTTTAGAATACAGCATAGAGTTCTCTTTTAGTGTCATCAGATATGTACTGGTTTTGTTTTTATTGTTTGGCTTGAAGTTTAAGTGAATATGGGTCAGTGCTTTTATGTCCGTAAGTCACAGGACTGCTGCTATTCTCAACACAAATGTGTTGATTTGTGTTCTGGAACTTTAAAAAAGGACATCATGTTTGCAGTGTTTGAACACTCATATCTAGTGGAAAATATCTGGAAAATATCCAGTTACTTTGGTCAGACTGGTAATGGGTAGCCACATTAACCACCGCATGATTGCTGTACTTAGCATTTTTATTCATATCTGGAAATAAAGTGTAGGACTAAAGTAAAGTGTGATTCCTTAAGAAAATACAAAGTTAAAGTTTACTCACTCTATATCCTTATGAATTTTCTTTTAAGGGACAAAAATAAATTTTGAAGAATGTACACACTGCTTTGTTTCTTTTTTTAGGTAAACAATATTTTCAATTAACAACTTTCCCTGGTTCCACCAGAGATTACTTTGAGTGATATCAATATATAAATATGATTAAAATGTGTCATTTTACCAATAGAAAATGGTTACCATAAATGGAACGTGGTTGTGATCATTTGACAGCATACATTTGACAAAGTACCATTGCCACTTTCTCAAGTTAATTTTATTTATTTTTTTTCCCTAAAGGTAAACAATACATCTAAACAATATTCCGAACATTGTGAAGCCTCTACATTGGTGGGTGAAGCAGAAACATTGTGAGAGAAGAAACTTTGAAAAACGAGGCACAAAATAGAAGCTGTCGTCAAATCTAATCAATGATGGTTTTGAAAAAGCTTCTGCGTTTCGGGAAACAGCTGCTGAGAGTGAAGGTTGTCGACTGCAACTCGGAGGAATCACGACTCTCTCGATGTCTGAACACCTTCGACCTGGTGGCTCTTGGTGTGGGCAGCACCTTGGGAGCTGGGGTGTATGTCCTCGCTGGAGCGGTGGCCCGGGAAAACGCCGGACCCGCCATCGTGCTGTCGTTCCTCATCGCAGCCCTGGCCTCAGTGCTCGCGGGCCTCTGTTATGCAGAGTTTGGGGCAAGAGTGCCAAAAACGGGCTCAGCGTACCTGTACAGCTATGTGACTGTAGGGGAACTATGGGCCTTTATAACTGGCTGGAACCTTATACTTTCATACGTTATTGGTAAGTCAACACACAAAATCACTTGGGAAAGTTCACCCAAAAATGAAAACGCTGTCATCATTTACTTGCCCTCAAGTCTTTCCAAACCTGTATGACTTACTTTCTTCTATTAAAGGGGTCATATGATGCCCATTTTACACAAGTTGATATGATTCTTTAGGGTCTTAATGAAAATTGTATAACATACTTTGGTTAAAATTTCTCAATGATAGTGTAAAAAACACTTTCTTTACTCTGTCAAAATCAGCTCTGTTTTCAGCACGCTGATCTAGTCCATGTTGCTTTAAATGCTAATGAGCTCGGCTGACTCCGCCCCTCTTTTCCGTGGAGTGACGAGCAGACCATAGATATGTGTAGAATCCCTATTCCACCACTCCAGATCCGTTGACGCGTCAGCCATCTTGCATTCACCATAATAATCAATGAATATTCAAAGATATACAAGCGAATAACTTACTGTTGTCGACGCACACAGTCAATGCGCTCAAAGATTCGCAGACCGTTCCAAAAATGGCGGATGGCTTGCGTATTGCGGCCCACAGTCCATAATGAGGCATCTAGGTATATTTATCTATGAAACATACTAAATTTCAGCCGCAAAACTTACTAACTAGCACATTATTAAGAAAGGCGATTTGAAAAGATTCATAAAACCCTTATACTCACTTCTTCTGTAGATAAAGCTGGATAACAAATGATTCAAGCGAACATAGATGCATTTATGTAGATCAGGGATCGGCGCATTCACTTCAAAGCGAAAGTACGATAATTAACGTTAATCCTCTGTGTCTTTAGAAGCTCAGGGAGTAAATCTCGGGAGTAAATGACGACTGCTTTATTCATTATTATATCCAACAACAAAACACCTCAATCGCTTAATCAGAGACATCTTGTCTTCCCCTGCACTGGAGGCAGACAGCTCTCAGGTCACTCAGGGCGGGTCTAAGGTAAGACGGCCTTGTCAATCAACTATCGTGGGAGCGGTCTGTACAGAACTACGTCATTCTGACAGGAATCTCAGAACAGCCTGATTTGACATTTTAAAATGGGGATTAAAAAAAAAACACTGGGTGGATTTTTATCATTATAGGTTGGATGTTTACACACTTCCAACACATTTATGTTCAAACAACTTGTAAAGTGAATTTTGCATCTGATGATCCCTTTAAATACGAATTAAAAAAATTGGTAACCAAACACTACAGTAGATGAACCCCATAGTGTAGGGTTTTACCTTTCCTTATGTTTTTCTTTCCTTGTTATATAATATTACTCAATCTGTAAAACCTTCTCAGGTACATCAAGTGTTGCCAGAGCTTGGAGTGCCACATTTGATGAGCTGATTGGAAAACAAATTGAGCACTTTTGCCGACAGCACATGTCTATGAATGCTCCGGGCATTCTGGCGGAGTACCCAGATATATTTTCCGTATTCATCATCCTCACTCTCACAGGTAAAACACTAATCACATAGGGAGCCATGACTGACCAATTAGAATGGGGGGGGGGGGTTGGTTCCTGTGGAAAATTGCCCACATTGATTACAAAATTTGTCTCATTTTTAAAAAGGTTTTTATTTAATGAAAATAAAATAGCCTATTAAAAAAAACTATTATTTATAAGTTTTTCCCCCTTTTGGGGCCTGAAATGGAGGAATTTTGGTCAATATTGATAATTAAACAATATTTTGCTGAATGCGTTTTTGTGCTGGCACCTTGGCTGTTTTAGTACTGTCATGGATAAAAAAAAAGACAATAAAACTGCCAGTAGTTGGCAGCAAGTCCCTGTTTTAATAAATTATTTACTGAATAATTCAAATCAAACGATTTGTCCAAAACAGCTGATTCAACAGAAACGACAAAAAGTGGGTCCATCTGAATGGACGGTTGAATCACTGGCTCAGTTGATTAGTTCAAAAACAGATTAATTCAAGGAACAGAACACCGTGTTGCCCTGCACTGTTGTATAAAACTAATAACACATTTGTGCTACCGCACATGTGCTGATATTCAGAAAATAACATTGCTTGTGCAATGAATATAAAACAAAAATATTTTTTTTGTTTCAATGCTGGAATTATAAGGGCATTCTAACTGCATTCTAATAGGCTTCATCACACAGTAAATGCTTTTGGACTCTCAAGACGTGTTTATTATTTGTATTTTATTGCAAAGTTGGATAATGTCAGCTCTCCTATCGTCTCTCAGTCCCTCACGGTCACACAGCACAATAACGTGGGAATGTCTTTAAATTCTAATCAAGAAAAATCATACTTTCTGTTGTCTTCTTTTTAAAGAACTTCAAAAGTTGCGATTGAACCATTTTGCAGGAAAACTTGCTTCGAACTTGTGGGCAGCTTGTTAGAGTAGGCTACAGAGTTCTGATTGGCCAATCGCGGTTATTTAGTTCGTGAATTATCATAAGTAGAGAATTTTAACATTTCATGTGCATAAGTTTTACGTAATACACTAAATTAATAATCCAAAGGAGATGGTAAGGGGGATGGTGGTTTTACAGAGGGGATGCTTTTTGTCATTTTTTTCCACCAGGGGGATGCCATCCCCCATCATTTCGAGCCCTGTTGTTATCTATATAAATTGAAATATTTATTTCAAAATGGTGATTTTGAAACTCTTATTTATTCTGAAAATACAAGCTGTTGAATGTAAATATTTAGTGGATGTTTGTGTTTACTTTGTTCCGTAGTGTTTTGAACTACATTTTGTTTGCTATAGGCCTTCTGGCCTTCGGGGTGAAGGAGTCAGCCATGGTCAACAAAGTGTTCACCTGCATCAACGTCCTGGTGCTGTTGTTCATGGTTGTATCTGGACTGGTCAAAGGTACACTGAAGAACTGGCACCTGGACCCTGATGAGATTCTTAACGGAACCAATTACTCCATTAAGTGAGTCGTTTTTTAATGACATTTGGAAATTTATCTTGGAATATGTTTTCAAGTATGCCACAAAATTACATACCACTGATCAGCTTGGGGTCAGTAGGATTTTTACTTTTCTTTTTTATAACAAGTCTCATGCTCACCAACAAAACAAAACTAAATTAACAGGATCTTCAGTGTCACATGATCCTTCAGGAAACATATTAATATGCTGATTTGATACTCAAGAAACATTTGTTATTATTATTATCAATGTTGAAAACAGATGTGCTACTTAATATTTTTGTGGAAACTGCATTTTTTTAGGATCCTTTGATGAATAAAAAGTAAAAAAAAACTGCATTTATTTGAAATATAAATATTTTCTTACATTATAAGAATCTTTATTATCACTTTTGATTAATTTAATGGGTCCTTGCTGAATAAAAATATTCATTTATTTTAAAAAGTAACCTTACTGACCGCAAACCTTTGAATAGTATTGGATATATTGACTTTTTTTAAGTTTCCATTAGAAAACAAGTTATATATCAGATTTTTCAGTGTTATCTCACAAAACTGAGACAGAAAAATAACAATAATGATTGACCTCAGTAGGCATTTTTGCGGTTTGGCATGTTAGCATGTTTAAAATGTCTGCATTACTCTCTTTGAGCAGTGCCACACAGCCCATGCCAACAAAAGAGATTCTGGGTGAAGGTGGGTTCATGCCTTTCGGCTTCACGGGGGTCTTATCAGGGGCCGCTACCTGCTTTTACGCCTTCGTTGGGTTCGACTGTATCGCAACTACAGGTAACTAAAGACTCTAAACTCCAGTGCTCTTAAATCTCATTTTACATTTTTAGAAAGCACCAGTTTTCTCCTGAAATTCTGTTGAAAAGCTCAAATATACGATGTATGTCTACAAACATGAGGTTAGTGAGAGCAAATTGCGCAAGAGGCTTGTTTTGTATGCGTGTGTGATAGATTGGTACAACAGTGAGGCTATTATTCTACCTACAAATTTGGCTTGCATTCATGTCGCTTTGGTCAAAGTTATTTAGAGTTTCCTTTATGTTTATAATAGTATTGCATGGATATTCTCAGTGGATCTCTGCTTATGGTTTGCCTCTGGCCCCCTCTTTTATGGCGGCTCACTCCCCCACGTTCCCTTGCATTGGATTGGCTAGAGTGTTTCAGGGTTTGTCTAGACTCGTCTCTCCCTGTAGCTGTGGTTCACTTTCAGTAACCCCTCCTCATCCACATGCTTGTCAGGAATGGTAATAAAGCCATGTTCCTGTGCTCTCTCTGGCACTTCTGGCATGAACACACTACTCCTCTGTTTTATGTAGTGTTCTGCACAAGGTCAAACCACAGAAACTTTTGCCAGAAGCGAACATGCTCGCACTACTCACTGCATCTGAGTCATTTTCTTACTCTGAGGCATTTTAAAATGACGGATTTCACATGCAGTGTGCCTTTAACTGATTTAATGGCAAGATTAAATGTACTGTGGTTGAATAAATGTCAATATAATGTGCACTGCTGCTCAAACGTCTGGGGTCTGTAACACATTCTAAAGGCTTTTAAAAAAGTATTGTTCTCGCCAAGGCTGCATTTATTTGATCAGAAATACAGTAAAAACTATAATATTGTGAATTATTTGTTTCTGTTTTAATAAAATAAAAACTGTAATTTATTCCTGTGGTGGCGAATCTGAATTTTAACTTTTAAACATGCTACAATGATTAGCGTGAAATGCAAAATATAATTGAAACAAATATCTGGATATTGTGCATATTCATATACTGTATTTTATGGAAATCTGATTTTAATAATATGATGATGAAAAAACATTTAATTGTGCCTATATTCCTTGTAATTGCAATTTTATGTATGTTTTGTTATTGCAGATTTATATACTATTTAATGTTATATTTTTTTTAACTATCTCACAATTAGCACTTTTTTATTTTATTTCACTTTACTTTACTTGAAAACATCCATAGTATTCGTAGAGCCACTAATTAAAAGACAACCAACAATCGGTTTTCTATTTCACACAACAATGATCAGTCGTGTCATGGGATAGGATGGGACTAAATTAAACACCCACATATCAATAATGTAAAGAGCTGAAAATAAACTGGTATCTTGTTACATTAATGTTCTCTAGGTAAAAAAAAATGTCTAAGAACTCCTGTCATCTCTGGGCATAGGTCTGTTTGTGGCCTCCTTTGGTTCACCCATATTATTTATGCTGTGACACAGCAATTAGCTACTGACATGGTGAGCTTGGTTGATTAGATGGATGATGCAGGTTTGAGTCCAGCCTGCAACCTTTTACCATTTCTGTTTAATAAAACACAATATCCTGTTATATATCACAGGTGAGGAGGTGAAGAACCCCCAGAGAGCCATTCCCATTGGCATCGTCTCCTCCCTGCTTATCTGTTTTGTAGCGTACTTTGGTGTATCGGCCGCTCTCACCATGATGATGCCGTATTACATGCTGGATAAGAACAGCCCTCTTCCCATGGCCTTTAAGTATGTCGGCTGGGAAGGAGCCACGTACGCTGTGGCGGTTGGCTCCCTCTGCGCCCTGTCCACCAGGTAAGCACCAGTGATCCTTCCAGTCAGGGATTGTTTTAACACACACTACAGCCCAGTCTAGAATAAACCGACCCTGCATGGTAGAGCGCAAAAATGTACTTGAAATGAATAATTACCCATGTTCCTCGAAATGAATGGATGTAATTACCCGCAAGCCTGGTTGCAGTTTAAAAGACCTCAGTCATTTTGATAGCACAACCTTTAGGAATCTTGACCAACCCAATCATTAAATTCTAGTAAGTGAACTCGGAAAACCCTAGGGAGGTTGAGAGAGTGCAATCTGGGACTGCATTGCGTGATAGTGTGTGTGTGTGTATATTTATCTGAGGCAGCTCGTATGAGCCCCTTGCTAAAAATATGAAGGGAAATTTTATGAATCCTGTTTCTCAGTTATGCAACACTCAGTTCAGGCCATGAGTGGGAGTAAGGCTCTATGCCACATTTTTTCAATCCATAAGTCAGGCAGTAATTAGTCTTATAGTAATGACCTACATGCATACACACCAGATGTTGTTTGCTCAGAAATGTTCATGTATATGAAGTATGAATTGTTTGTAATCTATCAAGTGAAAATGTCTTCTGCATGATCTGTCCAAGTCCTAAACCTCTTATCCTTCTAACAACCCGCCTAACTTCTGCGTCACCAATGATAACGTCGGTAGCTGCAGAGTTAAAGTAGATTTATTGGCAATTTTCTTTTTGGTTTCCAGTTAATGCAGTATTTTCAGTATTAAATACTGTTTTGGAATCCATTCAAAAGTGAAGTTTGTAATTTGATATCTTCAAATATCTACCTTTTGACTTTTGGCGTGAAGTCTGGTCCACTTTGCAGCTTATTGTTGAGAACTGTCACCGATTTAGTCACAAACAAATTGTTTGACCAATGTGTAACCAACCATATTACATTTTTTCTTACTGTTAAGGAGAGCATTTATCTTATATAAATTATATATTCAAGAAAATATATAATATAAATTATATATAAATATATAAATGTATGTGTGTGTATTTATATATACATAATAAATATACACAGTACACACACATGTATTATGCAAACTCAAACTTGTAATTTGGATGCAATTTAATTGTGAATGTTTGACAGCCCTAAAATAAATAAATAAAAAATAACACAAAATACAAAGTTCTTCTATTGGATATTTGGTTTACATGCTACTAAACGCTGCAAATAAAAATTGTAAAAATTGTTTTGTCACATTTATACATTTTGAGAGTTTAATTATAGTTGTAAAAACTAATATATTTAATAATAATTGTATCATATTTGTACGTCTATGAGAATAGGGAAGGCCATACCACAACTATAACAGTAACGACACAGAAGAACAATATAGTAGGAATCGCTTTCAAAATGTTTTTTTTATTAGTATATTTTTTCCTGCTGATGAACGATAAAAATAGTGACAGCCCATCAGAATCCACTCAACTTAAAAGCACTCTAGCTTTTAAAGCGGCACGCAACAAAACTGTAGCGCACTCTTATAATAAATGGAATGTTATTGTCCTTTGGTTCGTTTTTATAGTTGTGGTGTGAATGTGCCTTAACACCAGGCGAACTGATAAAGCCCTGAGCACCTAAATCCCAGACATTGCATAACACCAGCCTATTAAATTAGAAGTGTTTTGAAGTATTTGTAGGCTGATTTCCCTGAAGAGCAAACGCTGTGGCTATGTGGAGCTTTCAAAACATTTCTCTGTTTGTTTATGTGGTCATCTGAGGCAGAAGGGGTGGTAGATGCATATGGAAACAATCATTATTTTTGCAATGCAACTTGTTACCACAAGTACTGTACTTTGGAAATGACATGCTTCACCTTTGAAATCATCTTTTGAATAATTAAAAATGAATGCCAATAGATTGATCCTTACGCTCTTGCAATTAAAATCTTTTTTCTGGATGGTCTAATATCACTTCTGATTGGTGGGGGTGGCCTGTGTGTGGCATGTTTCTCTCTTATAATAACACCACAGCAGTGTATGAATGCACTATGTCTGTGTCTCTTTTTTGCATGGCATGGTTTGTTTTCTCCATCTCTCGCGGCAGCCTGCTTGGCGCCATGTTCCCCATGCCCCGTGTCATCTGGGCCATGGCTGACGATGGCCTGCTCTTCAAATTCATGACTGGGATCAGCGAGAGAACAAAAACTCCCATACACGCCACTATAACAGCTGGCTTTGTCGCAGGTGAGCGAATTTTAATGCCACTAATCTACTGACGTCGTGTTACGTTCGCAGTATCGCACATCCGTCCACCTGGAGCATGTTGCATGGAAAAACAATGTTTTCGTAGCACTGAACCTTTAGCTGGAATGGACTGGGCGGCACAGCCTGTCCCTGACAGCTACGACGGAATTCGTTTAACAGTTTTCTTCGTAAATAAACTGGATTTATCCCCTTTCTGCCTTTGACATCACCTCTGGCAG
This sequence comes from Ptychobarbus kaznakovi, assembly GCA_027422405.1. NCBI lineage: Eukaryota > Metazoa > Chordata > Actinopteri > Cypriniformes > Cyprinidae > Ptychobarbus > Ptychobarbus kaznakovi. The sequence continues at coordinate 11,295,069 of CM049796.1, forward strand.
CTGCCCAGTTGGCTTATGTGTTTCTTTTCTGCTCTCTTCCTTTTTTTGATCATCCCATGATCAGTCTCTTGGGGTCCTTGTTCCCCCTCCCACGTATAATCTTTGCCATGGCCCGGGACGGTCTGCTCTTCTCGTTTCTGGCGCGAGTGAGCGAGAAGAAGACGCCCATCGTGTCCACTTTTGCCTCAGGGGTCATTGCTGGTAAGAGCAGAGGGCATTGTGGGATTGAAGGGTTCAGCTCCAGTGGGCTGCTTGTGTTGCTGTTAGAAACATCAGCCTGTTCATATCTATAGGGAGGAGGCTGGAAACTCACTGTTTATGAAACACACAGCAGTTACATGTAATTGGTAGCGCTAAAGGGCTTTTTTGTTTTCCTTCCTTTCAAAATGATTCCAGTAGTTTCCTGAAATATAAACTTGTAAAACTGACTTTGCTGTTTTGGAATTATTTGTTTTATTATGCAAACATGACATGTGATACCATGACATCAGTTTTACCATACTAAAGAGTCTGTTGATATTATAATATTTTTCTGTTTTTCCGTTTCATGAGTTTAATTGCTTATGCTTTTAGCATTTTCCTTGAAGAGAGTATGCATAAAGGACACTTTTTTTAGGCCAAACCAAATATTATTTTACAAAATATTGTAATTGTTTATAATTCATGTTTTAGTAAATTTCATATTGCATATTGTTATCTGATAGTTGCCTCTAGAGAACATGGCGTTTGTGCCTTTTTGGCCCATGATTAACCCATGACTAAAAAACCTACATGCATAAACTCCCCAAATTTGAACTTTTATAAAAGAGACTGAATATTTCAGACATCTTTATTATTACTATTGGCAAAATCATATCAAGAACCAACATGTTAAGTGAATCCATAGGAAAAAAACACAGGTTATTATGCAGTCTCGTTGTAGTTATATTATTTAATTTTTTCCTATTCTGAAGTATAAAATGACATTTTTAGTTTTTAGGAATTCCTGAAACAAAATTTACCATTATTATTATTATTGTTAAATTGAAAAAAAAAATTATAACCACACTTTATGCCTTCTAAGGTTACATGTGGTATTAATGTATACGCTATTTGTGCCTTTTTCAGTTTTACAAATGTTCATATCTATTTAATATTACATATGGGCTTTTAAACATGTTGATAAATATTTTAAACAGTTGATAATCCATGAATATTGACTCTTTTGATTACAATAATATTGTTTTTATTTATGTATTTAACAATAGATATCATAGGAGTATTTTGTGGGAATAATATTTATGTACTTATACATAGTATTACATACATATGCATGTTCTCTACATAAAATATATAGTTTTGAATCCTTATTAAACTGCTCACTGTAAATGTCAGTTTATCATCCTAACAGATGACCATAAATCGATTCTTTCCATTCCTGTGCAGCTATCATGGCTTTCCTGTTTGACCTGAAGGACCTGGTTGATCTGATGTCTATAGGAACTCTTTTGGCTTACACGCTGGTCGCTGCCTGTGTTCTAGTACTCAGGTTGGTAGACGCAAATTCAATGAGTTAATTGAAATATTTGTGTCATTGGGCTGTTCATTGTAAAATAATATTGTGATCTACAGGTACCAACCCGAACAGTTTTCTCAAACATATCACATAGCCAACACACAGGAAGAGATGGAAATGAGTGAGACCATAAGTACGCCCAGCATGGGGATTCTTCCTGGCATAGAAGAGCGTTTCAGCTTCAAAACGCTGATCTTCCCCAACATCACTGAACCCTCCAACCTTTCAGGCTTCACCGTTAACATCTGTGCGAGTCTGCTTGGTATGAAACAATGCGATACCAGATTAAGACAGATGCCTGTTTTTTAGCACTTTATTCAGCTGTTCATCTAAACTGCTTCTTTTCCAGGTCTGCTGATCTTCAGCTTCAGTCTGATGGCCGTTCAGGGCGGAATTGCAATCTGGAATATTATCGCTCTCAGTGTTCTGTTCAGCATGTGTGTCATTGTCACATTTATCGTCTGGAGACAACCTGAGAGTAAAACCAAGCTCTCTTTTAAGGTTAGTCCTCGTCTAACAGAGTACCAGGATGCAGTCACACCCAATAAAATCAGTTGTTTAAGAGGTACAGTAGATTTACTATTTATAGTGTTAGTTTCAAATACAGTAATGTATAAAAGTTGATTATTAATTATTAAACACAAGAAGCCAAATACAGTTTTCTACTATTATGTGGTTAAGTGACACAATGCTTATTTAAATCTTTTCTGCATCTATTAAAAAATATATATTACAAAAAAAAAAAAGATTCATATTCAAAATTATTTGAATGCACCTTTTAAAAGTATTACATGGATCATGATCCCCCCCCCCAAAAAAAACTGTCCTGAATTACAATAAAACTATATAATAACTTCTGCGTACGGCGCGAACTAATCTCACAAGCACGGCGCTGATCAGTTAAAAATACTTAATGTACGCACACAAATACGGTTAAAACGCTAAGTACTAGAACGTCATGACATTCACAAAGGAGTCTGGAGTGATACATGTATTTAGGTGCTTTACCTTGAAAAATGAAAGTAATCCACAGCGCCCTCAGCAGCGTGGATGTTGGGAGAAAATGAAGACTCTTATGTTCAGTCTCACATCTAAACACAGAGCACCGGGATTGCTTGCGAGACATAGTGTAGACTTTACAGCTGCTCGAGCGCGGAGAAAATGGAGGACAGTTTACAATCGTTGTGGGAGGAAACTACAGCAATGCAGGGCTGTCAATCAACCCCCGTGGCCCCGCCCTCCAAAATATGACGTCACACTGCGGTGAAAGTCAAAACGGCAGGCCTAGTGAAACTGACTTGGTTTAAAGGGGATTAAAAATGAGAAAAAAATGTCCTTATAATTTACTCACCCCATGTCATCCAAGATGTTTATGTATTTCTTTCTTCAGTCGAAAAGAAATTAAGGTTTTTGATGAAAACATTCCAGGATTTGTGCAGCTTCAAAGGGCTACAAATGATACCAGATGATGTCTTATCTAGCGAAACGATCGGTCATTAAAATAATTTTAAATGATCTGCTTTATAAACACACAAATGCTCGCCTATTCTGCGATGCGCGTCCCAGACTTCACGTAATACGTAATGATGTTGAAAAGGTCACACTTGTTATCACACATATACATATACACATTTATTTTATTTTTTTAAATGGCCGATCGTTTCGCTAGATAAGAACCGTATTCATAGTCTGGTATCGTTTATAGCCCTTTGAATCTGCACGGAAACTGTCATTTTGACCATCAACCGTTTGGAGTCCATTGAAACTAACTATATGGATACAAATCCTGGAATTTTTTCATCAAAAACCTTAATTTATTTTTGACTGAAGAAAGAAATACATAAACATCTTGACATGGGGGTGAGTAAATTATCAGGACATTTTCATTTGAAAGTGAACTAATCCTTTAAGTGCAGTAATTTGGGGTTTCTTTGGGACGGGGGATGATGGTGGAGCATTTGAAGCATGAGGGGACTTCGCACAGCTCGAAAATGTTTAGGCAACTAATTAAACATTTAAGTTGAAGTACTACAGTTACTAAAACTAAGACTGAAATAAAAATAAATTAAAGCTAAATCGAAATAAGAAAAAATTATAAAGCACAAAAGTACTAATAGTAAAATGAAAACACAAAATATTAATAAATACTATAATAATACCAAAGTAATACTCAAGCAAACATAAATAAATGAGTACATTTCTAAGAATTTGACATCATTTAATTTTTTTATCTAGATTTTAAAAAAAAAAATTTTTCTATTTCTTTATTGTAAACGCTCACTGACTAATGTGTAATTACACATTCCAGTCATTTTGAATAATAGTCATTTTTTGATGTCTTCCAACAGGTTCCTTTACTTCCATTCATCCCGGTGGTCAGCATGTTTGTCAACGTGTACCTGATGATGCAGCTGGACAGGGGCACCTGGGTCCGATTCGCCATCTGGATGTCTATAGGTACAGCACATTCTCCTGCACGAGCCAGTATGCTTGTCAAAAATCCTTTGAAATATGGTCCGGCAACTCTCGTAAACAAGTTTTGCTACTTGTAAAGATCAAATAAAGGCTTTCAGTCATTTGACGATTACAAATGTCCTCTGGTGGGGCTCCCGAAAAGCACTTGGCACAAATGCGGTCAATAATTTGTTCCATTATCCCTCTGTTCTCTCCAGGACTCATAATCTACTTTGGCTATGGAATCTGGCACAGTACTGAAGCCAGACTGGCCCATTCCAGTATGGACGAGGAGCTGAGTGTGTATAAACCCGCCTGCAGCCTAAACAGGGACAGTGTGACCCCGGAAAAGGAGGCTTTCCTCTGTAACGGATCACGGGTTGATGAGGACGGAGATCTCTAATATGGAACAGTGTTACATTACTTACTCAAACTTTACATGAAAGCACACCGCCGGGAGGTTGTGAGGAGCACAGGCCGTTGGAATCAAATCAGATGGAGCTCTATGACCCATTTAACAATTTCACTTCCTTGTCAAGAAGTCTAAGAGCTTTAAGTGCACACTACATGGGTGGAAGTATTTGAGTATTCTCACAACTCAATGAAATCTTGAAGAAACCAAAACAGGCACAGGACCTTTTATTGAGTGGTTGTAGAATAAAACAAAAAATATATATATAAAAAAACAATTTAGGCATCTGTGAGCTGGAGTATTTCATGTTGACAGCTGCTTTTGTTGAATGATCTAATTGAACGTGTGCCTTTTGTCTTACTATTGCTATTGAAACTAAATCAGAGACAGAGTTGCTTGATCTGAATCTTGGATGTCAGTGTTTAGGGTTTTACGTATCTGAACATGCCTTTACAAAGGAGGAAAATCAAATCACTTTTTTTTCTGCTGAATTTGTAGTACTCTTGTGTCTGAGGTCCCATTTAGAAACATTTTCTGGCTGGTTTGAACTGCCCGGATCCAGAATTTGTAGGTTTTTGCTGGTCCACCTAGATTAGACAGACATTACTGCCACCTGGTGGTGTGGTATGGCAGTCGCCAGGGTTAGTTGCTTTTATCTGTCACAGTGCTGGCTACTGTGTCATCTATGCAGATGGAGTCTGCCTCTTATGTTGCATAAGCAGGCATTTTTTTAGGATATTTGGAGAGAAGTTGATAAATATGGGTATGTTTAGGTCATTTAAGGTGTTTGGATATGAATCATTGCAATACAGTTATACCAGTTAAAAATTAGTCTAAAGAGTTTTGAAATCATTTCTAGGTACTCTACCAAAGATTAGAATAATATAAATAGAGTAAAAGACGTTGCTTATTCTCACCAAGGCTGCATTTATTTAATAGTCTTCAGTGAAACATGATCTTTCAGAAATAATTATTATATTTGGTGCTCAATTATTAATGATTATTATTATTACCAATGTATTATTATTACCAATGTGTTTAACATTTGTGTTTAGGATGAATAGAAAGTTAAATAGAGTAGCATTTATTTGAAATATAATTCTTATTTTAACATTATAAACACTTTTGATCAAATTAATAGAGTAGTGTATCATGATTTCCACAAACATCTGAAGCAGCACAACTGTTTCCAACATTGATGATAATAAGAAATGTTTCTGTTAATCAGCACATTGATGATGGTTTCTGAAGGATCATGTGACACTGACTGAAGACTGGAGTAATGACTGCTGAAAATGCATTACATTTTAAAATATATTCAAACCACGAACAGTTATTTTAAATTGTAATCATATTTCACAATATTACTGTTTTTACTGTATTTTAGTCAACATAAATACATCCTTGGTTAACATAGACTTCTTTCATTTTTGTATTTCAAAATTCTCCAGTAGTTTAAATGTATTTATGCTAGTATTACCCCCTAGAGCAATCACTTATGCCACATTAGGTCTCTACTTAAGCTAGTCAATGTTAGTTTTTATTAGTCAAATATTGCTGTTTTTTATTCTTTAGACAATATCCTTTGAGTTAAGAAAGCTGGTGAGTATAATCTTGGCAATGTTAATAACCTAGCATTATTGCACAATGGGCATCACAAATGTTTAGAATTGAATATAGATGTTTTTTTTTGTTTTTTTTTTATGTATATCCCAGACTGTTTTCTGGAGCATGATTGCCATCTGTGATAACCAATCAGATGTTTTAAACTGTTTTAACGCTCCATCATCCAATCTGACCTCGGGAGCATTTAGTCTAGAATGTACATTATGAATTTATATTAAGAATATATACGTATATATTCTAGTTAAACTAAAAGCAGTATATTGATGTATCATGCAGACTAGATGCCTCTCAATCAATCAATCAATCAATCAATCAATCAATCAATCAATCAATCAATCAATCAATCAATCAATCAATATTCTATCTTTGTTGGTATTCCATGAATGAAGTGATTTGTAAATGACAAATAATGGTATTTTTAATGCTGAAAACAGCAATGAGCAGAGGCCTTGTTCACATTTTTGGTTAGTAGATTAAAATGTTTTCATTTTTGGTGTTTGAACATGTGAATACATTTGACGTGGTTGTTTTAAACTCTTGAAACTTGGCAGTTACAATTTAGAATTGAATTACATACATAATGTATATTTATAAATGTTCAGCTGCTTAAATAGTTACATAACACATTAATAAATAGCATTAATTATATATTTGTAATGAGGCAAGTAGTAAAAAAATAACAAAGAGCCAGATGATTTAAGATTTACCTAATATTGCGTAAAGGGTGTACTATTACAAAAAAAGAAAAATATATGCAATTAACAGGTGTTAAAGTATTTAGTTTTTTTTGTCATTTTGTGTGTTCATTTTTGGACCAGAATGCATAACATAGTAAATGACCGTCTACCTACTGTTTCAACTTGATGCTGTAAATAAAATACATTTTGGAATTTATGTTAATTCTTTTGTGTTATTCTATTCATTATTTTAAATAAAGTTTAGTTTAATTAATCGATTTTAAGCTTTTAAAACACATTACTTCAAAATGTATTTGTGTTTATCGTTCTTTGTTGCCATGACAATAGCCGCTTGGTGACGGCGTGTTACGCAAGTGTACTGTGATTGCAGTTAACCACAGTGGCCTGCAGGGGTCAGAATTAACAGGTACCACAGCAACCGCAGCATCCCGGATCAGAGAGAAAGAGAGAGAGGTGAGCACTGAGCAGAAGAGAGATGCTCCTCTCAAAGCATCGCGCCGAAGCGAGCTCGTTTAGTCAGCGGGTCTGCTGTGGGAGAGAGCGGGCGGAGAGTGGGCTGAATGAGGGCAGACTGAAGCTGTGATTCTCGAAGGTGAGTGTTTATACACAGAATTACGGGCTTTTGTGACTTGTTATGGAGAAAGATATAGCCTACATGCACGGGTGTTGTGATACGAATATATTGTGTATCTAGTGCAATTTTGTCGTTCAAGGACATTAACTTGATAAACATAAAAAAGTAATGTGATGGCATCATGGCAGATAACCCTAAAAGGTAGAGTTTTTTTACACTAACTCTTAAATATGTATTTGCATTTTATATTATTTATAGACACATTGATTAATATTTAGAAAATTATGAAATACTACACTAGTCAAATGCTGCTGTAATTTTCCACATTAGTTGTGATTTTAATGTAGCTCTTCTCAGCTGATGATAGATAGATAGATAGATAGATAGATAGATAGATAGATAGATAGATAGATAGATAGATAGATAGATAGATAGATAGATAGATAGATAGATAGATAGATAGATAGATAACTATTTGAAAATCTGGAATCTGGAAAGGTCCAAAAAAATGAAACATTTCAGAAAATCACCTTGAAAGTTGAAAGTCCAAATGAAGTCCTTAGCAATGCATATTACTAAAATTTTGATATATTTGCAGTAGGAAATTTACTAAATATCTTCATGAAACATGATCTTTACTTAATACCCTAATGATTTTTGCCATAAAAAAATCGATAATTTTGACCCATACAATGTATTGGCTATTGTTACAAGTATACAGTAATGCCTGGTTTTGTGGTCCAGGGTCACATATATGTTTTCATATGATGAGATAAAGATGTAAATATCCCTCTAAAATGGTCTAGATCTGGTCTTTGAGAGCTACTGTCTCTATGGGATGTATCAGAATAAGGCAGAGCCTCCGGCACAGCTTAGAACAGACTTAGTTAGCCTGGAAATGAACTTGACGATCGGCGCATCCTGGCAACTGCTCCCTATAGGAATAAATGTTTTTGCATACTTAAGTTTTACTTACCGAAACCCCTTTGATCCATTTTGATATACATTTATTTTTTTATTTTTTTTTTGTAGTTGATAGACCGGGGTCACAACAAAAATAGGAAAGTAAGGGGGAGGGAACATGTGAAGAGCCCTGTCAAGGTTACAGCATCACAAACACACTTCTGATAAAAGCTGAAGTCTGTCTCAAGAGGTTACTAGCCGTGTTTATCTAGTGAAGGAGGTTTGATGTAGGGGAAATGGGTGGAGAAGTATAATGAGGTGTTTGTATGAGTTATTCCAATTGCCGTTAAGGATTATAAAAGCTTTTGCCCCCAAACAGAATTGTGATCCACTTGTCAGTCAAAATAGATGGACGGGAATCAAAGTGAGACTTCTAGTTGTCAGTTGAAATGGGAAACCAGTGATTATTGACATACTAAGCTTTGAGCCTAACCAGCTTGTGACTGTGACCTGTCTGTTACGGCTTTGCCGGGATGTTTTCTTGCCATCAACTTGATTGCATCGCTCTACCTCTACAAATCCTGGTAACACAGTAGTACTTCTATTCCTTGCCCTCCAGACGTGGATCGTGGATTTAGAGAAGTCCTAGCCTGCTGAGAACATGGCACTTTCCACACCTTACCTGTCCTAAATCCCCCGTCTCCTGTAGAGAGGTCTTGTGCACTGTTCTCTGTCTCCTTAGCCTGTCTTCATCTGGCAGCCTGTGAGGACTCTGATCTTTCAACTGGATCAATCTTCTTTTCCCTTGCACTGCTATGTGGGTTCCTCCCATGCTTTTCATTTATTTAGTATGGCCTAACACGCACGATTTGAGCTCTGCTTTTGTCACGCAAAGTCAGCCAGGAAGGCTAGAATCAAATATCGCTGTGGTGTTTCCGTTTTGCTTGGGATTGATTTCTTAATGTCACCACATGAGATGATAGATGTCCTTGAGACTGAGAGGAAGTGGTGTCTGAAGCATTAGCACTTTTTTGTGTTTCCTTCTGCTATCATTGCTAGTTCTCTAGTTCCCTTTTAACAATCCTCTAGCTACTCATTTTTCTTCATCATCCCATGTTGGTTATTAAAAAAGCTGTTTTATTATTTATCTGCTTGTTCAGGCATAGAGCTTAGTGATAATATCGTCATAAGACATTGATATTTGGTCAAATTTTGGTTGACGTTGGGTGACCAAAATTCAATGTCATTTCAACGTCTTTTGTCAATGCTAAATTGATGCCCAATACCGACATCAGCTGACGTTGATATTTATTGTTTTTAGGTTGTGTAACCAAAATCCAACGTTAAGTCAACATCAAATTGGCGTCAAATACTGACGTCAACCCAATTTTCGTTCTCAATCAAAATGCAATGTCTGTCTGATGTCATGTCCAGCATCAACCTGACATTATATTGACATCTTTTGCCTGCTGGGAATACATTTGCCAATATTTAGCTGTTTCGAAATTAACTGTTTTGTAGAAAAGTTTGCTATTATTTCCATGAGTCCCTTAGAAAAACTACCAACAGCTTTGTTAATTCACAATGCACAATTTTTCTTGTCAAAGATGTACTTTTACTGGTAGTGTGTATGTGAGAATATCTCAACTGCTTTAATTTAATTGCATTAGCCTAATTAGCATTAGCCTATGTCTTCATTAACCCTACATTTTTCTGTGATTTTGCACCAATTTTTATTGTTATTTTTTTATTCAAAACTTGATGACTTTTTTAGATATGCAATCTGAACAAACCAACAAATAAAAAAAACTTTTGATGAGTCTATTACACTGGCACACACACACACACACACACACACACACACACACACACACACACACACACACACACACACACACACACACACACACACACACACACACACACACACACACACACACACACACACACACACACACAGAGGCTGTTTTGTGGTCACACACACACTACACACACACACACACACACACCACACACACACACATTATCGACTCACTGTAAAAAAAAGGTATAGAATATATTGTTATTGAATAATATATATATTTCTTGAATATATATACCAAACTTTGACAAATTATTTTATGTATGTTGTGTAATAAAGCTCCAAAAGTTTGTGTATTTATTTGCTTATACAAATAATGGTAAAATAGAGAAATGTACACATAAATAAGTAAATAAGATCCAAATGACCTCAAATCCCTGAAGAAGTGCATGCTTTTATTGCTATTACTAGTTTTAAGATTTGAAGTATCATTATTAGCCTTGGCTGGCCACTAATAGAGATAATTCTAAACTAGTATTGAATGTGTTACTCTAGCATTATTAGTAATAATCCATTCGGGTAGTTTGGAAAAATCATTGCATTTTGTAAGAATTTTACTTATATTTATACAAATAATCCAATTACAAGGGCTAATGGTACATCAGCCAATCCCAATCTCTTTCTGATGTTTTGCCTGTGCCTAAATGTTTTTGTGAATCAGGCCCGGCAATTAATTAATAAGTCACGATTACGTTAGTTATCTCATCAAACAACTGCTTACATTGCTTACCAGTCGTATAGAGAAAAGCATCATCGCCCATTCCTTGCCTCAAACGCCTCTAGAAGCTTTGTTATCTTAATTTTAGGTACAACTTAATGGTGTTGTTTTGTATCTTATGTAACTTAAATCTATGTGTGGTTTGTAAACCAATTTGATGCATTGCATTGCCTACAGCGATACTGGCTCGCTTGACTTTTACGTTCTGTCTTTTTGAGAAATGGTGAAAAATGACTCCTACGGAATGCGCTCCCAGACACCACGCTCTCATTTGCATGTGATGTGTCATTAAGGACTGGAGATGAAATAAAAGAAATGTAAAAAGGCAGTGATTTCAAGAGCTCGGGACCTTCTCTGTTTCTCTCTGCAGAATCTTACCATAGCCTTTCATCTATAAAACCCTGGCAAGCACCGATACGGAGAGCCGCTCTGTAATCTCCAAAACTGTCCCGATGAGTGGGCAGGACCGGAGAAATTACTCTTGAAATATGATTTTAACGTTGACAATTAGAATCACTTAAACATTCTAATACACAATAGGGGGAATTGTATCACATTGATAATTATATAGCATATATGTTGTTCTCATGTGTTTGTTATCAGCTGTGCTTATGTAGCGCTCTGTTCTGTTCATGGATGTATACAGAATTAACCAAATTTTGCCATAAGTTAAATATAGGCCTATTAAGTTTCTACATTATATAAATCTATTGTAGAAACTTAATTTCCTGTAAAGCTGCTTTGCAACGATTTTATCGTTAAAAAGCGCTACACGAATAATCTTGAATTGAATTGAATATGGATGAGTATTATGACTGTGTATGTTGTGTTTACACAGGTGCTTTGTGTATAATCTATAAGTCAAGAGTGCATTGTTTGTTTGAGCCTTTTCATAGAGTCAGATTCATGTACCTTTGCCATATAGGTGGAGTAAAGCTTGTCATTTCTCACTGAGGTTATTATCCATTGTCTCTTCAAAAGAAAATTGAGACTAGCCGATAAGTGCCGACTGAAAGCTTCCGGTATTTTCCCAGGGGCGCTTCGGTAATGGCAACCCACGGCTCGCATCTCTTCCTCCCTCCACAGTGACCTTGATAGCTCAGTTACATGTTACAGTTGCATAGTTTTACATTTACATATACATTTATGCATTTAGCAGATGCTTTCATCCAAAGCGACTTACAGTGCTTCAGGCTATACATTTTTTTATGAGTATGTGTGTTCCCTGGGAATTGAACCCACAACCTTTTGCGCTGCTAACGCAATGCTCTACCACTGAGCCACTGGAACACAGTTTTGAGTCTAGAACTCACAAAAAATATTTTGCCCACAGAGTCAAACTGCCAACCCAGCCGCACACTCCTATTTCCTTGTGCTACATCCATTCGACAAGTTCTTCGAGCTCAGCATGGAGATGAACTTAGAGCTGGAAAATCAGTTTTATTATATAAAACAGCAGGTCAGTTCAGGGTTATGGAACTTTTTTTACCCCCTGAGGAGCGAGTTACCCCTCGTTCACCTCACAGTAGCATCACCCTATGGTTTCTTATTCTCCAAAGCCCCGAAGTATTTATAAGCATCTCACTCTTCCTCCCTCTCTCTCTCTTTCACACCATCACATTATCACAGATGGCCTTAAAGGGATGATATATATATGCACACACCAGGATCCTCTGCCATTACATTATACATATAAAGTACTATTATACACACACACACACACAGTATATATATAATATATATATATATATATATATATATATATATACTGTATATACACACTTTTAAGGTAAGATGTTTTAAATATATAATTCATTAATATTTTTAATTCAGCAAGGATGCTTTAAATAGATCAAAAGTGACAGTCAAGAAGACATTTTTAATGTTACAAAACTTTTAATTTTAAATAAGTGCTTCAAGCGTTTTATTAATCAAAGAATAAAAAAGATATACCACAGTTTCCACAAAATAATTAAGCAGTAAAATTAGTTTCCAACATAAGAAGTACCATTATTAATAATTGAGCACCAATAATACTTGATACCAAATCTAACTGATGACTGAACACCAAATCAGTATATTAAAATGATTTCTGAAGGCTCATGTGACACTGAAGATTGTATGCATGTATATATATATATATATATACTATATATACATACATTACATACATACATACATACATACATACTGTATATGCATTTGTCTCTTCAAATCTCTGTTAATCATCCAATCCTTCATTTATACACCCATTTTTAACTGCTAGTTTTTCTTTCTCTCTTGCTCTCTCTTGCTCACTAACAAATTATCTCTCATCTTTACATCTCTCTCTATTGTCACCATCTCATTTCCTTTCTGTCACTGCCTTGTTCTTTCATAGGTTCCTCATCTCCTTCCTCCTCATTAATTACTGCATTTCTCAGTCTAATCACTGTAAAGCTTCGTTGTCATGGTCCAGACGTCCGCTGAGGTCAGTACAGTAATGAAAAGCTCACTGACCACAGACACATTCATCTAAAACCAGTTCTGCTCATATTAAAGCCTGTCTTTGGCAAAGTAATGGGTGTGGAAGACATGATTTTAAGGGTATCGGATGCAAAAGTGCTGATTTATGGGAGATTGTGATTGATTGGCTGTAATGGTCTCCGATGATGGTGAATTAGGGGTTAAAGGTGCAAACTGAGAGGTTAAACAGAGGTGGTTTCTCTTGTTATAGGTGCATATGATTGCCAGAACATCACATTCCTTTATAGTTTGTTGTCTAAATGATTTTTTTTGGTGACACTGAAGAGAAGATGAGAAAGGATGCAGTGTGTGTGTGATGCGGGGTCTCTGCAGTATCCCGTCACTCCTCCCCTTCACGCTTTGTGTGTGTACTCAACCATGCTTTTCTGTTTACAAGGCTGACGTGTGATCGAGAGAATGAGAAAGAGTCAAAGAAAGACACTAAAGCTTGCTTGCATCTTTAAAAGAGGAGAAAGAAACAAAGAGAGGAGAATAAATAATTGACAGTGTATTTTCTTCATAAAATGTAATGGTTGTGAACTTTGTGGCTGAATATACCTAAAGATCGAATGAAAGCGAGGCGGCATAATGACAATGGAAGAATCCCAATAAATCTGTGCAGATATTGGCTCAGACCTGCTGCCAACCCCCTTTTCCTCCCCCCGTGACTCCCTAGACGCTCTGCAGAATATTTTAACCCTTTCGGGCAATCTGTTTTACATTCCACCTGTGCTGAGGGAGGGATAAGCCTCTTCCTATCCTCCTAGGACTGAGTCAGGGACCTTTGTCTGGTGATTACTGTTTCAAATAGCTGTGAAAGAAGATATAGAATAATTTACCTCATTACTGCAAGCATTGTTTTTAATAGAACATGTATGCACTGTCTCTGTGACAACAGATTATGTTTTTTGCCTCGATATGAGGTGTGAAATTACAATTCTAGCATCATAAGGACAAAGGATATGTTTTACAAGCAGTTTTAATTTAAATTATTGTTGCTTCAGTAATTTACTATATTTTGGGTCCCCACATTCTTAAATAATCTGGAAATATCAGGGAATGTATCTGTGAAATTTAGCATTGTGAAATTATCACATTTCTATACAAAAAAAAAATAAATGCCACATTCAAATCTAATAAGATAATAATAATTATATATATATATATATATTATATATATTATTATTATTAGAAATTAGAAAACATTTTTGTTTTTAGATGTTAAAAATGTTTTAACATCTAAAAAATGTTAAGCATGTTAAGGAAATTAATTAATTTTATATAAATCATGGTCGCACCAAATGAAATTGTTTAAAGGCTACGGCTGATTCATTTAGATGAAAAAACACTAAAATCACTTAATTTAACATTTTAATATAAATTTATGATATTGTACATCAATGTGTACACACACCTTCTTAATGTTTGAACAACTACACACACACACACACAATCCTTACACACACACATCACATGACACACACACACACACACATGCACACACACACACACCACACACACACACACACATATATATATATATATTTCATATTTAATTAATATTGTTTTTATTTTAATACACAACCCTATTGAGAATAAAAAGTTTAAAGATTGTATAGATGGAATTGTATAATTTATTTTAATACATTTAGAATTTTTATATCATATTTAATTATTTTAGATTATATTTAGCATTTATCTATCTTGGATAATGTTTATATATAAATATGCTATTGTCTCTTGTTAGTTCAACTTTTTTTCATAATGCATCAACCTATTCAGTTTTATTTAAAAAAAAAATGTTGTATTCATCTATGTAAAAATTGCCGTTTCTAAATTACATTAATAGATGCTGTAAAAGTATGTTGTTCATTATTAATTAGTTTTTACTATTGCATTAAATAATGTTGTAAATGTTTACCTTATTGTAAACATATTGCATATAATAATATAAATATGTAAAAAAAAAATAAAATGAAATGTAATCATGAACTACTTGGAAAAAAGGTACCCTGCCTTTAACCGTGACATTGTTATATTGTCTGTGAGATCAGATTTCTTTTTACAGAGTTTATATTTTGCACAGGAGTCTTTGTTGCAATGCAGTATGTGATCAGGGGACCTTGACTGACAGATGTGTGTGTGTGCTGGGATAGAAGACTCAGGACAGCATCAGGACAAAGATACAGCACACGTGGCAGAGATGCGCAGATGCAGTAGCCCTGCGCAGGGATAAAAACGCATGCTTGTGTGTTTATGTGCTGAACTCTCTCTATAGGCAGTCTAGACAAAGAGCCGAGCCGACCCTGTTCACCCTGTGACAGAGAGAGTGAGCGAGTGCATCGCTGCAGTCAGGGAGTAATAAAATGTGTCTGCCGGTCCAGGACAAAGCAGCCGAGGTGGTGTGGAGGAGAGAGAGAGAGAGAGAGAGAGAGAGAGAGAGAGAGGAGGTAGAGAAAGAGAGTATGTTGGGGGAAGGGTTCCACTCTTTCTTTGTTCCATTTTTCATGAAAACCCCATCGTGTGCAGGGAGCCCTGTCCCGTACTGTAGGGAGATTACAGGAGTAATTACTGTTTCAGCTTTTTTTAGAAGGAGAGGAGAGGGTTGAGAAGGAGAGATGGTGGGGTTCATTTCAAGCCCCAAGAGGATCAGCACAGTCCAAAATTCTTTCCGCCACCTGCATTGACAGACATGTAGTGTATATGTGCAACCGCAGATTCATACCTGCGAAATCTCTCTTAGGCATTAAAGGAATACTTCACTCAAAAATGAAAATTCTGTCATTATTAGTCACCCTCATGTTGTTCCAAACCTGTAAGACCTTCGTTCATCTTCAGAATACAAATTAAGACTTTTTTGATGAAATCCGAGAGCTCTCTGACCCTGCATAGACAGCAACACAATTTGACATGTTCACGGCCCAGAAAGGTAGTAAGGACATCGTTAAAATAGTCCATGTGACATCAGTGGCTCAACCGTAATGTTATGAAGCTAGGAGAATACTGTTTTTGTGCAAAGAAAACTAAAATACAAATTGTATTAAACAATTCTTCTCCATCGAGTCACCGTCCACTGCCATTAATGAGAGTGCCATGACTTATGTTGAATGTCCCATCTGAAATTGGTTTGTAATTTAAAGGTCTTTCTTCAATATTTACTAGTTTAATATTTAGCCGTGTGATTGCTTTTCGAACAAACTGCAAAATCATGTTCAATGTGTTAAAGGAATAATTCACCCCAAAATGAAAATTTGCTGAAAATATAGTCACCCTCAGGCCATCTAAGATGTAAATGAGTTTGATTCTTCATTAGAACAAGATAAATTGGATCAATTTAGGGTTACATCACTTGCTCATCAAATGGATTTGGAGAAATTTAGCTTTACATCACTTGCTCATCAATTGATAATCTGCGGTGAATGGGTGCCGTCAGAATGAGAGACCAAACAGCTGATAAAAACATCACAATAATCCACAAGTAATCCACACCTCTCCAGTCCATCAATCTATGCCTTATGAAGTGAAAAGCTGCTTTTTTTGTAAGATTGTTTTAACTTCAAACTCTTACTTTAAATGGATGTTAGTTTATGGACTGCAGTCTCTTGTGGATTATTGTGGTGTTTTTATCAGTTGTATGGACTCTCATTCTGACGGCACCCATTCACCGCAGAGGATCAATTGATGAGCAAGTGATGTAAAGCAAAATTTCACCAAATCTGTTCTAATGAAGAAACAAACTCATCTACATCTTGGATGGCCTGAGGGTACATTTTCAGAAATTTTCATTTTTGGGTGAACTATTCCTTTAATAGCATAATAAATATTGGTTTCGATGACTCGAATATATAATGTTTACAATATGAATCTTTACTGAGAGGCAAAGACTATGTTTGCGTGAATTTGTTGGTCCGTCTCTGCTTGTTTGCGCATGATGTGTTTGTCAATGCGCTTTTGTGTGTGCATGCATGACGTCTCGGGTTAAGTGTAGACTTCTCACTGTGAGGTGTGGATGGGGTGGTAATTGTATGGCTCAGGGTCAGTATGTTTGTTTCTAGTGTAAGTGTGTGTGTGTGTGTGTGTGTGTGTGTGTGTGTGTGTGTGTGTGTGTGTGTGTGTGTGTGTGTGTGTGTGTGTGTGTGTGTGTGTGTGTGTGTGTGTGTGTGTGTGTGTGTGTGTGTGTGTGTGTGTGTGACGCGCTTCCTACAGTACTCTGACTCCTACTCTGTCAAATGTCAATCACACCAAGTGTTTGTGTGTGAACCAGCTGCAATGCAATTAAGCACGGAGTGCTGGCGTGATAAGCTGCCGTGAGCTTGTGTGTGATGTGTGAGTGACGTCTGAGTGTGTGTGTGTGTGTGTTGTGTTTTATCAAGCATGCAAGCATAATTGCTTCAGGATGGAAACATAAACACGCTGTATATTGGTTGACTTTAGAAGAATTTACATGTTATTAAATGTAGTAATACCTCTGTATGTCAGTTTCCATCATTTTAAAGGATTTGCAGCCAGAAATATCTCTGCTTTATACGTGTAGCTACAGGAAATGTGCAACTGTGACCTTTATTTTGCTATCTTTGTGTTTTCTGTTATCAGATGTATGGCGGGATGTAAGGAGATAAAGCTAGGGAGGTTTCAGAGATATACAGAATGAAGTCAATGGGTACTATAAGCTCAATAGCAGTCTGTCAGTCATTTGATTGGTTTTTAAGTGGGGTTTGTTCACTGTGTCTCACCATGTGTCCTCCGGTTTATTCTGTTCATTGTGACTGGTGATATTGTGTGTTAATTGTGGCCTCTCAGTTTCAAGGGCTTTTCAAGAGCTTTGCACTGTTTGTGGTTTCTGCTGTAAAAGCCGCTTAAATCAGCCTATGTTGATTTTAGCGTGTCTCAAAATCTGTCCGACCTGGTTCTTCCATACTAACAAGCTAAAACCAGCAAACCAAACTAAATAAAAGAACATACTTTGATAGTCATAATAATTGTAATGTAAAATGTTCAATGGTTTGTATATATTTACTGTATATACTACTATATAAAAAAGTTTAAGCTATAGTAAGATTTGTTTTATTGTTTTTTGAAGCATTTTAATTTATTTGATCAAAAATACAGCAACGACAGTAATATTAATTTAAAATAACTGTATTGTAAAATAACTATTCCTGTCACGGCAAAGCGGAATTTTCAGCATCATTACTCCAGTTTTCAATGTCACACAATATGGTGATTTGCTGCTCAATAAAAATGTCTTATTATTGTCAATGGTAAAAACAGTTGTGCTGCTTAATATTTTTGTGGAAACCATGAACCAGAAGTATGGAGAGATTTAACATTCTGCTTAGAATAAAAGAGTGTAAGAGACTACATGCCCTTAAGGTGATTGACAGACTTATATGAACATTCTTCTCCTGAACTTTATTACAATACCTTTTATACCTCATTCACATAATTACTGTCAAAATACAACTGCCTAAGATGGCATTTAAGACATTTACACTGCATGTCACACATCTCATCAGCCTTTGCTTAGTCTGAAATGACAAAGGTGGTAGCTAAGCAGATTTCCTCAGACCTGTGTTGTTACAGAGGGCGCGGGGGTGTTCAGAGAGGTGTAATGATTCTCCTGTCTTCTGCATATCTGCTCATTATTCACCTCTCTTTCTCAGTCCACAGGATCTGTTTATCCCACTGAAATCTTATTTGAGAGTCCCAGAGTAATAACTCTGTCTATTCTCCTCTGAATCTCCTGACCTTCTGATAAATGGATTGGAGATTATGCATCTGACAAATGGATTTACATGTGACATAATTAGGATGGATTAGGTGGCAAGGGGTGCAGTAGGCAGATCTCTCGTAGCCCTCAGCAGGAGGGATTCATTTAGAAGCTGAAGACGGAAATCTTGTTAGAGACACCGGGATGGATTGTTGTTGTTTTTTTTTTTATTCTACCAGCACAATATGACTGTTCCCCAAATCTTAGCGGCACAAGAAGCTAATGAGGAGTATGGGATGTGTTTTGCTCTCTGTTGTGCCAATGCCTGTGGAGATTTGAATGAACAACGTGCTTCCAAGCTCTCAAGTTCCACCTGTGTGTTTTGTAATAGTAGAAAAGGGGAGGGGTAGAAAATTATTAAAGAGAAAATGAAAGAAGCAGAATAGATTAGAGCCATATTCGAATCAGTATTTCCCACATGAGCACCACATCTCAACGTATCAATAAGCCGCTGCACTGGTGTACCAATTAAACAGCCCAAGAGTGGTTTAAGGAAATATTAGCGACACAGTCACCTGTTACTTTGGGAGAATTGGGGCAACACTGAGCTGAATGTAGCCCATAGCTTTCTTCCCAGATCGATGAGTCCACCTAGCCACACTGCAGGTGCTGAAGCTGAATTTAGCTCTGTTCCCATGACTCTGCATCTCCATACTGCACTGGTTTAGCACAAGAAACACTGATATTATACAACTCACAAACCTACTGTAAACATATTCACATTTAAGCTGGGAATCTGGGTCATTTGGTGGAAATTCGGCAGGGGTTTCTTCAGTTTTGGGTCACCATTACACGGTTTCAGCCTCGGACGCACACCCACCCAGAGTGTTTCCCTAAAGTATCGTTAGCCTACTATGGATTTATAGTTACAAACATGTTCATATTTAAGAGTGGAAAACTTTACAACGTCATTAATGACAGTTGTAGAATAAAATAAGTTTCAAACTATGGATGTGCGACAAAGTTACGATTGTTTTGGGAAACAGTTGTAACTAGCTAGTTATTTTTCTAACGATGCATCGTACTATGGTAATTAAGAAAGTTTTTCAGAAAACAGTGTTAATGGCTTCAAATGAAGAAAAGACAGTTTGAAAAAAAGAGATTTTAGTTTGAGCAAAGTAAACGATTCACAAACTGTGTATTCAGTTTTGTTTTGTCTGTGAAACAATTATGGACATCCGTCATATTCCAGTCATATAAACCCACCTTAAAATGGCACTTAAAAACAAAGCCAACTATGATTGTTCAGTTTATCTGTCTGTCAGACAGAACAAGCTTGGCTAAGAACCTTATGCTGTATTTACATATGCTGTGTATATATTAATATACATATACTGTTTATTACTCAAACTAATTGGACTAGAAAAAGTAAACGTTGTTGATTCAGGCTTTACAGGGAGTGTAAATATGTCCAGAGCTCCTAGATTTTGCACCAATTTTTGTTTTATTATCAGTGCTGCACCTCTGTGGCAGTGGTTTGCAATTTGCAATCTCCAGTTCAGCAAAAAAGTGTAATATTTGCAATTTGCAATCTGGTCAGATTCAGCAAAAAAGTGTTATGTGTGCAATCATGAACTTACGGATATATGCATTTTTGCTTTGTGAGGCATTAAATGAGGGTCATACGGCCAGTTCTTATCCCAGAATTGAATTTCCTAACAGCCTTATGCCACTCCTCACCCACGGCCTGTCAGCACAGCTTGCCAAATTGTGTCACATACAACAGCCAGACCATGAGCTGTAACCTAAATTAAACCTAAACATTTATGCTTTTAGGGGCTTGATAAGAATAAGAATGATAGTATCATTTTATATTGTCTTTAAAGGTGAATATAGAAGGACTTTGATTATTTTTAAACCTAAATGATCCATCTGTCAGCATTTTGCTAGCAATAAGGTGTTTTTTTTTAAATCATGGTTACCTTGTAATGGCCATCAATGGAGAAAGATGGTGTAGGACCATGGGCTAAACTTCAGCAAGCTAACCATGCTAAGTAGCCATATCTTGAGCCGTTGTGGTGCACTAATGTTTGATAAAGTATGCAGTAATATGTGTATTTCTTAATAATTAGAAAGCTAAGTGGTTCTTTTGTGTGTGGTTCATGAGCTGTGCTATTTTTTGGCAGTCTGTGTGTGTAGTGTGTTTGGTATGTCATTTGGAGAGAGTGGCATTGTGGGTAGACTCAGCAGGGCTTGATACTGCAGGTCAGGATTTGGAAATGATCTGCCATTGTTGGCCCAGCAGCTCTCCACCCAAGCGAGAATAAGCCACCCTGCCCCACTCACTGTTCCTGTGGACAAATGCTTTTTTTAGGGCAGAGTAATTTGATTTTGGAATCTCAATTCCTTCCTCTCTCACCCCTAATTCAATCTCCCGCACCAAACTGTGTTTATCCTCTTTCTATGAGGGCTGCGTGATGAACAGATTTGACTTTCTGCTAAGTGGCTTTCTGATTCTTTCATCTGTTCTCTTTTTCCTCTCTTAATGTGTCCTTCACCCTCTCTCTTTCAATCTCTGTCTCTCCCCTCGTCATTTTAAAGAAGTGAATGTTCATATTTCCCATTGATTCTGAACAAGATTAATGAAAAAGCTTATTAGTCCACACATTTTTGCTCTTCGGTGCTCTTTATGAGTATTTGTTGTGGGTGAGTTGTCACTGTCATCTGCCATGTTTGTCTGAGACAGATTGAGCGCTCCATGCCGCCGTGTCGATCTCCTCAGTCCTGCATACTTCATCTTTGTCTCAGAATATTGCTCTCGGCTGCCGGTCTGCTGCCATACTCAGCCTTTTGCTCTGGAGACGATCCTTTACCAAACACTAAACACAGATAAGAGCCCAATGACTGAGTGTTATTTAACACAGTATCAGATTTGGTTTCAAACTGGTCAGATAATCTAATGCCTTTTGTCTTTGTTTATCAGCGACAGTATAATATGACATATATTATAAGATATCCTTGAAATATTGTCAAGATTAACACTATGAAGTCCATATGGTTCTCTCTATACATTTGAAAATGTAATATGAGAATCTTATAAAATGGCTATCATTGCCAAATGTATATATTATTGCCATGGTAGATTTATGTTCTCCAATATATCTACTTATATATGTCTATACATGGCATACTATATACATTATATAAATTAGACTTGCGTATAAATTGTATATAAATATTTTATAGTATACATATATATATTATATATATATTAGAAGATTAATTTTTTGAATCTAGATTAATTTTATAATTAATTGACTAAAAGTATCTTTGAGAACGGGTTTCTCAAGCCAGGTGGCGCATTAGACCAGGGGCTCATCTCCTGTTTCCAAAATGATCACAAACTTTAATCTCTTCCCGTCCATATGGAGGAAAATCCCGTTCCACTCCCGGAAGAATACTATTCCCTCCCACTCCGTGTTGTTGTTGTTGTTGTTTTTTTGCCGATAACTGTCAATTACAGTAAAAATTATAGTACAGATCACAGCGTGCCCACCTATTAGTTGAATAAAAACCCAAAATGTTGTGAAAGCCATCTTATTATGCACAGTGTTGCACAGATTAAATTTCATGTAAATATATGCTAACACACACGTCTTCTATTTATTTTTTTTAGACATTTCACTCTCTATAGATATATTTTTCTATGTACTGTATTTTTTAGATATATTCGAGTTTCGTTTCTCGCTCATTCACATGAGACCTGCGCATGTAAAGCGCAACGTTTTTGTTATTCTGAGTGAACACAAATAAACTAGAGTCTTTAAGATTCGAAAGATGTATTAGGCTACTTTCTGTATGACAAGAATACGGAGATTTTAAGGATGAGCGCACCGGAGCCTGTCCTGCAGCAAACGCGCTTCCACACAAACACTTCAATAGCGCACATCAGTAAATATGCAGTAAAGTTATACATACATCTTTCAGTGAAAAGCCATAGTGTGAATGATAGGTGAGCTGGATGTCCTGCCCGATTGTAACCACACAGACCAGCCGTAACAATCTGTCCATCACGTCATCTAGTCATATTCTCGCCCCTACAGTGATTCGGCTAAAATCCGCGCTAAAATATCAGGGTGAAAGCCATCTGCTTGCAAAAAGAACCCAACTTTGAGAATAGATTAACGGCGATATTTTTTTTATCGCCGAGAGTCTCACTTTCATAACGAAATAATATATATATATATATATATACATAATATACTATAAAATATTTATATACAATACAGTAAATATATATATATACCGGGGATTTCATCTTAACTCCTTTCCATATTGGATGGTATTGTCAGTAAATATGCAGTTTATGTTAGTGTCAATAGAGCAACTAAAAAATGATAAAAAGATTCACAGAACTTTCAGAAATAATTGGGGATTTCAGCACACTCAATAGAGCAACTAAGATACTCATCTTTTACCTTGATGGGATCATATTGCTTTATATCTCCTTGACCGAGTTCCATCAGCAGTGAAGATTAAGGTTTAGCTGTGCCGTACCTCTCCAGGTGACTCCTCCAGGACAGAATAATCATTCCACACAGATAAATAACCCCAGAATGGGATGTGGTGGACTGGGAATGGATTTGAATCACATAGCTGCTGCAAGTTATTTTCAGTTATAGGAAAAGTACAGCCGAGGACATTTTAGTGAGCGAACCAAACTGGCATTAATCACCTGTTTCTATCCCAGCCACCATATCCAGGGACTGAGTTCTGGCCAATCAGTGAACAGGTAATGTACCTGTTCACTGATTGGCCAGAACTTAGCTTTTGTCTCAGAATAATAATAGAGTGGAAAAAATGTCACCTATTTAACTAAAGGGCCTATTTATATGTTCAGTTGTCCTCTTCACCTGTAAAGTGTCTTAGAACAGAGAAAGGGAAAATAAATGTTGAGCAGTGATTGTGACAGTTGGGCTGTCCCCGCACCTTTACACACACACACACACACACACACACACACACACACACACACACACACACACACACACACACACACACACACACACACACACACACACACACACACACACACACACACACACACACACACACACACACACACACACACACACACACACACACACACACACACACACACACAGAAGAATGAGTTCTCCAGCAGTCTGTGAGATTAGGTTGTCATGGCAATGGGACTAGACCTGTAGTTTCCCAAGAATAATTTTCATAATGACCGTGTTACTGCATAATCTCATTGTCTGATATTATCTCCAATATCCTCCATGATAATAATATTCAGCTCAAGGAATTCATTGTTTCCTACTCAAGCTTTCTGACAATAACCCTTAATAAATGTTACCATGGTAACCACCAGAGTTCCACCAAAATACAATACAGTTATTGTTTTGTACAGTAAAACTATAATTAATACAGGATCTCATTTAAACGCTGGAAGAATTCTCTTAAAGGGACAGTTCACCCAAAACTGAAAGTTCTGTCATCATTTTACTCCCCCTTTTGTCATTCTAAATCTCTTTGAAACCCGAACACAAAAGAAGATATTTTGAAATGTTGGTAAACCAACAGTTTTGGTTCCCATTAGCTATGTTTCCATCCACCTATTTTTGGGACACATAACATTATTTTATCACATAACACTTTTTGGATGGAAATGCCAAGATGTGCATAAATTCTAAAAATGCGCATAAAAAATGTATGCGCTCAACTAAGCTGGATTCATTTTTTATCTGGTAATGCTGGGTACACACTAAAAGATTTTTAAAATCGTATAAGATCTTCAAAATGTGAGAGACCACACACATGAGGACAAAAAATCCTAGATTTAACCATTTTGCTCCTATAGATTTTCAACCAAATCCCGAATTTGAACACGGGAAATATGCAAGGGTAATAACATATAAATTGCATCAAATACAATAATAAACAGAAAACAATAATAAATAAATAAAAGAAAAAAGAAAAGCAATAAGAAAATTACATTTCCTTAAACAAGTATAAATAATTACTAATATTTAAATGATAGATTTAAGGCTTTAAAGTAATGGCAAAGTCCCAGTCTTTGGTAATGGCTCTACGAAAATGCGATGATAGTGTCCAAATCCTTTTGTGCTGCACCATGACATGTGTTAGTTACGGTTTGTTATGCTTCCGTCTTCTGTCAGCTTGCTTTCTGATTGGATATTGTTTAGTTTCACGTGATAATCTGCAGATCAAACGCGTTTGTCCTCTGGGTTCCCCCACACATCAGGATTTCTGTTCGTAAATATTCAACATGTTGAATGTTTACGATTCATGATTGGTGCACCTCCGACATTCTTCTGAGCTGATTCAGTCACTCTTAACACACCTTACACCACAGACAAATCTGAGAAGATAATCTTTAGAACCACCAAGATAATCGGGACATTACCTAGGATTGCCGGAAGGGGAGAAATCCGCCCAAAATCAACCCGATTATCTTGTGGTGTGTACCCAGCATAAGAAAACATGTGCATAAACTACGATGGAAACACTTACCAAATAAATACCTTAATGCACATCAATAAAGACATGTGACTTTGCAATGGGACAGCATAACTGGACCAACCAATGGACTGATCTCATGGCACAGCATCTGAAATGCTAGTTTTGTCATTCTAAAGTTCTTGCGCAAAGTCTCTTCAAAGTGCTTCGTTATAATTAACTCCCAGAACTGCGTTCCCAAACAGCAGGCTCTGAAAAAAGATAACGTGACTGCGTTTTGTCTGCGTGCTCTGAAGCTCATAATTTATTGTATACAAAAATGATTATATACGGTGCCTTCTCCTACTGCTCCAAATTGAATTTTTCTTCATGATATTTAGCGCAAGTTAATCAGGAAGGGATGATTTTGTTCTCTTCAACTCACTGGATGAAACAGTGCTTTTTTCGCATATGCTTAATTTGTAACTTTTACATTGTATTGTATTCATATTCTATTGTATTCCAGACTGTTTTGTTGACAACATTCTTCAAAATATCTACTTTAGTGTTCAATAGAAGAAAGAAAGTCATAAGCCTTGTTCAGACCATCACCCCAAATTCCGATTTTGTGCATATCTGGATGGAATTGAATAACTGACTGTCCAAACAGTGTCTCTCAACACTGTTTGCTACACTGATGTTGCCTTACAACATGTTGCCATCATGCTAGATTATATTGTGTCTTATGAGGCAGTGGCAGGAACGCAGGAAGCTGGAATGTGCGACTATATTACATGCTGCCATCTCAGTTGGTCCCAAAGGACTCAAAGAGGTGCAATAACCAGCAGAATATTGTCTTTTTCCTCTTGACTTGCACTTTGCAACAACACAAGTTTGTTTCTGCAAAGACATCTGGCATGTTTTCCACAAAAACTTCTGAAGTGTAAATGTTTTACATGGTGTGACAACATAAAAAAGCTACGCTAAATCTGATGTGTCCGGTCAGACTGATATGGATTTCCTGGAATGTGATTTGAATAGGATTGCAAACCACTTGGATTCGGTGTAGGTTCAGACTATTTAAATATCGGATTTGCACAAAAATCTGATTTGGGCTGACAGTCAGAGCATGGTAATACAGGTTTGAAATAACAAGAAGAGACTATGACATTTTGGTGGAAACTATGGTTAGGTTGTTGTATTCTTGTTAATTAGAAAAGTTTCTGTGTAGTTATTTGATTGTCTTCTAGAATATTATTTTTCCTAGTAACTTTCCATTGCGTCACATGATTTTCCTGCAAATAAAAAACCATGTCTCCTTGATGAGTTTGGAGCCCATGGGATTCACGCGTGCAAGTTAAGAATACACAAAGTGTGAACATACAAAACACTGCCACGTTGTGTCATTTAACATCCAGTCCTATCCTGTGTGTGTGACTGATAGCCTGCTTTAATCACTTTATATTGAGGCTATATATGGCGTCATCCATCACTTGTGTTGTTAATGTGCTGATATTATTCCCCATGTTGCTCTTGCCTGCAGCTGTCTCCACCCTGTCCCTGACCTGTGACACAAAGACACCTCTCAGGAAAAGAAAAAAAAAAAAATTGTGTTTTGATTCTCACACAAAGCTGTCATATATCTTAAGATGATCTAGGTTACTGCACACATGAGTCATATGGAGTGCTTTTATGGTGTTTTTGGAGCATGACATCCACGGGTCACTATATGGAAAAGAGCAGCATGAAAATTTTTTGTTTGTGTTGCTCGGAAGAAAGGAACGATTTAAACCAATATGTGATAGAGTAGATGATGAAAGAATCTTCAGTTTTGGGTGAACTTTCCCTTTTGGGTCCTTTCCAAATGAAATGTGTATAAATTTGAGTCTGTATTAACTTAGCTTTAAGATGAGGGCAGCTTGTTTACTCTGAGCTTCCTTGTCTGCACCAGCAGCTCCCACATCATCTCTCCATAGCAACCTCTCTCTCTCTCATTCTGTGCTGTTTAAGGTCCGCAGTTTAATTGAAGCTTTTTATGGGCTTTTCTGAATGGAGCTGAACTGAAGATGCTTCATGTGCAGGGGGTGTGACAGCTCTGTGACTCTCACTCTTTTTTCTCACCCCCTCCATTTATCACTTCCATCCTGTTTCTCTGTCTATCCATATTTATCTCTTTTTTCACATCTTTTCACACTATATCCCACCCCCCAGCACACCTTTTCAGCTCAAGTTAGCTGTCATGTTCTCGCTCTATTCCTCTCTCCCAGTGTCTGTCTTCATCTCTTTCTCTCTCCATAGGTTTCAGCCTCGGCCTTTGTCTGTCTGCATGTCCCTCGCTCCGCCTAAACATTCCGGGCATTGGAAAAGACAGTGTCGCTATGCCAGATGGCTTTCTTGGCCATCAGTATGGTTCAAATGCATCCTTTTAGTCAGCAAACTGCATGTTAATATTTACTTTGCTTTGTAACAGCACTCCAATTATCTCTCAAGTAAAAAATCTGTAAAGCAACTTTCGAAAAGTGCTCTACTAATCACCAATGTTTTAAGAAAAAAGTAGACTATTAATATTAACAGAAGAATATTAATTATATAAAACAAAGAATGCTTTTGTTTATTTTCAGTTTAATTTTTTGTGTGAACAGAACAAAAATACTATAAAAATTTCGCAAGCTAAAGTTGTTTTGATTACCTTACTTAGATACTCAAGTATTTGTTCACAACAATCCAAATGTTCTCCTAACTTTTCAAATTAAGTCATCTTAATCACCAATTTGACATTGAACAATATTGCACAAGTTCCCAGCATGCATTGCAGCTTGAAAACATGTTATGTTATTTATTATTAAAATATTATCATTGTTTTAAATTGTTTTACTTAATTTATGCTGCTGCTGTCACTGTCAGTTAGCTGTCATGTGGATCAGAGTTCATATTTTTACTGATTTAAAATGTGTTGATCCTCACATGGTTGAGAATCATGTGCTGAGGTGCTGTATATGTCCATCTCATTGCAACTTCTTTAATACATTTGTTTATTAGCATAAATGTTTGCCTTTAGATTTAAGAAGCAAATGCTACCCATATTATGTCGAAGGCTTTGAAAATAAACATAAATCTAAAAGAAAGAGGCTTGTTAAAATAGATTAGCATTGCTAAATGCTAAGAAATCTTTGGTTGCTCTGACAGATCTTGTAACACTCAGTAGACTGACTTTTATTCATTAGATGAACTAAAGTTTTTAAGTTGTCGGTGGCTAGTTGAGTTAACTTAAGTTGATTGTGATAGGTTGCCTTATTTCTTTGAGTTAGGTCAATTTGTTGTACAGTGTAAGACAAATTATCTGTATTTAAAACTTTATAAACTGCAAGTAAAGTGATAATGTTATTAGTCTGTAAGTAATTTCTGTGCGTGATCTGCTAGCCAAGTCAAGTTTCATAACGCTATATGTTTTAGCCTTGAAATTGCTGTATTCAGAAACAAAAAGAGGCACTTCAGTTATTCAAAACCCATCCTTTTACCATAATAATAACTGTTCTCCATATAGAATCATTATCATAAGGACCAGTGAATCAGCGTCTGTGGAAATGAGGTTAAGTCTGATGATTGCTGAATGAAGTGAAGCAAATTTCCATCCATTCTGTAGAACGTATCCGGAATGTTTGTGACTACAATCTCACTCACTTGTCACAATGTTTTGAGGCGCTGTCAAATCCTGTCCCAACGGAGGAGTGAGAGGAACTTGACAGACAAACTAGAGCACGCTCGACTCCTGTAAAGTAGCATCTTGCATCCTGTTCAGTGGGAGTGCATCAACATGTTCTAGTTGCTGAGACATCAAGGACATGAATTTTCCATAAGTGAAGTCTCTCGGGCCGTCTGTGAGAAGTGTTTTTCCATATCAGTGCAAATGTGTAAATTGCTCATCAGGTTTTAACTCATAGGAGTCACCTGATTGAACACAGTAGGTCTGAAAATGCTGTACATTCCTGGAGCATATTTATTTAGTTGTACGCACTCCAATAATCTTTTGTTTTACATATGACTATAAGCCTGGTAAACTCTATGACATGACACATTTTTGTATGGATGTAAAGTAAGAGCCTTTGTGTGTCTTTTAAACCCTCAGGATTTTCCCTGAATTACAGCCTGAAGTCTTCAGATTGATCATGTCTCATATTTACAGTTGGCGTTATAGATCTGTACATCATGTCTGGGTCTCTTCAGGCTATGCGTAATGGACAAACAAGGTCAATTAATCAGGTTAATGTGCGCTTTTCAGAACTGAAGATTTGGCCAGAGACTTGCTCTACAACCAGGTCAGTGTGTCACAAGCCCTCTGTCGAGCTCTCGTCCTGTTAGGGGTTATAGCAGATCCACAAGAAGCAACGCTGTTTTTAAAACTAAGTACATAGTCATGTGTAGTGATATTGTTCAAATTTATGCCGACTTAAACGGGTATTTTTTCATAAATCTGTGAACATTAATGATAGCTTATAGTGATCACTTATCTATATTATGTATTTGTTTGTGTCATTTTTATAACTTTGTTTTGCTTTTTCAATTTTTTGAATTTTAGTTAAATATTAACTTTAGTTTGTTTAAACTTTAGTGTTGATTTTAGTGCTTCAACATAAACGTAGCTATTTATTTCAGTTAATTTCTAAAGCAATATTTAGAATTTTAATGTGCTTTAAGTTTTTCATCGAATATTTCTTATATTTTAGGTTTTCATTATTAACTAAAATTATTTTAATAGTTTTAGTTTTACTTAGCATTACCACTTATTTATATCTGCATTTAATATTTTAGACATTTTAGACTATGTGTGCGCATTTTAGTATTTATTTTAGTATAATATATATATATTTCAGTTTTCATTTACGTTTGTGTAACTTTGTTTTGCTTTTTTGCTATTTTATTGTTTTTGTACATTCATATTTATTATTTATTTATTTGTATTTATATTGTGAAACACAAAAGTACACAAAGTATTTTTCAAGAGTCGATAAACATTAATGATATAGTGACCAGGCGCTGTCAAGCCTCCAAAAGCACCATAAAAACACCATTGTTTTTGATTCCTTGCGATATGGCTCCTATTAATAATCTCACATTGTTTTTTACGTACTAATACCAAAGATTTTGTTCAGTTTGGCTGTCCTGATGTGCCCTGCACTGCCTGATCCCATTATAACTACTGTAATGAGAGGGGTCAGTGGGGTTGAGATCCAAACAGCTTTATTAATATAAACAAGAGGAGGTCAGACAGGCAAAGTCAAAGACAGTAACAGGTGTAACGTAGGCAAGGCAGACTCATCAACAGTGGCAATGCTCGGGGCAGGTGGCAGACAGAGAGAGTCTCCGAAGGGCAGGCAGGGTCAAAAGGGCAGGCAGCAAATGACAGTCAGGTAGCAAACAAGGAACACACTAGCCGCTGTTGACAGGGCTAAACAAGCTTTGCAGTGAAAGATGGAGTCCAAAGCTTAAAAGCTGCCTGACGGAGTGCAGCTGTGTAATTAGTGTAATGTGTGATTGGTGACAGCTGTGTGATTAGTGCAATGGTGGATGGGAAATGCAGTCCTTGGGTGATGTGCAGCTGTAGTTTGGTGCAAGAGACAATGTGGTGAGTGGGCGTGAGCTCATGAACCGGATTCGTGACAACTACAGTAAGAAACTTCATATTCATTCAAGCCCCTTATGTGACCACATGCGCTGTTGTGCTGAAATATTTAACTTTTACATTATTCACCGTGAAGCAGTATTTGGATAGCATCACTTCTCGTCTTCATTGTTAAGGCCTCTTCTTTCACATGCTTCTTGTTCTGTCTCAGTGTCCTTTGATTTTTGCTCTGCACCTTGATTGACACACACATCCTCAACCCATGACAGGAAGAGAAGGGCTTTCAAGTATCATTAGTCTCGCTGAATTAAGGCTGTGTTCTGAGCTGCCGCTCGCTTCCTCTCCTCAGGTCCGTCCCTGATCGCCCCCGCCGTGGCCAAGTGACAGCAGAAATATGGCGAGGATTACCACGAACCATCAATCATTCCCAAAGCAGTTGTGTTTTTGATTTAATTAAGCCCGTCTGCTTGAGCTTCTTGTCTTGACTGAGTAATTTGAGGGTGCTCGCTGTTCATTTTCTGTTATTATTAGGAGTTTAACGCTGGACGGGAGAGCTGGTGCCATGTCCGGTCACACTCCACCATGCCCCAGTTTCACACTTGATAAACCCTCTTTTCAAGATTGGCTGGTAGGCTCACCCTGACTCAGGCATCTGTTCCTGCCTCGTCTGGCTGCTCTGAGGAGCCTCGTGGTGCTGTTTGGTGCAGATTTTTCTGCTTACAGAGCACATCGCGTCCAGCACAGCACTGAGGATGCTTCTCCTCGTTGGTGCATTGATTTATTTTTCCTCAGAAAATAAATAAATAAATACATTGCCAACTTGCTGTGAAGGACTGATTTGGTTAATTAAATTAAATAAAAAAATAATTAATGTATAGAAATAAATAGAATTTTCAGTTAGATAAATTACTATTTATTAGAGCATTTATACATATTTCTGAATTTTGTAATAATTTTTTTCCACATTTATGTGCATTTATTTCCAAACCTATTTATTTATAGATTATATAATTTTTAGGTGAGCATTTATGTTTCACCTTTATTTTTATATTTTATTTTGGTGTATCATATTTCCACATTTATATATTTCTGTCTGCTTGTTTGTTTGTTTGTTTGTATGCTTGCTTTAATATTGTTTAAATATAGATTTTCTTCTAATTTTTACGTTTACTGTTTTCATTTAGTTTGTATTCTATTGTACATTTGTTATTTGGAGACATTTTCACTTAGGGGTGTACAGGACTGGAGTGGAAAACAGACTATTTGGCTCATGTTGAATTCGTGAAGTCTTCTGTGCTATTTTTAGGCCAAGGTTAATTAGCTCCAAAGGGGTCTTGAGAAACACTCTTTGGCCCAGAACAAGCCTCCAGACCAGGCTGAAGAACAGAGCAAACCTGTCCATCTGTCTGAACCCAGCTGTCAATTCAGTTAACAACAGCAGAGATACAGAAACACAAGATTGCTATGCAACTGTCTACAACAGATTTTCCTGCTGTGATGTCCATTTTTTCTTAATTACTTGAACCGGAAGGTGTTAATTAATGTTCTTTAATTATCAATAGGCTACGTTTACACTTCCTATTAGCATCCGATTGCCATTTACACCTGGTGTTTAAAATGTGTCTAATTATTATAATGTTTTTATTAATATTACTCTTATGTAATATCTAAGTTCAAATATATAGGTCTACTTAAAATGTATATATTTTTGTTAATTGGAATTAAATGAAAATTAAACTGCAGTGCCAGTACACATGTCCTAAGTGCCTGGTGTCTCTTTTTGTGACACTGAAAGTGAACAATATAAGAGTAAAATAATAAAATGTAAAATTAAATTGGCTGCCAAACTTGAGCTGATTCTGTACCTTGGTCTCTAACAATATTCAGCACAAGACAGCATTGTTGGTTTGTTAGGTTAACAGATATAAACACACATTATTTTATTTTACCTTGTGTATCTTTTTGCAAGGTACAAAAATGTGTTCGAGATTAAAAGGAAGAGCTGTAGAAAGCTGCAGGATGTGAAAACCTGAGGGTAAATATGTCATTAAGGTTGTGCTGGTGTGTTTTTACCCTCTACACATAAGGCTGATACACACCGCTCTTCAAAGGTTAAGCATAGACCCGGGTTGTCATGCACTGTTACTGTGTTCTTTCATCATGGGTGAATGGGGGTGTTCACCTCACACTGGAGGGAATTCAGCTCCCCAAACTTAGATGATTTCCTTTTTTGAGACTTGAGAATCTCTTGTTGCGTTACTTTTGAAAGAGCTTTGCTGCTGTCGTACATATCTATATTTATAGAGCTACATGGAAAGACGCATTCTACTTGTGTGCAGTCAGACACATTTTTCACACCATAGTGTTGATTTAGTCATGCACAACCTATGAATCAAAGACTATTGCCTAGCATTTGTACACAGATGACAGATGCAATAGTAATGCGAGTGTACTTTTATATATTATGTCACTCTATACATTCCGAAAACTGAGCTTGCGAAAGTTGCTCTTGCAATGGTTAATTTGAAAATGTTATTTTTGCATTGTAGAGAGAGACATAGTGTAGATCATTCAAAAATGATGCATATTTAGTCGTGATGCATATTATACCCATGTATATCTATGGCATTGTGCCTACTATTTATTTTAATAATGTTGCTAAACTTCAAACAGTGTTCACATTACATTCCTGCAAAATGACAGCATATTTTCATGCAATTGCTGCCTGCTGTGGCAAAAGATGATGACAGTTGCGTTTTAGACCATGCATGCGATGGCAAGCGAGCGGTGGGATATTTTGCTATTAAAATGATCATGTCAGATGAATTGCATGAGAACTTTATTATCTCTGCTCTCTCGGTATCATCTGACTGAATATTTATGACATTTTACACATGCGCAGCACTGTGATTAAAACACAAAATTA
The DNA here is from genome assembly GCA_027422405.1 of Ptychobarbus kaznakovi. Lineage (NCBI taxonomy): Eukaryota > Metazoa > Chordata > Actinopteri > Cypriniformes > Cyprinidae > Ptychobarbus > Ptychobarbus kaznakovi. The sequence goes on from CM049796.1 coordinate 11,329,114, forward strand.
TATAGTGTGAATGGACAGCATTTTAGTTAAGAAGCGTTTTTAGTGTGCTAACATATTGTATACTTAAGCTACATTATAGTGAATTTGGGAAAATAATTAGATTGATAATGAGCATGCAGGACTAGAACATTAGCTGCAAACATTTAATATATTGTTTGTCTTGACTGCTGAGCTTACAGTGTTAGCATTAATTATTTAGTTGTTCAACTCATATCTACACTCTGCACATAGGCTATGCATAGATCCAAACTAGCTGTAACAGCATATTAGCATTATCAACGACACTATCAGGCTAGAAATATCAGGTGGAGTCGTGTTACTGGTGTTAATATCTGGAATGTAAATCCTAGAATGTTGCTACTTCCAAAAGCAACCAAAGATCTTGATCCAGGAGCAGGTCCTATTTTGTGTTCTGTAGAAAAATAGCATTTTAGCTCATCATGAACTGCTGGAGTTGTTTGTAAGAGCTAGAGAGAGCAGGCTTGGGAGTTTTTTATCAGCTTGAAGGCAGAGTTTGTTTAAGTAGAACATGGTTTCAGGACAGAGTTCTCCTTTCTGTCTTTCATCTCCCTCTTGACCAGGCCTTGCTTTTTAGAGTCAGTGTGTCAGTGGAAGACAACCTGAGGCGTTCACTCACAACCACAACCTTCTGTTTTTAATCTATCTATCTATCTATCTATCTATCTATCTATCTATCTATCTATCTATCTATCTATCTATCTATCTATCTATCTATCTATCTATCTATCTATCTATCTATCTATCTATCTAATCTCAAAAGAAGATATTTTGAAGAATGTTGTTAACCAAACAGTTGACGTAGCCATTGACTTATGAAAAAAAATCAATGGAAGTTAAAGGGATTGTTCACCCAAAAATGAAAATTATGTCATTAATTACTCACAGTCATGTCGTTCTAAACCCGTAAGACCTTCATTCCGAGAGCTTTCTGACCCTGCATAGACAGCAACTTAACTGACACATTCAAGGCCCAGAAAGGTAGTAAAGACATCTTTAAAATAGTCCATGTGACAGCAGTTGTTTAACCTTAATTATATGAATCTTTCAAATTTAAATTGATGGACTATACCCGTGAAAGAACATCAGCAATCCGGTGCCAAAAAAGGAAAAGAAAATGAAGCCCGTGCGTCACTTCATAATCCTGTGAAACTTTTTTGGCTGTTGACATGTTTCAATGTCGGAAATAATTTCACCACCACCAACTCTGAGTTTCCGTGTTCCCTTACGAAAATTAGCCATTGTTTTACACGGATAAAAACAAAAATCATTGATCTTGTAGCCATGGTAACATGAAATGAACCATGGTTTTATTACTTAAATTAACTTTGTAATTAATAATTATATGGTTTCATCGAAAAACTGTACTCACCAGAGGCTAATACAAAAAACAATTTATGTACATTACATATTATAAATGCCTGCAAAAGGAGCCAAAGGCCTTAATTGCCGCTGCTACACTTACAGGACGATCATATCCTGGTGTCAAACATTTATTATAGAACAAATATCCACTTAATCTTTAATTTTGCTTTTTGCTATAGATGACACAGCCTTATAATTTCTTCAACAAAAAACCTGTGGACATTACAACCCTTACAAAAATTAACCATGTTTAATCGTAGTAAAATTGCAATTTTCTGTTGCGGGATTTCTGGGATTCGCTGTATGAAGTACATACAGTACGAAATGTCTTGACCACGGTATAAAAACAGTCTTGAATTAAGAACACTATAAACCTATACACAACTAACCTACTGCTGACTATAAATATACTATATATAAATGTTAACCTATACGGACCAAAAAATACAAACTATACGAATGCTTCATGTACTGTACATGGCAAAGAGAACATCTTAAGTCAAGGTGGCTGGGGATGCAAGATTTAGCTCTTCATATATTATTGAGTCTTTTTGGGAGCCTGTGTGTGAAAAGTGTCAGGATAGAGGAGAGTGTGTTACAATTGGTGGAACTATGTGACAGTCTGGTGCCGCAACGTCAATATGCTTGTTCTCGGATTGTTTTTTTCTTTGATTATTATGCCAGTATTGGGATTATCAGCGAAAATGAAAATCTTACATTGTAATCACAGCAATAATTTAATGCTGGTGATTATTTTAAGCACTTTTATTATAGTATTACGATATGGATTTTATATGTATGCTTATATTTATGGCTGTCTGTATGAAGTGTACTTTTCAGTCATGGACCTCCAGCCTTTGTGGGTGGAACTGATTTCCGCAACGTCAATATGCTTGTTCTCGGATTGTTGCAAGCTGTGATGTGTATGGGCATGGACTTTTCTGCCTGCACAAGCATCTTACACTTGAAGTGATTTAGTGGTCACATCTTTCTGTTATTCCAGCATAAATTACTCAAGTCTGCTGAGCAAAAATCATTAGAATTGATGTGGGGGAAAAGGCAACCTCTCTCTTCTTACAAATCTATGTTGTGATTGATTATAGCCCACCTAAGTCACTGACCACCCACCCACTCTACCTAGTCAGCACATGAAACAATCCCAACCCCCTTTTTCCTATTGGGTAAACGTTGGAATGACCTTGCTTTGTTCCTTTTTCTGGTTTGGACCATATCTACATAACGAAACAGCATTGGATTTCTGTTTGCATGTCATAATCATAATTATAAGAAAACAGCTGTTGTGTCAATGTTTTATAGAAATGCAAAAAAAACCCTACCTTTGATTGATGGTGTATTTTCATAATTTCTACCTCCTAACTGACTGTGGCTGCTTTTTTTTTGTCCCACGCGAGCAGTGTTGTTAATCACAAGCCGTTTCACACTCTCCCTAATTGTCTTTTTTGTCTTTTTGTTGGGCAAACTTGCACAGTAAGAAGCCAACACATGGGGAAATGTTTCTGTCTCATCTTTTTTTTCAGCAGCACATCAGTCTTTATTCATTCAAATTGGCTTCCTGATTTGGCCATACATAATTCTCAGCAGTGGAGATTTGAAAATGTTATTACTAGATTAAAGGAGGTACTGCCATCTGCCATTAAAGGACTGAGCCAAACATCTTACTGCTTTGTGTCAATAGACTTCCTATTCATTACACTGGCTTGTCAATTTGTGGTTCTTTAAAGATAAATGAATTAGGTGTAGGAAACATTACAATGCTTTATTTTTGGTTTGCACCCACATAATACTGTTCATAGTGGCATGATGGTGGAGGCATATTACTTATTTAGGGAAATACTCATAATTAATATAAAATGTAGCCTAGTAGCTTACTGAAACCAACTGAAAAAAAATCAGTCTGAACTGGGCACTAAGATTTAGGTTTTAACCGATGATGCCATGAAATATGTGAAGAAACCTGAGGAAATAGTCCATTGAGACCCTTCATTTTTTGAGGAGCCATACATTTTGACCTATTGAAAATGTTGCCAAATATGCAATATATATTTTCTTGTCTCCAGCATTTGTAGCTTTTAGTTGTGTTAAATATGTTTTATGCATTGCTCTGTCAAGAAAAGGTATAGATGTAAATGCATACATTTTTACTTTGTTTACAGAAGTGGTGCATGCTGAAAAAAAGAAGCTGTGTTATATTCATTGAAAACTGCAGTGAAACAGCAAACAGCCATACAATAATTTTTTTTATATATTTTCCTTACCTTAGATATAATAAGAATGATGATTTGCTTTAGATTTGGGAGTCTGTAAAACTAACCTTTAGCAAAATAAGAATTCAAGTTTTGCTTTAGTCAGGAAAAAAATGAGAAAGTAAACTGTGCATTTTTACCCCAAAGGCTGAGAATTTAAAATCTCATTTAAACAAATGCAAATCTTGTGATGGAAATTAAACAACTCATCTGGGATAGTTTTTGCTGAAGCAAACAATGCACTGCTTATAACATGTGATGTCTTATTTATTTTCTATGTAGGTTTGGACCAGTTGAATGAACAAGGCATTTCAAGGTCCTCAAAGCTGATGTGATGTCATCAAGTGCATTGCCCTGTTAAGAAACAAATAAACACATCTCAGTTCTTTGGCGGTATCTTGGAACAGAAATGGAAATAATGTGAGATTAGGTTGTGATTCTGCACTCCATCCAAACTGTAAACTTTGAAAGCCTAGGTACAGGCAAGTGAGAGAACAATACATTTGATGGATCCAGGATTATTGTGGAGCTTTTGAGAGGGACGCTCAGACTTATACAACATGAATGTGCAAGGAAAGATACAAGCCGGTGAAGTCGACCAACAAGATGAAATACAGAACGATGTCAAACAGCCTTTGCTAGAAACAGTGGAAGACGCCAATGCCAATCAAATCACCAAATATAACATTTATTCTGATGACAGAGACCATGACAGCCCACTGCCCCCTCTGGTGTTACACTCCGAAGCCCAGGAGAGGATCATTATCTGGGGAACACATGTTCGGAGTGAAGACCCTGAGCTTGAAGAGTTTGAACTGCTGGAGTGTCAAGACCTAGAAACATTTGTAGTGGAAGAAGAAGAACAGGTAGACATGCAGAGTGAAAGAAGCAGGAAGGGAGCAAACAACTTCAATGACAAAGAGTTGTCATCTACAGCCATCAGCACCACTTTTGGATCACCTTGGAAAGACCACAATGAAAACCATAGTGTGGATGGAGATGCAAATGAGAACTCTCAGCCCCTTGACCTCAGGACCTCCAGCTCGCGCTCTGGTGCGAACCGGACCCTGAGAGAGGCACGAAGTGGTTCTGAGAGCAATGTCTTTTCATCTTCTCTTTCTGCAGTGACCAGCCTCAGTGGAAGTTTAGCCAGTGCCCTGGACAGTGCAGGCTGCACACAGCCGCTCTCTTCCCAGTCCACCAAGTCTACCTCAGACAAAGGCAGGAACCAGCATGCAGCTACTATCGAGTCCTACATCCACTCAGAGAGAAACAGGGAGCTTCCTAGGGATTTGGACCAAAACCATAACTCTGCCACACTGCCTCAGGAACCACAATATGACCGAAGTAAGCTAATGTATCCTTCATATGGAGCAGCAAAACTGCAAAAATTCCAAATGGAAGCAGAGATGAATGCTGGGAAAAGGATGTCAACCGAGGTGCCGAAAGGTATGGTGAGGGTGCTACCTTCTTGTAGGCAGCTAGTCCGCCCTCTTTCTACTGAAAAACGACTAACCTCAGGATACACCAGCATAGACACCCAGGCAGACCAGCAACAATCCCACTTCTCAGAGACGGGTCAGACCCATCCACAAGTGCTACCGACTACAGAACTCAACAGCAATCCCATCGTAGATTCAGAGACACCTTCCAACCAGACTTTTACGCAAGAAGCCAAACGCTTGAAGAGGCAAAGCTCAGCAGATCGTGCTGCAAGTCCCTCCAGCCTAGAAAGGAAGACTCACTTCAACCGACGGGCCTACAGCAGTCCGACTAGACCTTCAACACCTCCATCCCCCAAGACCATAAGATCTCCTCAAAGACAGTCTCCTTCCTCACCCATCAAGACTTTACCTTCTCGAGGTCCTCAGTTGGGTTATACTGGGTATAACTCGGGCTTAAGAGCCCCAGTTAAAACCACAATCAACACAAGCATCCATAAAACTCCTCCACAGCAGGTGACAATGGAGACTTCCCCTCCAAGCAAGTGCCTGCCAAAACCGAAAAGCGTCCGGCCCAAAATCATTACATACATTCGGAAGACACCCCAGGTGAAACCCCAGTCTCTTGAGGGAACTTACGAGGTGTCGTCCTTACCTACGAGACTCTCAACATACAGCAGCACACAGGCCAAACCAGCGGTTGGAGATCAAGGGGATGCCACTGTGCTGAGTGCCTCAAATTTACTCTATGATAAGTATCGTCAAGAGATGCAGAAGGTTCGGTTCTTCTCGCCTGGACTCATGGTGTCTGGGATTAAGCCACCCAGCAACACCATGCCCCATAAATTGGCAAGCAGAGCAGACAGCTTCTATGGGTCTCTCAACAAGCCTCTGTCTGCAGCGGTAAGGAATGCTCTAGAAAATATGCTGTTCTTTAGTTAAATGCTTTTATGTCTATTTCTTTGTACACCTAAATACATGTAAACTCTATTACTTGAGTACGTAGGTGAAACCAAGTGCTTTGATAATGTAACAGTGTGTGTTTTATGGAGTATTAACAGACTACTCCCTGAATGTCTTATGGAGGGAATGTCAATATTTTAGTAAGCTTTTAAATTTTAACACTTGTTATCTTCAGTAGACAAGTTTATGAACCACTGGAAGAGTTTATTGACTGCAGCTTAATGTTTTTTTTTTTTTTTTGTCAATGTAGGTGGGCATATCTCCATTAGCCATTGGATCTCCAGTTTCTGGAGCCGACGACCCTTCTGGACCCCCTATAGGAGCACAGGATATGGGGAGTCTTTATCGTCCACCACGAGGCCTAAGACCCCAGCTTGGCGTTGGTGCTGTAAACAGGACTCCTTCTGCAGCTGCCAAGAACAGGATGGTCCTAACAGGCCAGCCGAAGTCACCACTAACCCTCAGTCAACCAATGCAGGCAGTAAACCCGTCCACTCAAACCCCTCAGGAACCTCAAGGTAAGATCAGTGGTTCACTTTGCATGGCAAAATTAGTCAAATGGTCTTTTTTTATACCTTTCTCGTACAATTGAATGCTTCACATGCACACTAAGGAAAGTTGAGTGAAATCCCAAGCCAGTCTTAGAAACTGTTTTTGACTGATAGAATCACCAAAGCTTCACCTAAGGGCGTAAGGGACTCTGGAGTATTTTGAGATGGATAGATTTAAATGGAAGGAAGGAAGAGAACGCCATATGAAGTCTTTTCATCCCTGTCAGCTATGCTTTTGTAATTGTTACAGATAAACCAATCTCAGCCGCTAGTCAGTGTAAAATACACTTTACCTCCTGGCATTCAGTTGAATATAAATAAAATTAATATTCATCTTTGCCATGAGGGAGTTCTGTATAAACTTAAAAGTTCCCCTCCATTTCTAAAGCGCACTTCATTTCCGACAACTTTGCCTGCCAAGGTGAAAATATGAATTATTTCATCTTAAATCCACTACCAGCATTGCCATCACCCTCCATGTTTATTTTTTTTCTAGAGGGCATCTGTCTATCTTTATACTTTTATCTCACTGAAAACCCATGACAGTATCCATTAATGCATGCGGATGCCGATTTCTTGCTGTTTGGCTTTGTTTGTGATGCTTTGAAGTGCAAAGCAATTAACAGTTAATTCATGCCAATAAATATGCCTAGGTCACAATTATTAACTGTAGTTGAGATATGATATGATTTTTTGGTGTAAAGATGCTTATGCTACAAAAGATAAAGAGACAGTCTAGTGCGTAGGCTTGAGTTTTACTCCTACAGCAATATAAAAGAAGTCAAGAGGAAGGTTAAACTCTCCTGGTATGACTAGACTTTTGCTTGTCTTGCTAAAGTTGGAAAATAATTTCCCATTGTAGTTATCGTCATCTCATGCTACATTATTTATTCACACTCTCAAACAATGAAAACATTTGATTCTGGTCACTGGGCTCATTTGAAATGCTGTCTATGATCAAAATCTGCTTGGAAGTTGTCTAATTCAATGCAGTACAATAAATTGAAGAACTATATCAAAGAATCACTGATTGCTATTAGGCCTGGGCGGTATATTGAGTTTGTACGATATATCGATATATTCTTTATAAGCGATACGGTATGAGGCAATACCGTTTATATCGCTATACAGTAGTTTAATACGACCGCATTATTTTTGTTTTAAATTGCAATGTTACAATGTTAGAATGAAATGTGATTTTAACCCTTTTTTGCACATAATATATAGGTTTACACATGGTACATTCACGTTGTTTTCATAGCCTTTAATATGTATTGTTTCGTTAGACAATAATGGGTGGTATGTGAAATACATATATATTAAATACTGATTTTTTTAAATACAAAAATTAAAATACCGAGATATATACTGTATATTGCAATTCAACCAAAAAATACTGAGATATGAATTTTTGCCCATATCGCCCAGCCCTAATTGATAATTGGGGTTTGTTATGCCTTTAGATAGCAATCACTAAAATCAGAGGTTAACAGACCAGCTGAGTACCATCTTTTTTTATTGTGCAATCAATGTATGTTCGTGTTTTTATCAACATGACATACAGTTTTACTAGTGTTTCATTTTTCATTGATGTGGTTTATCATTGTTTAAATGAGGGCTTGTTGAAAATGCTATAGTAATGTATTCATGCATTTTAACACTCAGTAAGAAATCAATGAGTTATTTAGCTGCAAGCCATAATAATACATTTGCATAGAAACACACACACACACACACACACACACACACACACACACACACACACACACACACACACACACACACACACACACACACACACACACACACACACACACTTCTTATTTATTCCCAAACAGATCGGGAAAATGACACCCCTTTTTTGTGAAAGGGACAGTTCACCCAAAAATGAAAATTGTGTCAATTTCTGATTATCAGAATGTGCAGGCTTTTCTTTTCCATACAGTAAAAGTGATTGGGAACAGCTTTGGTCACCATTCACTTTCATTTTAGGAAAAACATTTAAATAAACATTGAAAATGCCAAATCAAAGCCATGATGGATGACCATTTTGTGTGATCTGGGCAAGTCTGGAAATATGGGGAAGTAGGAATAGGAAGGAATAAAGACGATTGATGGAGAGAAAAAAAATCGTAGAGTGAGAACAGCAACACATTTATCTTTAATGATCACCCTCACATAGAGGAGAAGCTGCCAGCAATTTCATTAAAGACCTTGATGGCCTGGGGTTGGGGTGGGGGGTCGCTGGGGGAAGCGATGAAGCCAGGGCAACTTTGATTAGAGATGAATGGATGAGAGGGTGCTTTGTTGTGTGCATTTGCTTGAGTGTGTATGTGTGCATTTTCATTTGTGAAGAATGAGTATCTGAAGCATACTGCTGACATTGCAGTCTAATAAATATTTGAGAATGCGACAGACAAAATGAGAAATCGTAGATTGTCATTCAGTATGCGCTACGCTTTGCTGCAATCACAGGGACAGAAAGTAAAAGTGCTTTATCTCAGAGAGCAGGAGGGGATCATTCTCTCCACCTGCCCCAAATTACGACCTTGGGTTGGGGGAGTCTGGGAGTTCAAAGCAAGCCTTTAAGTGGGTCCCTAAATTCACCCCGCGGTAGCTCTTTGTATGTGCATATTTATGTATATTTTTGTGCGACTTCCCTCTTCTTCCTGTTCTTTACGAAATCATAACTTTTTTAATTCGATTGCAGGACAGTCTATGGTGCCAGCAGTACAGGTATCTGATGTGAAGACCTACAGTGCAAAGAATTTATAGGGAAAGCAAAAGACAACAGATATTCATATTAATCCTTCTTAATTGTATGTAAACAGCTTTTATCATGTTTACTGGTGTAATAATAAGCACATGGGGTAAGGAAAATCCATTACTTTATTCAGTTGAGGCCTTTATTAAGCACTGATATGGTAATAATTTGTGCAGAGCTGGTTTTAGAGGAACCAATTAGAGGAACTTGGACTGATTAAAAAAGAAAGAGCTTTTGCTAGAGACCGTAAGCTCATTTTAAGCACCAGACCCTGAAATGTTTTTTTTTAATGTTTTATGGAAAAAAGGTTTGCCTAACTCAATGAGCAGCTGTACCTTACCCATCTTCAAGTAATGCTAAAAACACATCTCTTCCATCTTTATTTGACCCTCTAACTCTAGCACTCTCTATTCTAATTTGATAATCACACAAACATTTGACCCTCTATCAATTGCATATTTATTCTCTAACTGCTAACTTTTCTTGTAAAACTAACTCTAAGTTTCTCTATATTTTACATACTCGTTTTCTAAAAAAAATAATTAAAAAAGCTTCCTACGTGTACTGCGTTAGGCTAACCAGGACTATATTGCATATATATTTGTAAGTCGCTTTGGATAAAAGCGTCTGCTAAATGACTAAATAAATAAATATATATATATATACTATATATCATTCTGAAGGTCTAAGCCTCAAGCATCGACAATAGATCGCTGTTTTTAGATGGAAGGCTTATAAGGAATGTATTTGCTAAATTTGTGTAAGCAGTACACATCAAACCATCCATAATAAAAAAGCAGTACATACCAGCTTCGTGTAATATTGAGTCACAAACGCATACACTGCTGTAAATCCCGGTTTAGTTCGAGAGGTAAGGATCCATTGAACAACATCATATCGAGCACTTTAGTCCAATGAAGCAATAACGTTGTTATATGGACGGATATTCCTTTGTTAACGTCTCCTTTCTTCAGGGATAGTTATTGTTTGTATCCGTTTTGGAATAGCTCACGCTCAAAAAAACTGAGTCTTGGTTGTAAAAAACCACACGGTTTTGTAGTATACAGTGTTACACACAGAATGAGACCATCCCAGAAAAAAAGCGGAGAATTGTTTATTTGATTCTGGCACGCTCTCGCGAGGGCTGTGACGTACCTGTCATCTGATGGGGGCGGAACTTAGCGATCGGCTTTTTGGACAAAATAAAATTTTTATTTTTTTTAGATATGTGTATGTGTGTTTTTGTGGGGAATGTGGCTGTATCTGTATGATTAGCATCTGTGTGGATGAATCAGCTGTGATTACTCTGACTGAATGAGGGCTATGAATGACTATATGGCCCATATCTGTATGATTATCATCTGTATTACACACATCAGTGTGTGATTACTGACATATTAACAGCAATCAGTGTGAATGTCTGGCAATATCAGTGTATGTCTGGCAATCAGAGTATGTACGTGAGTATGTACTACATACAAAGCTTTTTTTTCTTTTTTTTTATTACTCAAATTATTCTTATTGTATGTTTTAGTGGTCAAATAAATAACTTATATGATGTCTAAGATTCTGTCTATAATCATTTTATAATTGAAAACATACAGTGGTATGTATAATGACTAAAATAGTTTAATAGTTTGTAGAACTCTTCAATACATTTGGTAAATAAATATTTTTCCTCAAACGTGGGGGGGGGGGTATATATAGTCTCAGGAAAATCTCATTTTTCATGGTATCTTATTCAGATTTGAAATATAAACTTTCAACCCATTACTTTTCTGGATTGCTCCAGGACTTATTTAATGTATTTTTATATGAAATACAATTTATTTATTTTTTTAATTCAGTGTGGTACACTTTTTTCAAGGCACTTCAGTCTCTATAACTTTTATATCGTTTTGAGCATTATCAACTCTGGATGATGGATAGTAAAGCCCAAAGGGTCTTCTTTGCAAAAACACCAAAATTGTGTGTGTAGCACACTGAAGTCAGCAACTGTTATAATTTTAATTTAGGAATGTCTTTTTCAACTGTGAGTCCAAAAATGGAGAGTGCTGGCTAACAGGTTTAATAAATAAATAAATAAATAAAAACTTGTTCATTATGCTCAAAAACTGCAAGAACCTGAAACCATCCACACGCTTACTGCACATAATTAAATAAATTAATAAAGTTATTACTCTGTTCAGTTTTATATTAACACTTTTCAAGCTAATATAAGGATTTTATGAGCCATCTAAGAGGATATGTTTTGGCAAACGTTTTGCATTAAACTAGACTCCCTAAGTGGATGGGAATTGTGACTCATCGCTCTTCTCCATGTGAATACTACAGGGGTATAGATGTTGATGAATGGCCATGACATGCTGTGGTCAGAGGAGGCAGACAGCCGCCAACCTCTTTATGATTCTTTCAGGAGCTTTTTAAAGCAATCTTTACCTCGCACCAGAGAGAGGTCGTAAAACACTACAGTTTCTCTCTTTCTATCCTACTGTGAGTCTCTTTTAGGCGAGTCTGCTTAGAAAAAGTTCATTTCAGGACACAACACTCACTTTCTTTGTTCCTTGTGTTCCATCTGTTTCTCAACTGAATCAGTCATGTGATCATGTATGCCTCATTTTGTCACAGCAGTATTACAAGAATATGTTATGCATAGTTGACCCCCATATTGACATATACTAGAAAAGCAGTATGTGCTCTATTTTACAAATGGTGTTTTTTGAATTAGTTTGAGTACTAATCATAGTTTTATTCACCCTCAGATCAGAGGAAGCCAGTGGCGACTGCGTTAGCTGCTAAATCCCTCCTGCTGAAGCCATCTCAGTCTGGCCTGCGTCCTCCCGGTTACTCACGCCTCCCGCCGGCTCGTCTGGCCGCGTTTGGGTTTGTTCGGAGCTCTAGCGTCTCCTCTGTATCCAGTAACCACTCGACCGACAGCACACGGAGTGACCCCTGCCGACCCGCCTACCGTAAGTGACTGAAGCACAAATACTATTCATTCAGATTAATAAAAGCAGATTTAAATGTACAGTGGGGTCTGAAAGTCTGTCCATATTGAAAATGTTTTGAAATATTTTTACCACTTAAATTTTTTTCTTTTTGAATATTCTAAAATGGAATTTATTCCTGTGATGGTAAAGCTAAATTTTCAGCAGTCATTACTCCAGTCTTCAGTGTCAAATGATCTTTCAGAAATCATTCTAATATGCTAATTTGCTGCTCAAGAAACATTTCTTATAATTTATTAATGTTTAAAGCAGTTGTGCAGCTTAATATTTGTGTGAAAACATCTGTTTTTAAAGGAATAGTTCAACCAAAAATGAAAATTATGTCGATAATTACTCACCCTCATGTTGTTCCGGTCCCGTAAGACCTTCGTTCATCTTCGGAATACAAAATTAAGATATTTTGGATAAAATCCGAGAGCTTTCTGATCGTCCATAGACAGCAACGCAACTGCAATGTTCCCAGGTCCAGAAACATAGCAAGGACATCGGTAAAATAGTCCATGTGTCATCAGGGGTTCAACCGTAATTTTCCGAAGATTATTAAGATTCCGAAGACGAGAATACTTTTTGTGCTCAAGAACAAAAATAATGACTTTATTCACCAATGATTCTCTTCCTCATCCCGTCTGCTGCAGCACACCGCCATTGTGAAGAGACTATCACAACGCATTCAAGTAGTTTACATGCAGATGACAGAACTCATGCCTCATGATACTCTCCACAATGGCGGCGCAAGGCGGCAGACTTAATTAGTGTTCCGAAGATGAACAAAGGTCTTACGGGTTTGGAACGACATGAGGGGGAGTAACTTTCATTTTTGGGTGAACTAACTCTTGAAGGATTCTTTGATGAATAGAGAGTTTAAAAGAACAGCATTCATTCGAAATATATTGTAACTTTGTGAATGTTTTTTTTCTGTCACTTTTAATCAGTTTAATGGATGAATAAAAGTATTAATTTCTTTAAAAAATCTAATAAAATCATACTAACTCCAAACTTTTGAACACTATATGCAATTTTTTGACACTGACCATATAAAAGCCTTCATACAAAAGGTCAGTTGTCATTTAAACAAAAGACATTGATATTCACACATTTTTGTCCTAAAAATGCAAATGTTTTAAAAATAGAATCACTTTTGGACCACTGAACGTCTGTACACACTACTTTATCCAAAGTGCTTGTAGCTGAGTGCATTGTTATGCGAGATCCCTGAAGTACAGTTAACATAAAAGGGTAATGCTCCACTTTTTAGAGTTAATTATAATGCAATTTGCATCATTTTATTAACTCCGCCTACAAGCAGCGTGCAGGTCCCTTTTCATTAATATATTCTGCTCATAACTTCTTGCTTGAACATGGAATCATAGGATATTCAGCACAATAGATGAAAAGCACAAAAAAGTGCAGTAATTTTTATTAATTTTTCTAACATCAGACTTTTTTGTTGGCCTTTGCTTTAGGTCATGAAAGAAACTTTGCTTTTGATCCGAGTGGGCTTCTTTCATAACTAGCTCTGTGAGTCAACACGAATAATCCTCAGTATGATCAGAGCTGCTCAGTTCTGATGAAGTAGATTCTAGTCTGCTCTTAGAGGGGGCCGTCTTTAAAAATTGGCATCTGCGTGCGCCGCATGTGTTTTTAATGCGACCTACATAAGTGATGTTGGCCGGTCTTCTCCTGGTAACAGTTGACGTGGCTGCAAATTCAGCCATCCGGAGTTACATGCGTCACTGGAGGAGTTATGTCATCAAATCTTTTTATCCTGAAATCACTTGGGAAGAGGAATCCCTCACCGTTCACAGTCCTGTATGTATGGAGCAAACAGATGCAGGAGAAAGATGCAGAGGGAAGGATTTGGTGTCCCGTGTTCTGTGTTGCAGCGGCCCCAATAGCTATTTTTATACATACATTTTGTAAAAAATCATTTTAAAGAAGGACAGCACACTTGTGAAAATGATAAAACAGATAAAATGTTGTCCTTGTTACACATGTATGTACTTACTATAGTAATAACAGTATATTATGCATAATTACTAACAAACCATAAATCAAACCTAATCATAACCCTATTATAAGTATGTTAATTAATTTTACTTAGTAAGTAATTGTACATTTACGCTGTATCAAGGACGCCTTAAAATAAAGTGTAGCCAAAATGACCTAAATAATGAATTAACAAAAAGGATGTTTATATAATAATCAAAAGTTCATTTTTCTGAGAAAAGGTGATATGTGTGCAGACAAGTATAATTTTAATATGTTTTAATATTATTACAGTATTTATTAATTCATTATATATATGTGTGCCTAGCCTACATATATTATAATTTTAGTGCTTTAACTTATTTATTTCAGCCAAGATAAAATGATGAGTGTGTGTTAATTTAAATGTTATTTAGTCTTATTTTAATGTTTTAGTTATTTTACATAAAGTGCTTTTATCAATTTTTATGCTTTTTATATTTCTATTTTAATATTAAAAATAAAATATTTCTATTTTAAAATAGTTCCATTTTATTTATATTTGTATATCAATGTTTTATTTCGATTTTAGTTTAGGTAATTTTAGTACTTAAACGTATTTATTTCAGCCAAGACAATACATTTTTTAAGTTCAAATTTAGTTTTGAATCTAATATTTATACTTTAGCTTTATTTCTCTTATCAAAAACTATTTTTAATAGATTCCGATTTAATTTTAGTTAACAATAATAACATTGATGTACCTCTGAGTTTGAAATATCTAAAGCATAACATGCAGACATTACTAAGTGTCAGAATAATTTTGGGGCCACTGCAGATATAATTGGGGTCATTCCAAACAGTGATTTTTATCTACAAAATTTCTACCATGATTTATCACACTATAGTCATGTCCTGACTTACTGTTTGTTAATATAGAACTCATTACTGAAATTTCCATAGCGAAGCTCATTATTCTTCTTTGAAATTAGGGCTGTGATTCACTCAGTGTGCATAATATTCAGTACAGCCGTGCGATCATCCATACGTGCAATGCCTATACGTATCAAATCTATTTATAGCCATCGCATTTTCACAATCCTTCCACACTATTTAACATGAAAGTCAGAGGTGCAAATGAGTGTCTCTCTCTCTCTCTCTCTGAAGTGTTGAATGTGCTACAGTGCTGATTGCAGATCTGATGGTGTTTCGACTGCATATTGACTGTCTGGAGGCCTGGACTCTATACAAAAAGCAGTCAAACACTAGATAAAATGATTAGCCTTTAGCTGTAACTGAGAATGTGACTATTATTAGATCTGTGGGTGTGTATATAGTACTGTGGAGTATTATGGCACAAGTGTATGAATTTTATGAAGAGCCTTTTCCCCCAGTTTCGTGACCACCTGTCCACTTAAACAAGGGTATTTGCAGGACGTGTGTATACAGTGTGACACATTGACCTAAGATTCCTGTAGATACCAGAAATCTCCCTGCGGGACTAGGCGTCACAGACAGTTGATCGATTTCTCAGGTCTGACTGATTGAGGCTAGTCCACTTGTAATTGGCTGAATTGGAGAGTGTGAATGATGGCGGCAAATGCTACTGGACTTATTAAGCTGTCGTTAGTGTTTGAGCTGCCAGATAGGTAAAGTCAATATTTGGCTCTTGTTTTCCTTCTCGTGTAGAGGCAGCACAGTAATTGGTCATTCTTTAGGAGATGAGATCTGTCACATGGCCTTGTCATGGCTTGATTTTGTCTGAAATATCGGAGGAAACTCTTAAAGGATAGTTGAGGCAAAAAAAAATACAATTCTGTTTTTATAGTCATTTAACCCTTAAATGCATACCTCGGGTCTTTTTGAAGTCATTGAAAATGATAATTTTGAGAATATGGCTTGATCCCGAATATGAGCCAGATGTTGCATGTGCTGGGGAAGTGCGCTCTGACGATGGCAGTGATGGTAAAATCATCTGTTCAAATTGAACCCTTCTAAGTTTCAAGAAATATGCTCTATTTTATTATTTCATAATTGTTATTAAAAATCAGGAGAGTTTTATGTTGTTGCAGCAATTAGAGATCCGTCCGTGTTGGATATATAGGTCCGGTCACTAAAGACACAAATATGTAAGAATGATTGTTGAAACATCCATGTATTTAAGGTTTGATCACTTTTATGTTATTCCAAACACTTTCTCACATTGAGAACAGTAATAGATATTAGGTAGAATGTTAATGCAGCTCTTTTCCATGTAATGGAAGTGAATGGGGACTGTTGAGCTCTAAGAATTTGCATAATAACAGTGCATAGTCCATGTGCCATGTTATAGCAGTGGTATTTTATTATTATTTGTATATCTTTATGGTTTTATAATTATTTTGAATTAACTTGTATTGTAATATTTTCCTTTTTTTTATTAAATTTAGCTTTAATATTTTTTTCTGTATTAGTTTTAACGATGTTAGCTTTTAACTTGTTTCAGTTAGTTGCCAAGGCAACATTTCTTATTTCTTTTCAACTTTTTTTTATTAATTTTGTTACAAAACCCCATGAACAGAATATTTATATAAATTATCAAATATTTATACAAATTATATAACATTATACTTTCCCACCCTGGCATTTATCAAACAGAAGATAACATTAAAAATAATAAGTTATAAAATAAAGTAATATACAAATACAAAATGAAATAGAAATAAAGATAATGAAATAACATTCACCCATGCATTTAAATAAATAAATAAATTAATTAATTAATTTATAGTGCAATGGATTTCAAATGACAGTCATCGTTACATAACATTCCACTGTATCTATCTATTTACTAATTGCCTAAAAGGGCACCACACCTTTTTAAAAACCTCTGCTTTACCTCTTATGCATATGTAAATTTTTCAAGGGCAAGTGTGTCAGACATTTCTTTAATCCACTGTGAAAGAACAGGTCTTTGTTTGTTTTTCCATACTAAAGCAATAACACTTTAAGCTTGAAATCTATGAGCTTCTTTTTGCTTTCATTTACTGACATACTTTCAGGATATATTATGCAATAAACAAAGTTTTGACTCCAAAGGAATATTTTATCTGGTCATTTCACAGACCACACCCCAAGGCAACATTTTTAATCTATTAAAAATATATAAAATTGTTATAATTGCTATTAATATTTATTTCAGCTTTATTTAAATTACCAACAAATATTTTTTTAATAGTTTTAGTTAACAATAGCAACAGTGTGGAGGACAGCAGATTTGATTAAAAATGCATTAAATAATAAATGTTCTCTGTTATACATTTTCTCATGTAAAGCTATTGTAAAGCTTTAGAAAACGTGGAATATAGCGCACAAGTCAGAATGGACCATTTTAATGTTCGACAGCATTAGTTCACATTCACTTTCATTGTATGGAAAAGAGCTGCCCGTCCTATTGCATTCCACAGAAAAAAGAAAGTCTCAGGATTTGGAAGAATTTTAGATGTGTGGGGTAGTAAAAAAAAAAATTTGGGTTAAAGTATTCCTTTAAGAAAAAATGAACAATTATATATAACATTATTAGCTATAACAAGTTGTAAATGAACTTTGCTATGAAACCAAATAAAACAACAATGAATTGATAATTATACGCGTTCATCTCTTTTTGTCTTTGTCTCTGTCTGACTTTGCCCTCTTTGTACCAGTAGGGAGTGAATGGCTAATAGCAGGCTTATATTAGCCACTGCTCTGAAAGGCAACACTCTGTTTGAAGCTGTTGGCTTCTGACTGTGAGCTTCTGAGAAACCCAGCATCGTTTGACCTTAACAAAGACCCAGACAGAGTTTCTTTATATAGAGAGATCACAGTCCCATCTTCACTCTCAGACAGAGCACAATAAAAGATGCAGTTTTCAGCTATTTCAAATATCACACTTCTTATCCTTCTATCCGGCTAGAGCAACATATCCTATTTTTTATCCTTTTTTTAATCTGTCTGGGTGTAATTTATCTTTAGAGATTGCTAACTGTCAGTTTGTTGGTGTGAGCTCCCAGCTTGCATGCAGGATTGATGGATGCGATCTCATACCGCAGCCTGTCGGGATTATGCCAAAAACTCTTAATTCTTTCTTTTTCTTCTTCGTCGGAGTCTCGGTTCATTGTCTGAAGGGGGTTTCTTCAGTGACAGTCGCTCTTTGAACACGACTCATCCTCTGGTCTCTGGGATATTACTGATCTCCTCAAGTCAAATCATCAAGAGTCTGAAAATGCAAGTCACAAGTTTGAAGTTGCTCTAGTTGAGATGCTTGTAAAAAATACATTTCACACAGTGTGCAGTAACACTTTTAACTTGAGGCACACTTACAAGCTGGAACATCTCAGATGTGACCTTTCCAGCAACAGCAAAGTAAAGAACAAGCCGAGGAGATTACAAACACTGTCACATTTACAGTATATACATGCCTACACTCTAAAGCAAAGACAATGACCTTCAGTCAAGGTGATGCTGCTTTTATTGATTTTCATTGCATCCTTTGTCCTGTAACAATATTGATCTTGTAGACCACCTGGTTTCCTTTGAAAGGGTTCGAAGTCTGTTCTAATGTGTCATAGATCCCTTGTATACGAGTGCATGTGTACTCAAGGTGAGTTATGAAACATCTAGCTCCCACCTGGATAGGTTTTAATCTGAGAAACAATCTCTGTGGAGAACATGTGTGAATATTGTCTGAGATCAGCATTGTGTTCTGCACTTTGGAACTTGCACCACTTACACAGTGTTGACAAAATATAGATGGGAGAAAATGAGAGGCAGAATATCAGTATTGTAGTGAATATAGCCTACCTGCTTTTATAGTGGAATGTCTAGTGCTATCTGCAGTAGTGTGCTTAGGTTGGTTTGTAATAGACACTACCTAGTCATCCACAGCTGAACTTATCTACCAGGTGAGCTACTACCTAGTACACTAGTTTTGTTATACACACTACAGTGCGTTGTGTATATTAATTGTGTATATATTAATTGATGGGGCACTACCTTGTATTCCAGTTTTGATGTAGAATATGAATTTTTGGTAATTCTGTAGAATGCTACATGTACCTATACTCATTTTGTAGTGTATGTTACCATTTGCACACTAAGTAATATTGGCTCCATCTCAATTTGCGTACTTATACTGGGGTTATTACAGTTAACCTAAACTAGAACTGTAAAAAAAAAAAAAGAAAAAAATTTTGCTGCTTGAAATACATTTTAAATGAAATTAAATAAAATAAGAATAATAAAAAAATTATAAAAGCTTAAACTTATTTTATTTCAGGTAGTTGCCAAGGTAACATTTCTCATTTTTATTTAGCTTGACTAAATTACTAAAATAACTAAAACTGAAGGGGAAACATCTAGGCATTTAAAGAAAAACACATAAAAATAACTAAAACTTAACCTAAAATAAAAATATATATAAAAATTAAAACTAATTCAAAATGTTCTTTAAAACTATAATAGTATCTTAATGATGAAATGCTATTAGCCTACAGTTATTTTAGTATTATTTACATTATTTATTTTTATTTTGAATTAGATTTTATTTGTACATTTTCAAGTTTCAGTAATTTTTATGTGTTTTGTACATTTTATTAAATGTCTATATAACGTTAAGTATTTTATTTTCTATTGTATTTATTTAATACTTGAACTTCAACTCGTTTATTTCAATTTAGTTGCAAAAAACATCTATATTTATATTTTATTTATTTCAGCTTTATTTGGATTACAGAAAGTGATTTTGTAATAATTTTAGTTTTAGTTCAAAATAGCAACACTGGTAGTAAATCAGTATTAGAGATGTGAACAAGCAATACTTTAGAAAAACTATCAAAGTAAAGTATCCAAGCACCATTTGCATACAGTTTTAATGTACTGTACATTATTTACAATCTCGCATATTGTTTAGGACAAGCATAATGCACATCTCATAATTTAATACTACACAGTATGTAATTAAAACACACCTACCTATTGTGCCACTTTGTACTCACTATCTAGTGCACACTGCACAGTGTAGTCTGAAAGGAAAACACATGGAAGAGAAGTGAGAGGAAGTGAGGAGAGGTGAAGAAGGGGGAGGTGTGAGAGCACAGATGCCATCGCTCCAGCCCATCTCTGACTCATGCACACTGCTGAGAACAGATGGTTCCTCACACAAACACACCACAGCAAACATGCACACTTACACACACAGGAACATTCTCACACACTCAATTATACACTGCTTCACTACATGTTTGTAGCGTCTCTCATTGGTATGTTTAGTGAGTGTGCTTCTAATTCCCGCATCTCTCTGACTGTCAGATTTCACATTGGGCAGCCCTGAGTCTGGGCTCTGGGTACTGCTGACTCACGCTCTCACCAAACCGCTGAGCTCTGGTTGATCCTGCTGCGCAGAGAGATGCTAATGAACTTTTTCTCTATTTTTACCCATATGTCTGTATCCTCCTGCCTACACATTATGCAGCTGTGCCTTGTAAAGCTGAGATAGGTCAGATTTTGATGTATGTGGCCTAGAACTAGCTGCTAAGTATTAATCATTAATATTAATATGACACAGTGATGATTCTGAATGGTAGTGTGCCTGCCTGCATTAGCATATTAGCATTAGCACTGACCTGCTCGCTCTTCTTTGCTAACCTCATACGAGCCCGATAATGTTGTTCTGGTTACCTCACGTCTTAATCCCATTCTGTCTATTTCCCTGAAAGCTTTTAGGGGATTTATTCTATGGATGAGGTGTCAGACCAGACTTTTCTTCTGCAAAATCCCAAGCCGTCTCCAGTTCTCTGTTTCAGCTAGCTTCCATTTCCGTTATCCCTCTTAAGCCTCCCAGAGAGAGAGCAAGAGAGAGTGTGTTTCTCAGAGGGCTACCAGGCTGTATCTTCTGCTATTCCAGTACCTCCATTTTGGCTCTATTTCTTAATTAGCCTTCAATTGTGTGTTTCCTGGTCTGCCTGATATGTAAACAAATATCTTCTCAGAGTATATCAGTGGTTAAAACATAAAGAAACAAACAAAACAAAATTGTGCACACTAATAGTTACATAGTCTTTGTGACCTTTGTTGGATTCATTATTGAAATCAAAATGTCGGCCAGTTATGCTTTGATCTACTTTTTTGGCCTGAAAATTGTTGAATACTATAGTCCCTGTATTTTGGTGCAAACTTCCCTGTGTACTAGTTCTACTAGTACCACTCAACATCTAGTGCACACTTCCTATGTGCTTGTTTTATTGCAACTTTTTGATTTTGTGCTGTATTATGTTGTAGTGCACACTACTTTTTGTACTAGTACTGTACTATATAGAACACACTGCCTAGAGCACAATACAGTATCCTTATGTTTTAGTGCACACTACCATGTCTAATAGTTTTGTACTACACTTTCTAGTGCACTCTACGCAATGTGGCAAATTAGGGCACACCACTTTGTGATTTAGTACGGCACTACCTAGTGCACACTACCCGATGTCCTACTGCATGCTACTTTCTGAACTAGTACTCTACTACATACAGCACACTACTTAATATTGCTTGTGTTTTAGTGCACAATATTTGTTATGCCTTGTGAACACTACACTACCTAGTGCTAGTAAACATTACATTACATTACGATACCAAGTGCACACTATTCTACCTAGTGCACATTGCATTTTGTGTATCAGTACTGTATTACATAGAGCACACTACCTGATATGTTTGTTTTAGTGCACAATACTTTGCACATTCACACTGTACTACAATACTTAGTGCACATTATGTAATTTCCTGTGTGCACACCACACAGTGTACTAGTACTTGTAGTACACTATCAAGTGCACACTATATTATAATGGTACTTTTTAAATGCAAACAAGTTTTTGAACACTACGCTAACTAGTGCACACATTTTCTATATTAGAGTTTTGTATAGATTTTTTGTGTACAGTACTTACTTTACTACGAAACTACTTTATTGTACTAGTTTTGTACTAAAATATCCAGTGCACATTGCAAGTACGTTTGTGATTATATATAGTGCACACTACCTAATAGGGCTGTCAAAATGGCTGAAAATTAAATTCGAATTTTGTACTTAAATACTATCAATATTCAAATTATATTCGAATTTAAAAGGGATACTTTCAGTTAGGGTAAAAAAAAGCTTTTGGCTTCTATCCTGAGGCCACAAGAGGGCGCTTCGAGCAAAAGATTACTAATGCACATTTTTATTTTAAAATAATTTTTATTTTAAATTCGACGAATATTCGAAATTCCATTTGCTTTTTGACAGCCCTACCACCTAATGCCCTGCTGTACACTACTTTTGTACTAGCGCTATGCTATGTAGAGCACATGCTAGTGTTTTAATATACAATACTTTGCACACTCTCACCATATTACAATACCGTGCACACAACCTAATGTCCAACTGCACACTACTATTTGCGCTAGTACTGTACTATTGTATGTATAGTACACTACCTAGTCAACACTGCATAATTTCTGAATGTTTTAGCGCACACTATTCAAAATATTGGGGTATTTTGTTGCTGTTGTTGTTCATTTTGGCCCATCTGTCCACTTTGGGCAAGCAGTGCTGAGCAGTGAGTCAGTATTTCTCAGGTCCTTGTGGTATTAGAACTAAAGTGGCAGCCATCCTGACATGTGGCTGTGAATTGGATTTGCATAATGTTTACTTCCAGACATCCTCAGGAGCACCTCTGATGCTCTGTGCTTAATAATGCATTGCAAGCTCCATCTCTTAATGGGTCACTGCTGTGTTCACCGGGCCTGATTTTTCATTCTGATTCTCTCTCTGTGCCATCTAAATGTTGCTAGATGGGAAATAACCTTCTGTGCTGGAATAACATCTGCTCCCATAATATTTCCTCGGTCATTTTATAAGCTATGCCAATCCTTATGCTTAAGGTGAGCTCCTGCCTCCCAGATATTGTCATTCTGCTTGCATTCCTTTGCTTTCTATTTATGCCTCTCTCTCTCCTTTTCTCTCTAGTGGTCTTGTCAGCAGTGATTTAACCAACTATCCCTCTTTTATCTCCTCCCCAGCCTATCATTTATTTATCTAATAGTGGAGCCCAACACTATTAGTGCATTCCTATCCTCTCCTCCTTAGTGACATAATGTTTTCCTCCATCTCTTCTAAAATACTTTCTTTGCTTTCTTGTCCTGTCGCATTACATATGTCTCTACTGGCCAGAAGAACAGAGAAGAAGTGCTGATTGTTTGGTTCTGCCTGCTTCACAAGCTATTTTTTTCCACACCAGCACTGTATTAAATTAGTCTTCTATTATGTTTGTATTATCTTCTGGTGCATTGTATGATAAATTATTCAGCTCAAACTGAATTGTATATTTTTATTCCTCATGTTGGCTGAGAATTTGTCTTCATTATGATCCAAATGTCAGCAGCATTTTAAATTCAGCATGTGTGAATTGCTTCACTGTATTCCCTGGGCCTTAAATCTGTGTGTGTATGTGTGGCTTTTTATTTTATAAAGCTTGTATTTCTTTTTTAATAAAGACTAATGTGATCTTAGTCCATTTATTCCATGTTTGCCATAGTGTTTACTGGCCAGTTGTATTTTTGCTAAACTAAACAAACATTTAAATCAAAATCATTTGAGATTTTCCTTAATTAAAATCATATTAGTCAAAGCTAGAAATGCATAATGATATAAACACACCTGCAGATAATAGTTGGGTGCAGTATGCAAAAAGTATTTTGCCTGTGTGAATGGAAATGTTCAGTGAACTAGAGAGAGACAGAAGCTAAATCCCTTAGCGTCATAAATCTGAATGCTGTGTCACTACAATGCACTGCCAGTTATTTATGTCACAGACAGAATTTTAAACATTCAGAGAATATATTTCTAAATTTAAATAAAACTTTTGTTTTATTGTTTACTACATTTATCAAACTCATACATTTTGCCAAAGTTATTGAGAGATTTTATTTTATTTGTTATTTATATGACATATAAACTATTATTTTAGGCTAAATCTTGCAACCTGTTATTTATTTTTTATTAATTGTATTTAGTTGTTTATTTTTGTATGCAAGCAATGTTTATTAATTAATTTAAATATAATATTTATTTAATGTTCATTTCTGAAACATAACAAAATCACATAATTTTTCCAAATTTTGTAATAGAGTTGCAAACTTTACAGACCTGTTTTATGGTCATTTACAGAAAATAAAATACATGATAAATGAGATAAATATATTTTAAAGTTTTATTTGTTTGCATATTTATTTAAATTCATGTATTTATTTTATTACGAAATTTAAACCAAATGTTATATCTTGTTCATGAAAGTGATGCATCATATAGAATGTGATGCTTTCTACAGACTTTTAACTGTAGATCTTTTAGGTGCGCAATGTGATCCAACCCACACAAGTATAATGCTCCCATCATTTGGGTGATTATGTAAATCCAGAGTGCTGATGAAATTGGCAACAATCTTAAGGATTGAGTCTCTGTGCTACTAACCCAGTTCCACACAATGCAGGCAGTTAACTGGTTCTCACCGAGATTTGGAAAATAATCCACCAATGAACAACAAGGTTTATTTCCCAGCAGCCAATCAAACGCGTCTCTCAGCTGCTCTGCACCTTAACATCTCCTGCTGTGAGAACTGGAGGGCTGTATAGCACTTCCTACTGTTTCCGAAGCTCCATCTCTGCAGCTAAAACTTCATCCCAGATCTTTACCCTTATCAGATCACCCTCAAACAGCATTTACCGCAGTATAGTCTTACCATAAATGAGAATAACTAATTATTTTAGTGTAGCTGTGTTTAATGGCCTTGGAAAGAATATATATATATCACTCTAACAAAATCTTTTTGAATTAATGGCAGTTGTCAGTTGCTGTCTCTAAATATCTCCTCAGGTTACATGGGAGCTATAAAATATGGTATTTAAAATCGCTTATGGCGGTGTACTGTCAGCATTTCTGCATCTGTCTGCTCTTTTCTGTTCGTGGAATCCTCTCAGCACTTCATAAATCAGAGCGATAACAGTGGCAGAGCAGCGTTCTATACAGGCTCCCGAGAATAGTGTGGCTTTACAGCTTGAAAGTAAGCTAAAGTAGAGAGAAAAGTATCTTTCAAAGGACCGGTTATATAAAGGTACCTATGTGATTTGTGAAATCGGCTATGGCTCATTGAATAGATGCTATGTCTTGTTTTTTTTCTTTTACATGGCAAGCAATTCTCATTTATTGCAGTTTGGTTTTAT
Organism: Ptychobarbus kaznakovi; assembly: GCA_027422405.1. NCBI lineage: Eukaryota > Metazoa > Chordata > Actinopteri > Cypriniformes > Cyprinidae > Ptychobarbus > Ptychobarbus kaznakovi. The sequence continues at coordinate 11,354,728 of CM049796.1, forward strand.
CGAGCCGGGCTGTGGTTATTGATCAAGCATAGAGTGGGATGAATGGCTGGACTGGGTTCAGTTGTGGGGTTAATGAGCAGTTCGATAAATTCTCATCCACCACAGATGATGAATAATGTACTCAGATAGAAACCAAGTGAGATGAGCGCAGTCTGATTAAGCAGTGTCTAGACTAATGTGTAATGCACAATGAATTAAATGCAATTCAACTGATGAACATAAAATTCCACTTACAGAAATTTTCAAAGTGAAATAATATTGATTTGTGGGATGTGCTGTATTTTTGGTAATGAAGTTTGGCTCTTTTGGGTTATTTTCAGGTCCCAACAGTGTAAATGATGAGCCACCACCGCTTCATCGTGTCACCACGTCACCTCCTGGAGATGGATTCAGAGCACCGTGCCGTAGCATCTCTCAACCCCCCAACACTCCTGCACTCACACGCCGCTCCATGCTGCCCCCTCCTCGAAGCTCCCCCGTGGGTAAGTGGACCAAACCTTCATATTTCCAGCCATTATGCACTTTGACAAGTATGCACTACAAGAAGTATGCCCTAAGCAAAGCTAACTGCATTAGAATACAATTTGATCTTCAACCAGTATTACAAGTTGCTTGTGTTTCAAGAAGTTTTGTAATACTAGAAGTATTTGTTTCAGCTAGTATGCATTACACAAATGTGTACTTCAGCTAGTGTACACTATAAAGCCTGATCAGACAAAACGCTTTTTTTTGCAGTGAGAGGCACCTTTTAAAAATTGTTTTATATTGGCAGTGAGTGTTTTGCATGCTGTTTATGCACCCTAGGCGCTTCACGTTTTAGCCACCTGCTGTGCCTCGCATTTTTGCAGGAGCACATTGTCCTATCAAATGAATGGAGAGGTTGACCTTCCGTTTGTAGTGACAAAAGTTTACTGTTGTAAAAAGTCCGGAGACTGCAATGATGCAGGAGAAACTTTTGGTGTCTTTTTCGCGAGTTACCCGGTGCTGTATTTTTTAAGGTTTTTGCTAATATGACAGTTTACTTAACAGCAAAAACCAAAGATTTTAGAGCGCTCGTTCTATAATCCTTTGATTAGACTGACAGGACAGCTGATTTGTTGGTTGCGCACTGCTCGTTTTTAAAAGTCACCAAAAAATAAAGACACATTTTCAGACATTTGGTCTGATCAGGGCCTAAGAATGGACTTCAAATAGTTTTTATTAAAGGTTGTTCTCTGATAAGTATGTACTTCAGCTAGTATGCACTACAAAAAGAATGTTTCAATACCTGTACACAAGACAAATGAACTTACTATTCCAGTATGCACTTTAATGAGAATACATTATAATGAATATGAAATTCAGCTAGTATGCATTTCAGTGAATATGAACTGCAAGATGCATACTCTATACGCCGATTTCACACAGCCGCCATGTTGAAATCGAAAGCAAGGCTCCGGTGGTAAGAAACCCGGAAGTAATGGTAAAGCACCAACCTGATTTAGACCTCTATCCAGTTGCTGTACACTTTCAGAAATACAGCTGATGAGTTTCAACATGCCTCCTCTGATGCCAGTCGCTGTAAAATATAAGAAGAAGCAGCAGACATGCCTCCTCGTCCCACATCTAGGCTCGTAAATTGCGGTAGCAGTAGATCCAGGTTGGTGCTTTACCGTTACTTCTGGGTTTCTTACCACCGGAGCCTCGTTTTTGATTTCAACATGGCGGCTGCGTGAAATCAGCGTATGTGGGATGCATTTCAGTGAGTATGCATTACAAGAAGGATGCTCTAAACATGATTCATTCCAACAGAATGCACTACAATTAGAGTAGTCTGAATTAGACTGACTGGCTGAACTTTGGCCGCTTTGAATTGCCAAGGCTCTGCATATTTGCATGTACCAAGAGGCCATCTGACTGACATGTAAAGCAACCAATCATATTTCGTTTTGTGGAAATGTCGCCACAATAACAGACCTATGTGTAAAACTTGGATATATTTTAAAGATTCTATACCACAAACTTTTCTTTCGTGAGGGGGTTTGGAACCACTGCATTTTTGTTTCCAGGCGGAATGTTAAAGAACGCGGAACACACATCTCCCGGAAATACTGTATATTCTAACCAATCCGATGACGACTTCGAAACTCCTGAAGTGTTTCCAGCTAAGTGTGCCGTATGCATCAGACATTTAGCCAGCTGTCTGTAAGCATGCCTTATTGGAGTGCCAGTAATTGTAAACAATTTTAAGTCCATTTCTTCTACTTTCTGAAGTGTATATTTGCGTAATACATATTAGTTCTGGCATTGGAGAAAACATACAACCTTCGTTATGCCAACTGAACTAAATTCAACCTGAATTATGAAGAAACAAGCAAACCAAATTGTAGTGCATACTAGTGCATAAAGCATACTAGTTCTGCATCAGAGAAAGCATGCAACCTCTCTATTTCCATATGCCAAATTAACTTAATTCAACCTGAATTATAAAGAAACTAAATTGTAGTACATACTAGTTGTGCATACTTATTGTGCATAAGTACATACTTATTGGAGCGCAACTTGTTGTAATATAAACTTTCTGAGGCCAATACAGTGTTTACTAGCTGAAGTATAATGCATACTAGTTGAAATAAATACTTCTTGTTGTGCATACCTCTTGTAGCGCATACTTGTTTAAACATTATTGTTGTAGTACTGGTTGATGATTACTCTAGTTGTAGTGGAATTAGTATTTTTGAAAGCATACTTCTTGTAGTGTATACTAGTTGAATTTCATACTCACAGTGCATTCTTATTGAATCACATACTAGCTGAAGTCCAAATGTTTTAAAGTGTACAATTGGAGTGCATACATATTGTAGTGCATATTTACTGGAGAGTTATGTAGTGCAAACTAGTTCATTCTTGCAGTGTATGCTAGCTACATATTGTGTAATGCATACTAGTTAAAAATGTATAGTAGTACAAACATGATTGTTGTAAGTTAAAGATCTCTGTAGTTGTAGTGTATTCTGGTGCAATTAATCTTGTTTAGAGCTTACTTCTTGTAGTAAATACTCATTACAGTTCATACTAGCTGAATTTTATAATCTTGCTTACAATCGCTTATTTATCTCCGCTCAATTAGGCCGATCATTAAGAAGCAATCATCTGATTAAAGCAGGTGATGAACCATTGTGCATGTTGGTGACATTACAGAAGATCCTGTCCAATCAGAGCTCGTCTGTGCTCATTTAACCAATAATTTCCCCCTGCCTACAGGATAATTAAGCTATTAAGATGCCCTGTTTATCTTCTTTCCTCCTCACCCTTCTCTTTTTTTGAACCTGTCCCCCTCTCTAGTGATGTTATCAGTTCTGTCCCATTTTCAATGCCACATTTGCTGATCCTTAACCACAGCTCTGAGAGTCTATATCTCTGCCTGCTGCTCCCCTCTTTGTCATCCTGACAAAATCTCCAGCACCCTGGAGGGACAAAATGGCTGCCAGGGGCAGCTGGCCTATCATGGACTACCGATCTAGGGTTAGCACGCTGTCTATGTAGTAAACGATGGCAAAATTCATGAGACCCTGCTGCTGAAAAACAGTTCAGAGACCCTGTTCAGCTGTCGCATCAATTGCATGGAAGCAGAATTTATAACACAGGGGCTTTAAGCCGCCATACTTGAGTCAAACATCTTCACATGCATGCACCCACCCGTGATGCACCGGTGTTTTTGATGCCGTAGGTGCTGTCTCAGCAGGGGGGGGGGGGGGGGGGGGGTAACAGTTGGGTCCAAGTGAGGAGGGAGTCCATTGGGATTCTAGAGGGGTGTCTATGGCTGTCTGCTACATGTCGAAATGAGTTGGCAGTAATTAGGTGCCCTGGGACCCCTGTTGCAATGTGATGTTTGTGTGTGCGCTCTGTTGGGTGAAAGTAAGCCAAAAGCAGCAACCCCAAAAACATATGCACCCCCTTCTGTTGTGAGATTGGAGATTTGAAACAAGCTCCAATCCCAGCAGCATCTTCAATCATTTCCTCTAATCCCACAGGCAGCGTATATGTCTTCATATATGTCCGGGTGATATTACGGAGACAAATAATAATATAACAATTAAGTAAAATAATAATATAGTAATTAATTTGTAATGAGGATATATACAATGTTTATACTTTTATTGTAAAAGCTGTGTCTGTGTACTTTTTGTCATAGCACAACTAATTAGTGTAAAAATTAATAAATAACCAGATCAGGCTACATTAAGTGATCATAAAGTGGAAATACCCATAAGCCCTTGTGCTTGAATAATTTAATAAGATATGCTTTGGGGTCTTATATGAGAGATACTGAGAATTAAATTAAAACATTTTAATTAAGTTCAAATTAAATTATATATAAAACACTAGTCTCGCGTAGCCAGACCTTCAGACTGACGGCTGAAGGTCTGGAATCCATGGCTGCTTTCATTGGCCAAAGCCTGCCCATGATGCCGTTTGACCGACATGTCAAACAACCAATCACAGTTCGTTTCATTCATCGTCACGTTTCAGGACATGGAAATGTCACCCACAATAACAGACCGGTGTGTAAAACTCTTAAAGATTATATGCCGCGAACTTTAAATATTTAACATACTTTTGAAAATCACACTTTTAGTTGATCCTGATAGTTGTAAACACAACGGCTTTCACCATGACACTCCCACCACCATGCTTGACTGTAGGCAAGACACACTTGTTTTTGTACTCCTCACCTGGTTGCCGCCACACATGCTTGACACCATCTGAACCAAATAAGTTTATCTTGGTCTCATCAGACCACAGGACATGGTTCCAGTAATCCATGTCCTTAGTCTGCTTGTCTTTAGCAAACTGTTTGCGGGCTTTCTTGTGCATCATCTTTAGAAGAGGCTTCCTTCTGGGACGACAGCCATGCAGACCAATTTGATGCAGTGTGCGGCGTATGGTCTGAGCACTGACAGGCTGATCCCCACCCCTTCAACCTCTGCAGCAATGCTGGCAGCACTCATACGTCTATTTCCCAAACACAACCTCTGGATATGACGCTGAGCACGTGCACTCAACTTCTTTGGTCGACCATAGCGAGGCCTGTTCTGAGTGGAACCTGTCCTGTTAAACCGCTGTATGGTCTTGGCCACCGTGCTGCAGCTCAGTTTCAGGGTCTTGGCAAACTTCCTATAGCCTACGCCATCTTTATGTAGAGCAAAAAAAAAAGAGGTCCTCAGAGAGTTCTTTGCCATGAGGTGCCATGTTGAACTTCCAGTGACCAGTATGAGAGAATGAGAGCGATAACACCAAATTTAACACACCTGCTCCCCATTCACACCTGAAACCTTGTAACACTAACGAGTCACATGACACCGGGGAGAGAAAATGGCTAATTGGGTCCAATTTGGACATTTTCACTTAGGGGTGTACTCACTTTTGTGGCCAGCGGTTTAGACATTAATGGCTGTGTTGAGTTATTTTGAGCAAATGTACACTGTTATACAAGCTGTACACACACTACTTTACATTGTAGCAAAGTGTCATTTCTTCAGTCACATGAAAATATATAATAAAATATTTAAAAAAAATGTGAGGGGTGTACTCACTTCTGTGAGATACTGTATATATATATATATATATATATATATATATATATATATATATATATATATATATATATTAGTAATAGTACACTGTACATTTAAATGTTAACATTAATTGAAACAAATCTTGCAAAATTATTCCCTCGGAAAAATCTAGCTACGGTTGCGCAATATATTCAGGTTTACTATTTTTATTTACAGTGTAAAGATAGTAATATTTCTCCATTTTATATTATTATTTACATCAGAGTTATTTCTAGAACTATTCTTTTTTCTATTGTCCTGCTCTGACCACAGATCTGAGATCTAAATTTATTTCATATATGTATACTGTATGCTCTGGTCCGCGGATGCCTGCAGCCTCTCAGAATGTCATTTCGTCCAGCCTGTGTAGCAGGCGGACCCTAGCAGCTGCGTTATTTTGTGGTTGGCTGCCTCTTATTGGAATCGATCCACGGACCACTGATATCATATTATGACTCCATGGAAGAGCAGAGTGATACGAAAAGAGACGGAAAAGGGGGTGGTGGTTACTATTGTGAATGCATTCATGGCTTTGCACTCCTGTGTCCTCTATGTGTTCCCTGTGTGAATAATCCTTTAATTCAGGTAACCTCCTGAGCACTGCCATTAACTCTTGTACCGATGTCTTTTCTTTATCCATAGCATCCCGTAAGGAATTCCAGAAGAGTTCTGACGGCATCCGTTCATCTCTTTCCTCCCCTAAGAGACTCGCTGTAGTGTCTCCTAAACCGCAGTCTCCAGGTAACCAACCTGAACAAAGATCAACCCAAGATATTTCTGTCCTTTCATGGCTGTCCCCTGCTGCTCTCTATTAGACGATGTCACACTGTTGGATAAATCTCATCTGAAGCTCACATCTCCACTGTAACCCTCTTTATTTTTCTCTCTATACACACACACAAACATAGAATGAGTGAGAACTTCTTATAAAGATGTAATCAGTGTGGCCACTAGGGCCAAGTGCAGTCGACATGCTGAATTAATTGAAATAATACTCAGTATTCAGTTGCCCAATCTACTACACTAGGGTGCAAATTATGGGTTTTAGGGCTCAGACACCCTCATTAAAGATTGAGTCCTCCTGAAGGACATTTAAAGAAAATGTTGGGAGTCTTGAAAAATATAAACATGAAGTGCTAAGGAGGCTTCAGAATGCATCTTGCCCTCTTGTTGTCATTGTCTTTCTGATAAGCAGTAAATCGACTACCTAACATCAGTTTCGCCCACCTTACTACCTGAAAAAGCTAATTTTCTCTTTGTTGTCATAGAGACTGATTCTCAGGCTAAAGATTAAGCCACTCTAGGAGGCTGGTGGTTGGTTGGTTTGTATATGTGTGTGGTGGACTGGATTGTGTAATGAATAAAAAAGAGTGCGGTCAATTAAGGATGTAATGGTACACAAATATGAATTTGGTTCAGTACCTTGGTTTTGAAGTCACGGTTCGGTGTTTTTTCGGTACAGCAGGAGGAATTTTTTTTTTAATAAAACAATGGTTTACTGCACATTTTCTTTCTTTCTTTAAATAAATTCAATATATAAAATTTCTAAGGGACAAAAATCTACCTCAACTTCTGCCCTAGGGAGACCTTTTACATTACTAAAAGGTTACAATTAACAACAGAGCCCAAAACTTAAATTCAATTACTATTTATTTTTAACTACAATAATTAAAACTCAAATAAAAAAATATTAATGCAAACATGTTTTTAAATAAATTTCTATTTCTTGTTGAAATATAATAATTTTCAGACTGGCTGTCATAACTTGTTTCATAAAATATTTTTTTAAACATACATAAAAAAATTAAGACATCACTAACAGGTAAAGTAAAATATAATCAAGTATATAGTCTTAATATTTGGCTAAATGCTCTTAACTAGACTTAATTTCTCTAGCAAATATCGAGCTGTAGACCTGATGACTTGCCTGAGGTAAATTAAATGCTATGTGACATGCAACATGAAATGCTGTTTTAATGACGTCTTTCTGTGGTTGAAACGCTAATTGAGTGATTACATGAGGGGTGAGATGTTAATTCATGTTTATTTCACTAGTAATAAGAGGAAGGGGTGATCACTCGTGCTCCTCGCTGCCGTTAGAACTGAGGTGTTTATACAGCAATCTGTCGCGCCATGTCAAAGAGCGCCAAAATTACATTTATTGTCTGAATTTCCTGAAAAAATTGAATGATTTGTTCAGTACACGTGTACCGAACTGAAAACCCATACTGAAACTTTTCAGTATGAATTACACCCCTACTGTCAATCGATTAAATAAATTAGCTAATTAACCACACATTTTTTCTTAAATTAAACGCAGTTAATCCCACTGAACACTAAAGTTTTTAAATATACTTTTATATTGCAATATTTTCACATTTAATCTTTAATGTAAAACAACATAAAACTGTATATTTTTAATATGTTCAATCTTTTTGTATGACTGAAGGCGAGTATATTATACCAATACTACTGATGTCTCTAGGAAATTGTTAAATTTTTCCTAATATTTTCCATTGACTCTAGCCGTTCAGCATTACAGTATAACTGAGAGCAGGGCCGTCCCAGGCTGACGCGGGGCCTGGTGGGAGGTATGGGGCGGGGCCCCCCTCGGTTCGTTCGCGATCGCGTTCCGGGGGTGTATGGAGGGGGCTGTATGGGTGGTGCAACCGCACCAGTTGCACCACCCAAAGGACGGCCCTGACTGAGAGCTATCAATTTTAACATTTATTAGACTAAACAACTTCTAATTAAAGTGAACTTAAAACAATCTTCACGTAAACCGATTATAATAAATGTCATATTTACCTGTGCCCTTCATCAAGTAGGAAATAAACAGAAATGTAATAAAGTTATAAAACAATAAGTTCTATATTAAATATAGATGAATCCTTATATAGCAGTTATTGATTTCCTTTTTTTCTTTTGTTCTTTGATTAACAGACATAACAGCAGCTGCGTCATTAGGTTATTTGGTTGCTATTACTTTAAGAGTGAACACTGCCGAGCTTGACACGGAACTGACACGCATGCTCGTAGTTTTATATGCGCGTTAATATGAAATGATACAGGCTAGAGCACGTGCCGTGCCGTGCCGCCATATTTGTGCATGCAATTGAAGAGCACGTGCTACCTTCACAAAGTAACTGCTGACAGGACAGGTCAATTTGTACAGGAGCATTGTGGTGGCTGTTTTGTTAATCAGGGTTAATCAAGGTTAATTAAAACCTTTGAATACTAGTGTATCTCCACATTCCTATACAGTATACTGTCTACACTGTACACAGGACAGCTGTAGCTTGCATACAGAGATGAGATGTATACAGAGGTTAATTCAATACCTAATACGTCAGTAAAAATTGTTGCTTGCAATTAACAAACAAATTGCTTTCACACTCAACACCGAGGACAATGACTCCATCATAGCAATTAGCAGCTCTGAATCATTCAGTCTTTCTTCTGAAGATTAGTTTCTACTGTAATGATAGCTGTAAATCATCCTGTCATTCCATCTGGCTCAGTGTGTTTATCGAATTCATCGTGGAATGAATGCTAACACACAGCTGCGGTAGGAACAAAACATTAGCAGCTATTAGCATTAGCATGAGTGGTTTGGGTTGCTTGCTCATCTTGAAGGACATTAGGATATACGGCTTGATTTTATATTTCATTAATGTAAAATCCTTGCCTTTTATGCCAGTTTTTTAGCGGTTTGTCAAGTATAAATTTCTACATAGCATAATAATTTATATTGTATTTATGTAACTTCCACGAGGGCTTCGCTGACTTGGTGTAACTAATCTATAAATCCTTTGTAATCCATGCATTGTGAATTGGAAGTATATAGCGCAACAATTCTTCCATTATTTTATTTGAACTATAAGATTTGTTGAGGTTTGTTTAGCCACTGTTCCATTAGCTTTGGGTCACATGCCTCATTTTACATATAACAATGAAAATAGTCTATATCTTTGAATAGTCCCTTTGCTTTACTTATAGTGGATTCAAGTAATCCAGTTAGGTATAGAAATGATGGTAAAGCTTTATGTTAATTGTTTCATGGTTGTTAAGCATGCAGGACTCCCTGGGGTGTCTTAGCTTTATAGAGGCCATTCTATTCACACAGGGCCGTTCTGAGGTGAGTTTAATGAAATTGATTTTTTAGTGCTTTTTCTCTTGTGTTTCCCTCTTTAGTCCTTCAGAGGCAACAGAGGGCAACAGTGGCGGTCCGAGGCTCAAGCATGCAGATTTTGCCTCCTAATGGCTCTCCGGGCCCAGAGAAGAAAAAAGAAGAAGAGCAGAAGAAAGAAAAAGAGCAAGAGGAAGTAGAGAGGCGTGAAGAGATGCAGCTCTTGCAGAGCCGCTATGAAGAACAGGCCAGGCAACTACAGACTCTTCAGACAGAACTAAAGAAAACCAGCATGAGTCTGGAGGTCTTTGTGATCTGCACTCAGCACTTCTCCCTCAAGGTAGTTTTTTTTAAGATTACAGTCTGCTAAAAATATATTTGGCCAAACATATACATTCATTATTATTATTACTTTACACATTTTGGAATCTTAAAAAATCATCAAAACTATGAAATAAAAAAACTATTGTATTTTATTATTTAAAGTCATAAACACATTATATAATATTATGTTTTATTATATTATATATTTAAAAACATACTTATTCGTTATTGTTACTTTACACATTTTAGAATTACAAAAAAATAATCACAACTGAAATAAAACAATTATTTTATTTTATTATTTGTATTGTTCATAAAGCCATAAAAATGTATTATATTATTATTGTTATATTATATTATATACTGACATACTTTTTCATTATTATTACTTTATACATTTTAGAAAAAAATGATCACAACCATAAAATAAAACAACTATTTTATTTTATTATCCAAAGTCATAAACACATATTATATTATAGTATATTTAGTGCTGTCAAACGATTAATCACATACAAAATAAAAGTTTTGGTTTGCATAATACATGTGTGTGTTCTGTATATATTTATTATGTATATATAAATACACACACATACGGTATATATTTTGAAAATATTTACATATATTTACATGTCTATATTTATATTCATATAATTTATATTATAAATAAATATATTTAATATATAAACATAACATAATTTTCTGAAATATATACATGCATGTGTGTGTATTTACAGTATATATACATAATAAATATACACAGCACACATACATACATTATATAAACAAAGACTTTTATTTTGGATGCGATTAATCACAATTAATCGTTTGACAGCTCTAATTATATTATAGTATATTGTGTTGTATTGTATTTTATATTGACACATACTTATTTATTATTGTTACTTTACTCATTTTAGAATTATAAAAAGTAATCACAACTATTATTTTTTTTATTATTCAAAGTCATAAACACATTATATTTTATTATATTATATATTGAAACATACTTATTCGTTATTGTTACTTTACACATATTAGAATTCTAAAAAAATAATCACAACTGAAATAAAAGAGTTATTTTATTTTATTCTATTTTATTATTTGCATTGTTCATAAAGTCATAAAAATGTATTATATTATTATACGTGCATGCTTATTCTTTATTACTACTCCACAATTTATATTATATTTTCATTATTCATTATTCATGTCATCAAAACTATTAAATAAACTATGAAATAAATAATAATTTAATTTTATATTATTTTTGAGAATTGATCATTCCAAAGATGCTTTTTTCTAAATGTGTAGTGTTTTCAGCTGATACGGTACGTTCTATTCAACATGATTCACAGTACACTAACTACATCCACATCTCTTGTGGTACAAACCCTGCGATCAGATAATCTGCTCAAGGGCTCTGTGATTGTACGGCCTTCACATGTCACAACTACATGACAATGTTTGTTACCATGCCACAGCCTCAACCACCAGGCATTCACCACCGTTTACTGACTTACTGCCTCCTTCAACTGACACATCCAGTGTATCTCAACCGCTAGAACCTGAACACTCAACAACAACAAAACAAAACCCAAATAACAGCCCTTATCTAATCTGTCATGAGGATGAGGTAACTGTGTGCAAGGCCAGACCGTTGAGTCAATGTTTGCACACAGAATCTCAAGCATATCGCTGTCTCATTTGGATGAATCACATATGTTGCTGTCCATATTTGTAATTCGCTTTGGATAAAAGCATCTGTTAAATGAATAAACAATGTAAATAAAGACATTTTTAGAAGCATAGTGCCCTCTGCTGTCCATTAGTGGCTTTAAGATTCACAGTTGCTTCTGAAATGCCTCTGCATACTAACTTTACTAAAGTTAAAGAGGTCAGTGGAGGTCAGAAACACAATGGCTTAAAATATACATCCAAATCTGAAAACCTATTCTCCTCAACATTCCAGCTTAACGCCCATACATCCTACATTAATATGAATTGCATTCCTCTCCTCCACATGCACTCTTGATCGTTTGTTTAGCAGTAAAAGCGTTTACAGACAGAAGCGGTATGTCAGTAACCTGCCAACTTCTCCCACGCCTGCCGACTCCAACATGAAGCAAGCCACATTGTATTAGTTTCTATAGTGCGTGTGTTGTTTATAAGTGCTTTTCATAATCAGGGTGGTAATGTATACTGTACATTTTCTGTACTGTTAAGTGCACTCAAGAGGGATAATGTTGCTGCAGCACTGCATCATTATTTCTTTGTTGTTTGTCATCTTACGTTTACAGACACGTCTTAAAAATGTTTGCCAGTTTCTAACACAACACACAACACAACAATGTTATTTAGATTCCACCAAATTCATTGAAATGGAAATTAATTTGCTATGTATCCAAAAAGGATTACATGCCGAGATACTAGCAATCTGAGGAAGGTCCTGCGTGACAGAAACGCTTGTTGATTTTAATATGCACTGAGCACTTTTTTACACTTTGTAAGAGTAAAGAAGATTGCTGTCGACATTGCAAACGAATTTCATTTCGAAGGATTGAGTTTTTTGCTCTTTGGTGGGATCTATAGTTGACTTGAAATTGTGTCCATGTGGATGGAAGCGAGTGCAAGATCCTCCTTTTTCTTTTTTGATGTTATTTAGGTCATAAAAGTGATACTAAATGCAGTATGTTGTACTACGGAGTCAACACTAGTTAACTACAAAAGCAAGTATGCTCTGAAAAAGCAAGAATGGTTTTGTGTACGGGTTAGGGTACATTAGTACACGGTTTACGGTTGTGATTATTTAATTATTAATTTGTAAAACTATGTAAACCATAAAGTAATTTGGCATAATATAAATGTATAAATGTTTTACTTGTACTTGCTTGTATTTACTTCTAAATGTTCAATACTTGAAATTGTTGGGACCAAATGTCCCTACAAAAATGATAAACCTGAAATCACTTTCATTTTAGAAGCCAGAAATAAACAGCATATAAATACATTTAATTATAACATTATTGAAATAAATATACATATTGATAATAAGTGTATATAAGTAATGAAATAATTCAGAAATAAGTCATTCATAAATAATGAAAAAAACTGGGGTGCAATTAGGAAACAGATATAGAAATCAGTGGAAAATCCCCACCATGATTAATAAAAAAATACAATAAAATTATTTGAGTAATATTGCATTTAGTTGTTAGTAATAGAGTGATTAGGAAATAAATCTGGAATTCAATGGAAAATCTCCACAGTGATAAATTTGGTTTTATTTAATTGTTATTAGTGGATCTATGGTCTAATAGTGGACCCCACAAAGATGGCAATATCCAAAATCGTTGTCCTTGTGGGGACATGTGTGTGTGTGTGTGTGCACAATGTGTAAGTGTTCTGGTGCGTAGTGTAGAGTTTACAGTGTATGCGTGTGTGTGTGTGTGTGTTTCAGAGTGAAAGTGCTGAGGAGAAGGAGAGAGAGTTGTCCCAGGAGCTCAGTCGGATTCAACATGAAGTGGGTGAGTTCAAAGAGGTCTATGTGTGCCTATAAACTACTAAGATAAAGACAGGTCTGCGTTATTTAAATCCATCCTCTCTGTTATTTATATTGGCCAGCCTTTAACGCAGCTCGCTGGGTGCGTCTTCAGAAGGAGAAGAGAGAGCTAGAGGAGTGTTTTGAGAGGGAGCTGAGAGAGTTACAGGTGCAGCAGGAGTCTGAACTCGCTACCGTAGAGAAGAACCTGAGATTACGGCACGCTTCAGACCGAGACCATCTCAGAGCAGAGCACCAGTCAGAGGTGGAGGAGCTGCACACACAGTACCAGGAACAGGTCAGATCGTCTGGCTGAGGATGGGGGAAATTAATTTAAGATAGCATGAATTTGAAGACTCAACTGTGTGTTTTGTGTTTAGATTGAAGAGATGACTGCTAACCACGAGGCCGCCCTTGAAGACCTGAAGACCATGCACAACATCACTATGTCAACACTGCAGGAAGAGCACGCCAGGACCATGAGGGGTTAGTGTCTGATTAGTAATACCACTACTAACCAGCTGACAGAAATGTGGAGAGGAAATTCTAAAACTCTGCATTCATGTCTCTTAGACTTAAGGAAAGCCCATGAGCAGCAAAAGGCCAGTCTAGAAGAGGACTTTGAGAAACTGCGCCTCTCGCTTCAGGTGATTGTTGAGTACATCAAGGTGATTTTTGCAAATCATCCAAATAGATTCATCAGTAACAGTACCATTTCCTTTAGGACCAAGTGGACACTCTGACTTTCCAGAACCGGACTCTGAAAGACAAAGCCAAGCGTTTTGAAGAAGCTCTGAGGAAGAGCACTGATGAACAGATTGTGGTATGTTTCTTTAAGACATTTATAAAGGGATACTTGAATATAGGCACACAAACACTGAAAGTAAGTATTGTAAATGTATTTGCAGGATGTGCTGGCGCCATATCAGCATATCGAGGAGGACTTGAAGAGTCTGAAGGAGGTTCTGGAGATGAAGAACCAGCAAATCCATGAACAGGAGAAGAAGATCTGTCATCTGGAGAAAGTGGTAAGCTCCAAATGAATAGGTGTGCAGGAAAAACACACTGTGCAGGAGAACTGTGAAGTCTAGCGTGTTCCTGTGTGCGGTTTAAAATACAGAAGAGCTCAGAGTTTTCCCTCCAATCTGTCACAGTGAAAAAGAAAAACACCTGCGGAGAAAGATCTGGGCAAATAAATAAAACACTACTGGCAGAAAACAATATAAAAATAATATAAAAACAAATTATAAAAACTATATCTGAAAGAAAGAAAATGTAAAAGAAAAACTACGACATTCAATGCAATGCACATAAAATAAAAAGTCTCCAGAAAAAAAGAAAATTCTATGAAATATTTATAGTGCAGAATGTTAAACAATCATTCATTTCTATGATAGAATATTGATTTGATCTTATAGTGACATGCCACATTACAATCCTTACTGAAGCTCTTACTCAAATATCAAAAGATATTGTACAGAATACTTTACATTACAAACCCTTAAAACTTCCAAAAAGATCATCGTAATAGATAATAAAGGAAGGAGATGAATTCATTTCTTAACAGGCATGACAAACCTCTTGGGGTCCTTCAAGAGTGTTGTATATGATGTATGTTTTGTATATATTTTACACCAGGGGTCGGCAAGTAAGTTTGGCATCGGGCCAAAAAAAACATTTTGCCACTAGATAGTGGGCCACAACATAGTCAAGGGATAATTAAAAACATTAATTGATAAAATCCGCACATACACGCATACGCCGGGAATAGCCAAGCTCAGATTTTACAATGAATGACGCCATAGGCTATAATCGATTATCTATACTGTGTTTATAAAGTCCATTTTATTTTGATGTTATAGTACATTATTCAAGATTTGGATGTTGGATCAGTTTCCAATAAGTGTTGTAGTACTTTACATGCTTTCACTTATTCAGTTTAAAAGGATCAAACAAATTCCTTGAGAACTTCTAGCCTTAACATTCGTTTTGATTTGAGTGATCTTTCATCAAGTTCCTTTGCTAAATATGATTATATTACGTTTGGCATATTATTGGGATAGCGGCGAGTGAAAACCACGATGTGACTTTTAAAAAGTCCTTTCCTCACTCCAAAAATATTGAATCGGCGCTGTTTTCACTCTCTTACGATTCCTTCAACGATCATATCACAATGCTCACGATTTTTCATGATTTTTATTAAATTAAATAAGCTCTTTTTTATTTATGTTTTTTTAATACATTAATTCATATATAATGAATTCATTATTGTTAAGAATTCAAAATAAATAGGTATATAGCACATGAAACATGTAATACAGTGGGAAAAGAAAGTTACAAGTGATAAACCCTTTCAGTTGGGAATCTTTAAGTATTGAAAGTTTACAGATAATCATTGTTATGTTTTTTATCAAGCCATTTGATTATTACTGGAAGTTTGTGTAAGAATTTAATATCAGTGTTTTGTCCTGTTCTGAAAACATAACTGTTTACTAAATTTTGTATCTAAAAGTGTTTGTGCATTTAACCGCAGACGTGAGCTTTAGGACAAACACAAAGCGCACGTGAAAGTCTGTCAACTTCCAAACGGCAGAAATGAAAGCATATCTAACAACGTAAAATACTAAAATAACAGCGAGTGGAAGCCTGTCAAAAGAACCCCTGTAGGCAAGGGAAGTTTGTGTAAGAATTTAATGTGGAGCTCTGTGTTCACTTGATTCTTCGAGCAGGCCCAAAAGAACCTGTATCTGGAGGAGCGGGTCCAGGTGCTTCAGCAGCAGAATGAAGACCTGATGGCCCGCATTGATCGCCATCTCACAGTGTCAAGGTAAATACAGTATTTGAATTAAAGTAGTTCAATTAAAAATTCAAATTAGCTGAAAATGTACCCACCCTCAGGCCATCCAAGATGAGTTTGTTTCTTCATTGGAACAGATTTTGGAGAAATGTAACATTACGTAACTTACAGTGAATGGGTGCCGTCAGAGTCCAAGCAGCTGATAAAAACATTACAATAATCCATAACTATTCCACATGACTCCAGTTCATCAGTTAACATCTTGTGAAGTGAAAAGCTAAGTGTTTGTTAGAAACAAATCCATCATTAAGACATTCAAAATACTAAAATATGAGTCCTATATCCATAATATGGTTTTTTCCAGTGAAAAGGTAATCTGGTCTGAATCAGGAGAGAAATATGCACAGATCAAGCTCCGTTTACAAGGAAAAACAGTTCAAAACAGTTTTAAAAATATATATCAGTGGATTTTGATGTGAGTAGACAACAGGGCATGGGCTTTTACTTTGTTTTTTTTTGGAGGAAGTACTATTATGAATTATGAAAAAAAACACTTAATGATGGATTTGTTTTCCACAAAAACTTCACTTTTCAATTCACAAGATGTTAATTGATGGACTGCAGTTGAGTGAATTACTTCTGGATTATTGGGATGTTATATCAGCTGTTTGGACTGACGGCAACCATTCACTGCAGAGGATCCATCAGTGAGCAAGTGATCTAATACTACATTTCTCCAAATCTGTTCTGATGAAGAAACAAACGCATTTACATCTTAGTGAGTAAATTAAAGAAAATTTTCATTTTTGAATTAAGATTTTGCAAAGCCAGACTTTTGATTAACCCTGACTATTTCTTCCTATATTTATAGACAACTGTCTGAGGAGAATGCAAACCTTCAGGATTATGTGGAGAAGGAGACCAATGAGAAGAAACGGCTGAGCCGCAACAATGAAGAGCTGCTCTGGCTTCTCCAGACGAGTCCCCATCTGTCACCTTCCTCTTCTCCCATCCACACAGCCTTCTTCCCCAGCCCTGATATCCCTCCTTACCCTTACTCTCCGGGTCCTGGGACCCCCACACACTCCTGTTCTCCTGGCCCCTGTACGCAGTCTCACAAGGTGGCATCTTCGGCACCAGGGACGCCCACTCTCAGAGGCTCACCAGCAGCACGCGCGTCCCCTGCCCGGATCCCAAACGCCAACACTTTACCCAGATGAGCTGTTTTACTGAATCCCAGCCACAACGCCCAATTTCTGTTACTGTCCATTGTAACAGCATTGTATAGTTTTGGCGTGCAGACAGTCCATATTTTTCTTAGAAAATCAAGATAATGTCAACCCAATGGCCAGACAGCCCTTGTCACTTCTGTTTGTTGACGCAATCTCAGAGAATCAGACTTCGTAAATGCGAAGCATCAAAATGAAAGAGCTAATGATGCTAATGCTAGTGCTCATGATGTGCTACCAACGATGCTTGGTCTGCATGGAGGCAGGACCGTTTTTGTTTATAACTTTGACTCTAAAACATGCTGTTGGACTCCAACACAAATGTCTGTAGTTTCTTCTGAATGACATACAAGAACTTTATACAACAAAAAAGCACTTTAGGTTCCTGCCCTACCTTCTTCCTACAGATAAATGCACCAGCATTTTTTGCGGTCTGGTTTATTTTTTTATGCAATATGTCTTTATTACAAATCTCCCAAGTTCTGATTTAGAATGTTTCGAATTAGTCAAGACATATATACTGCAAAATGTAATTTTCTTAATTTTTTTCTTACAGTAAAATTATCAACATTTATTTATTTATTTGTTTACTCTTTTTAAAAAATTGTATCCTATCCCCATGTACATGCATAACTTTAAATATATATACATATATACATACACTACCATTCGCAAGCTGATCTCATGACGAAAACGTACCTGTGGGAATTTTTCCGCAAGTCGTGAAATACGTACTGCCAGTAGCGCTAAAAGAGTGTTTGTTTTTCTCCAGAACAGATGAGCATGCATATGGTACGTTTTATGTGACATTGGTTTTGTAGGTGTCACCGCAGTTCTGACTTGCAATGTCCATTGAGTGGCGCTATAAGTCTAATTCTCTGTGACGTTTTAAATAACGTACCATCTGAACTACACCAGTACACCTAAACCTACCCGATAGTATGAACAAAAGCGAATGTGACGTAAAAATGCAATTGCAAGCATGTTGTTTTAGCTTGTTCTCTCTCGTTCTCGATCTCTCATCTTTCAACTCTTTTATCGTGAGTCATGTTTTTGACAGGATTCATACCAAGGATTCCACATCTTAAAAGTGCATTAAGCGATTTTTGCCAAACAATGTTGATATTTGAAAGCACCAAAACAAACACGCCCATACCCCAATAGGACCTCACCCCTATTTTGAAATCTCCGCCCCACACGTACGTACGCATCCATGGCATAACGACGATTGCAGAAACAAGTGAAGATGACACACAAGCATATTCAAACAAAAGCCAACACGGATAAGTTGTGCAAAACGAAGTAAAATCAATGTTACTCACCTATTGAGAAGAAACAACGCAACCTCGGCATCCGATTCGATCCCTTCCCGCTTGAGCTTCTCTCCACCTCTGGAAAGCTGCTCCGATATTTACGCAGGTCCTACCTCTTGCCTGATCATAACCCTTCTTTTTAATGTAGTTTCTCTGTTATTTTCTTCTTTTTATCTGCCATCTCTCTCTCTCTATCTATAGTTGATATGCTAATATCTGTCCTGTGCACTCAAATTGAGCGCTCTCTTCTGTCTAACATTGCAAGACTGTCTTACTGCTTATCGGCTACAAAGTGTGTTTTGGGACTCGGGCCGATGCTGTGGTCAAAAGCATTTTTCAAAAATCACTTAGTGCAACTTTAAGCCCATGTCGGCTGAGCTACCAAGCAAGCTTGTTACGTCTGGAAAGTGAACCATATGGAGCTGTAATCATAACCGTGTATGAAAACAATTACAAGTGCTCAATGTTTTACCGCCTCTAGTGTTGATTTCTGTTGGAAAATGCAGTGATATATTCTTATTGTTAAGTATTTCGCATCTTACGAAAAAGTTCCAACAGGAACGTTTTCATAATGAGATCAGGTAGGCCATTCAAAAATGTTGAATTTTTTAAAAAAGTTTTAGAAGTCTAACCATGGTTGCAGTTATTTGATAAAAACATACAATACAAATTGTAATATTGTGAAATAGTATTACTATTTAAAATAGCTGTTTTCTATTTTAATATTTTTTTTAATGTTTAAATAACCGTTGGGGTAAACAAAAAGATGCTTATTAAGAAAATGATTTTTGCAGTATAAAGGCCTTTTCACATTGTCTTAACAAACTGCAATGCCTCCACTGGTGCATGAGCAGTTACAGTAGGTTTTCCTGGACCCTCCAAAAGACTACTCCAGCTAATATCAAAACCAGCTTTTTTAAGCAAGTGTTTCTTCATACACAAATCAGTTTGCTGATATGACACCTTCGCTGGCACAGATGCGTTGTGCCCATTTTTACCGGTTGCTTGTTAACAAGACAAAAAAACTCTTCAGCATCAAGTCTGTTCTTCCTAACTTACCTGACAAAAGCAAGTGCTCTCACTTCATGCATGACATAAAACAGGGAGATAAGCAAATGTATAGGTACCGACTACAGGAAATGTTGTTGTACATTTTAGTTGTAATTTTTATTAGTACTTTGTATTTAATGGACATTTTGCTACTTGATGTGCATGTGATGTAAGTCTTCCATGCTTAATGTGAATCCTAGGATAGTTGTCATGTTAGCGTAGATACTCGGACTCCTGAGGATGATAGCTTCCACCTCTGATGAGTTTTTTTATATGCTTGAGGACAATATTTTACCCATAACTACTAGGACAGGAGTTTTTCTTTATGTCACACCTGCCAGAGGTGTGTTGCGGGTATGTTATAGATGTGTAAAGTTTACAGAGGTACAATATGGCAGTTAAACGTATTAGTTGGATTTATCTTTATTGTAATGCTGGTTAACTCTTGTATTACCTCTGTAGAGTGTAGCATAAGCTAGAGAGAGATTTCTCTGTACGAGTGAACTAGAAAAGAATGTAACTGTGTCTTTAAATGTTGTATGATAAAGTTCAGGGAATTGTTTTTGCTCTGTTTTCAAGGCAGTTCTCAGTTTTTCACTAAAACACAAGTTTTTTAATGAAAATATGAAGACATTCCTCTTTCAAAGTGGGTTTTGATATTTCAAAACAAATGGGCCATTTCTTTGAATTGGATTTGGATTTGATATACATTTTTTTAACGATTGATACATCTTTCAATGGTCAACCTTTGACACTTTTGATATGAATGAGAATGTTTGTACTCTTCGCTGATAATATTTTTTATATTATCAGTTGGTGCTTGTACAGGGTATCATACACAGAAGTACAATAATCTGCTATTCAAGACCAGCAATCTACAAAAAAAATCCACATACATTGTGCAAATGTTTTTCTTCATTTGAGACACTATTGTTTACAGTTAAACAAATTAATTACTGTGAAATTTATTTTTATTCTATTTCTAGTGCATTTTCAAATTATGTAGCTTTGCATTTTGAATTAATTTAATTTGCTTCTGTCACTGTGATAGAAATGATTTGTCGTTGTTCATTTTTTGCTACTCTGGCACAGATTCTAAGGAGTTTTCTGGATGTTTCCTGTCAAGCACAATACTGTTATATACCACACCTAAAAACAGTTTAATATCTTAAAAGCGTGTTTTTTAAATAAAAACATTTTATTAAACTACAGCAGATCATTTTACATTAGTAACTTGTCTATAATTCTGAATGATCTTGATTCACAACAAGTGCATAAATGTTTCAGGAATGTGCCTTCATTTATTGTTCAAAGTAGCAAAAATGAAAAGGTTATTAAAATATAGCCATAACAAACAGGTAATATGCTTCTAATATCTGGTTTAATACAAGAAAATAAATGCATCTTTTTAATATTGGTTTGCTTATTTTATTCGTTTTCGTTTATTTACAGAACTACTTTTAAAACTAGATTGATTTTGCTGCATTTTATGTGTATTTTCTATGTTTATTTTTTTTATTTTCATATTGTGTATTTATGTTCTAATTGTCTCAACAAAAAACCTCAGCAACCTCAATCTGCACCTGCTATGGTTTATACAAAAGTACAAAATTGTTACTTATCTACATTTACTAAAATGAGTAAATATGTATTTAATTGTATACTTAAAACTCCTGTTTGTTTCATCTATGGCCCTCAAGATGACCTTCACTATGGCATTAGTCCATAGATTATAATGAATGAAATGAAACAACAGAATCCTGTTCTAAGACACAGACTCTTTGTCCTGTGGACATCTAAACTACTGAATGTTAGCTTACCCCTAAAAATACTGACACAGTCAATGTAAACTGGGAGTGGTGGAGTCACTTATTGGACTGAATGAAATTTGTCCATCTGTCTATTTATTAACATTTGACTACTATTGTGTCTTTTCTGACTTGATTTACAGTCATTTGTAAGCTATTTCTAGTGTTGTAGTGTACAGTAATCGATGCATGTTTGTCTTGAATGGAACCCTTGTACGTTTTCAACTTGTGATGGTTCACTCTGTTACTGTAGCATAGAAAATATAATAAGGAATGGAAAGAATTTATATATAACTCATTTGTAATCACTGCGCGGGGTGGGGATGAATATTAAAATGTTTCAAAAGAAAATGCTCATGTACTTTTCTGCTTATTTGTTGTCATTAGCCAGCTAACAAAAATATGTTTTTAGAATGTTTTGCTAACATTCCCTTCAAGTTTTTAAACATTATTTCTGAATGTTCTCTGAACATTTAAAACATCATTTTTTTTAATCGTTTAAAAAAAATTATTTAATGAATGAATGTTGCTTTCAGAAATCATCTGAAATTATGTTTAAAAAACATTAGATGAATGGTTAAACTAAAATGTTTCAGTTAATGTTTCACAAACATGTGTGATGTTTAATGGATGTTTTGTCAACGATTTGAGCATATTATTAAAGACCTGATAACGTCTCGGTTACGTATGTGACCCTTGTTCCCTGAAGGAGGGAACGGAGACGTCACGTCGGAGGACCGATGAATTGGGATCTCGCTTAGAGAGACCAATCCACTTCGAGTGTAAACTAAATGAGCCATTGCACATTGGCATGCGATTATTGCATCCAGCTGCCGCTGATCACAGCGTGAGTATAAGTAGCCAGCAGGTGCATCGCATATTCAGGTTTTCGCTGAGGAGACGAGCCGGGATCCGGCCACTCAGTGGTGGTACAGCAGCCGTGGCGACGGGATGACCGACGAATTGGGATCCCTACCAAAAGGCCACAGATACTGCCCCTTCCAGTGTCCCGTGGAAGCCTCCTGCGCCGTTACTTTTTGGTGCAGGTTAGGGCCCCCATAGGAAGACCAGTTACTGTTGCTATGGCACTACCCACTCAGTAGGACTGGATAAAACTGGGAAAACGTACCCGTTCAGCTTAGAACAGGAACGCTATGGAAGCCCTGACCTTCCCGAGGGAGGTTTAGAAGCAGTTACACATATGGACAATAGTCAGGTGCATATGGAAGATTGGAGGTGATTGTAACCCTCTCGGAAGTATGGGCATCAGCTGCCTTCACTGCTGTGAGGTGGATGCCCCTGAACTTGGGAGGAGGCCAGGCGAACTGAATCGCATAGCCGAGTCAGATGGTCCACAGGAGCCAGCGAGACGGCTGGGCAGCTCCCCGGCACCCAGACACTGTACAAGCGGGACCAGACCACCGACATACCCGCGGTAGGGCAGCGAGGTGGAATGCAGGGACCTGGCCCGTGGCGGACCGAGGAGGGGTCTGAGTGTACGGTGCACGCTTACCTGGTTCCATAGTTTGGCAGAGGGTGCGTGAGTAGAGCCTTTGATGATGCTCCCGAACCGCCCACTGCTGCCTGCTGGCGAGAGGGAGGATGAGTGGGGAGTTGATCCGTCCATGACTCTCCATGCCCTCTTGGGACCCAGAGACAGAGACAACCGCTTCCTAAATGGACCAACACCAGCAGATGACATTGCACCCCAAATCATCACAGACTGTAGAAACTTAACACTGGACTTCAAGCAACTTGGGCTATGAGCTTCTCCACCCTTCCTCCAGACTCTAGGACCTTAGTTTCCAAATTAAATAAAAAACTTGCTCTCGTCTGAAAAGAGGACTTTGGACCACTGGGCAACAGTCCAGTTCTTCTTCTCCTTAGCCCAGGTAAGACACCTCTGACGACAACTGTAGCCAAATTCCTTGACACGTCTGTGTGTGGTGGCTCTTGATGCCTTGACCCCAGCTTCAGTCCATTCCTTGTGAAGTTCACCCAAATTCTTGAATCGATTTTGCTTGACAATCCTCATAATGCTGCGGTTCTCTCGGTTGGTTGTGCATCTTTTTCCTTCCACTCAACTTTCTGTTAACATGCTTGGATACAGCACTCTGTGAACAGCCAGCTTCTTTGGCAATGAATGTTTGTGGCTTACCCTCCTTGTGAAGGGTGTCAATGATTGTCTTCTGGACAACTGTCAGATCAGCAGTCTTCCCCATGATTGTGTAGCCTAGTGAACCAAACTGAGAGACCATTT
The DNA here is from genome assembly GCA_027422405.1 of Ptychobarbus kaznakovi. Taxonomy (NCBI): domain Eukaryota; kingdom Metazoa; phylum Chordata; class Actinopteri; order Cypriniformes; family Cyprinidae; genus Ptychobarbus; species Ptychobarbus kaznakovi. The sequence continues at coordinate 11,378,776 of CM049796.1, forward strand.
TGAAGGCTCGGGAAACCTTTGTAGGTGTTTTGAGTTGATTAGCAGATTGGCATGTCACCATATTCTAATTTGTTGAGATAGTGAATTGGTGGGTTTTTGTTAAATGTGAGCCAACATCATCACAATTAAAATAACCAAAGACTTAAACTACTTCAGTCTGTGTGCATTGAATTTATTTAATACACGAGTTTCACAATTTGAGTTGAATTACTGAAATAAATGAACTTTTTCACGACATTCCAATTTATTGAAATGCACCTGTAACCTGTCAAAACTCAAATGGAACAATTCCTTTAGCATTTGAATTTCTGATGCCTTACATTGGGAGGTGACGTCACTCACAGATAACTGTGCCAAATAAAATAATTAATAAATCAATGTGTCGTTTTTACCCCTAATCTCTCACTGTTTGCACTCTGATTGATGCATGTCACCAAAAAAACAATGCAACTCTACTCTTATTTGCCTATTTGCATCTTACCATATGTTTTATTCCTCTCTTGAGGCAGGTGAAAAGCATTTGATTAGTGGTGAATATTGACCAATAGTGGGTACCGTTGTGGTTACCGTTGAGGGTACCTAGTCTCTGAGTGGCAGCTGCCTTTAGCAGTGCCTTTACCTCCATTGTTCAAAGCATTTGGTACAATTGTTTGTGAGTGACGTCACCTCCCAATAGAAACATGCCCTATAGTATGGTCCCAACCCTGACACGGATTGACAGGTTTCCATGTGAGGCATTGGAAATAACCACCACTAAAGACCACGGTCTCTAGCATCAATTGCTAGAGCGTCTCTTGACATCAGGGGAGTCAGGTTTACTGGCCTACAAAGGTTACAGCTGCACAATCTGACTCTGGTTCCTTGCCGCTGTCACCTCTGGTTTGCTTAGTTGGGGAGACTTAATTACCAGCAACATCGTCGAATTGAAAGCACAGATACTATTTGAACTGAACTGAGCTGGACGATAAATCACTGAATCAATGATGAACTGACTTTAACTGAAAATTGAGTGTTTACTTTAGGGATGTGACGAGATTTCGTGGCACGAGATCTTGAGAGATCCATTGTGTCTCGCTGAGATCCGACTGGTCTCGCGAGAACGTGATGATATCCTTGCAAAATGATTTGCAATGTTTACATTAGAGCTGCACAATTAATCGTTAAAAATTGCGCTTGCGATCTTGATTAAAACACCCACACGATCTTATTGCTGAATGACAATGATTCAGCTAAATAACAGAAGTACTGGGATAAAAGTTTATAGTTTTGGTATAAACATGGTATTGTCTACAGTAGTGATCAAAACTAAAGTATCTTAACAGATTCCAGTAGTGAAACAAGTCTTTATGAAATGAGACACTGACTCTTTCATTGATATTTTTTTATTTTGTTCAAATGAATATATATAGTATATATTTTTAAAAGACTTAAGCAATGAACATTTTGGCAGAACCACTTGCAAATTACGTTATTTTGTGAGAGAATCGTGATCTCCAATTTATAAAAAAAAACTGTGATTCTCAATTTATCCAGAATCGTGCAGCTCATAGTTGTTTACATGTTTTTCACATTTTTTTCCCTATATATTTCATCGAGTTTTTTTTTTAAATCTCATCTCGTCTCGTTCTCGTGAACCCAGTCTCGTGTCTCGTCTTGTCTCATGGGATAAGTATCTCGTCACACCCCTTCTATTGTCCTTTTGCATTATTACACACTATTTTCCTATTTAATACTGTAAAGCTGCTTTGACGCTGTATTTTTTAAATATGACAGGCTCTTTAATCATAATACATGGAAAATACAGTAGAAAATGACTTTGCTTTTCAAGTTGAAATTTGGCAGTCACTGTGCATTCGTTAAAACACAAACAGTAATGCAATATTTGGAATTGTGTTTGGATTAGCTCACAATTTGTCACATGTGGAAAATATAACACACAATTGAAAATATAATTTGCAATTCCTTTTGAAAATTGTCTGGAATATACTTCCATAGGCTCTATAGCACAGCACACTGCTCTCAGCTTCAAAGCTTTCTAAGTGTTTGACGATAGTTCACACAAAAATGAAAATCCTGTCAACCTGAGCTCTCGAGTGAGTTTCCACTCTTTTAACACCATCAGTTAATAACTTTTATGGGTGCTACCCTGATATGAGACTGCACATCCTCGATCCACTGGAGCTCCTCATGTTCTCTCGTGTGCACAATCACTATATGATATTATCTGCTTACAGACAGGAGGTTAATATGGCTGTCTGGTGCACTTATCAAACTGGAAAAACTTAAAAAGTGGAGATTATCCAGTCCTGCTCTCATTCAATGACACTGTGACTGCAGTGGTCATTCAGATTCCTGGGCACCACAATTTCTCAAGACCTGAAGTGGGACAATCAAACAGTTCTTGTCTGCCATCTATGAATCCGTCCTCTGCACATCAATACCTGTCTGGTTCAGCTCAGCTACATATCTGACCTCGGAAGACTACGGAGGGTAGTCTGTGCTGTGCGAATCATTGATACAACCTCCCCACTCTCCAACTCATCCAGAGTGACTGGGCTGGCAAAATCACTCGACCCTCACATCAGCAATGACATTCTAACATTTTTAAATGTGACTAAAGTGTCCAAATGCGTTTTGTATCTACTGTTTTCCAATTTTCCTCTTTACTAGATTCCACTCCTTCCTCCTTTGTGCCACACAAACACACATGTATGTTCTGAGGGTGTGTGTACCTTTGAGGATTTGTAGTCTTGACAAACATACGCGAGGAGTGGAAGTCTCTGTCTTACAGGCTCTAAAGTCCCAAATGAATAATCAGATCGGAGCACAACATGCTATTAAGTGATCTTTCTGTTCACTGTGTCCTGTGACATTTCAAGAGGATTTGAAGAAGGAATAAAATGCTTTAAATATGGAAAGATTTCTCTTATCATAACTTGCAGGTAAGAATCAGCAAATCTATCTGTTTATAATTAAAATACTTTTTAATTATATGTTCATGATAAATGATTAAACTCTTTTCTCACTGTTATTTTGTTTAATTGTTTTATGTCTCTCAAGCAGGAAGTGAGATGGGTCGTGTGCTTCTGATCGAGCCGGCAGTTGGCCTGTATGCGTTTGCCATGTTTATGATCTACCCTCTGCTGCAGCAGTATGTGTACCGTAGGCTGTGGTTTGAGCTGAGCGGCACGACCTACCCTGCTGAGAGTCTGTCTCACTGCTCAAACAACCACAGCTATTTCACCATACACCAGGTCAGAGCCTTTAGCTGCTTCAATAATGGCCACTTCTGACTTCTTAAAACCTTTTTCTTTTTCTATGTGAAGGCATTTATCACATGTCCTGTAGATTTAGTGTGTGACAGTTAAGTAAACCAACACATCAGCTATAATTAACTTTGAATCTATAACTTTAAAATGTATAAAATAAAATGTATTTTATCTGATTAATAATAACCCATTTGGTGATGATGCCAAGCTGCTCTCAAACAAACTGTTCTCTGTTATGACAATGACAGCTAGGCCTATTAGGACAGTAATTATTTAGTTTTTTTTTTTGTTTTTTGTAACTAAATTGATTTATTATATACTAATTGAGATTAAATTATGAATATTATTCTTAAATTCCTAGAAAAGACACTCTAAATTAGTTTTCGCTAAATTGATCATATAGGGGAAATAAACATCTGGACATCATCTATAAAACAAACCATTAAATGTTTTTTTTTAAATAATATAACATTTAAGATAAAAAAAATTACATTTAGCAAAATGATGAAATGCCAGCACATTAAATTTACTGGACTAAAACCGGAGAAAAAAACAATACTCAACTAAAACTGAAAAAAAAAAATTAGTTGAAATGATAATAAAAAATAAAAGCTGATTTAAAATATTATTTAAAATTCTAACAGTATAAATACTACTAAAAAAAACATTACAAATAAATACCAGCAAATAAAATAGTTCAGAGAAAGTTGAAATAGCTCAGTTAAAAGTTTAAATAGAATGAGTGTGTTGACTAAACTGTTTGCTTTGTTAACTAGGTTGTTTACATTGATGATTATGTTCATATCTCAATTAAAGATTTCTGGAGAACCGGTTATATTTGCTGAAGTTGAGCTCATGTTTTGTTCTTGTTTCTGATTGTAGTCATTGTGTGTTTAAGAAAATTCCTTTTCAAATAACAAGCTCTTACTGTGGATCTGCTTGTCATTTGATATATTAGAATTACCAGTGTCCTATTTCACACTCACTTTCACTCTCTACATCTCTCACAGTTAACTACACTTTATAGGCATAACTAGACAGAACTCTTAAAAATAAATGCACATAGTTTTATGTTCTGATCTGAAAGTTTTTTTTCTCTCTCCTCTCTCAGGCAGTGCAGAAGGAGACATCAATTTTCCTCCTCAAGAGTGAACTGTGCTTCCTCATTCCCAGTCTCATATCCACGCTGCTCTTGTTGTCATACAGTGACCACCGCGGACGCAAAGTTGCCATCGTTCCTCCTCTGGTGGGCGACGCTCTGTTCGCGCTCTGCTATGTTTTGGTCAGCAGATTCTCCTTCAGTCTCAGTTACCTGCTAGCTGCCTCCTTCCTCTCAGGCCTGATGGGCGGCCCTACCACTCTGATCGGCGGATGCTTCGCTTATGTGGCCGACCTCTGCGGAGAAGATCCGGAAGGACAGAAGACTGTCCGAATGGCTCGGCTGGACATGATTTTAGGGGTTTGGACTGGCTTAGCTTCTCTGTGCACTGGATTCTACATCAAAGCGGCTGGCTTCACCTGGCCCTTCCTCACTGTGGTCTTTCTGCATCTGATAAACCTCTTCTATGTGTTGGTGGTCCTGAAGGAGTCCCTGGTTCTTCCAAACCCCAGTCTGTCTTCGTCCGGCCCCTCAGCTGTCGAAGCGCCTCGACTGCGCCAGTCTCAAACTCTTACCGCCCGTCTGCAGGGCGTCTACCTGCTCTTTGCGGCCTCTAAACGGAGAAGGAATGTAGTGCTGTTGCTTATGCTGGCTGCTTTTGCCTTTTTCAGGGTGATTATGATAATTTTCCATCAACAGGGAAGTATAATGTTTTGTGCCTCTAGTGGCACCAAACGGAATTGCACATATTAAGAAATAATGGATACTTCCAAACAAGTTACATTGACAGGTTATATTACAAGCCGTCTTTAGTTGATACATCGGAATTCACTTAAAAATATGAATGGATAATTATACATAACTCACAGTGTGATTGTAATTGAGCCTATTTCTCATGATTGGACCTTTTATATTTCACAATTTATAGTTTAAAATATTTAAATATAGAAAAAAAGATGAACACTGAAAAATATGTAAAATTAAAAATAAATAAGAATCAGGCTTAAAATAGGCCTGTATACACTACCATTCAAAAGTTTAGGGTCAGTGATTATTTCTACTTTTATTTATTTTGATAAAGAGAGCTTTTATTCAGCAATAAATCAATTAAATAGATTTTTTTTTAATTGACAGTAAAGACATTTATAACTTATCAAAATATTTATATTTCAAGTAAATACCACTATTTTAATAAACTTTCTATTATTCCAAGAATCCTGAAAATTTTTTTATCATTATTAACAGACCAACCATAATTACAAAGATGAGCAGACCAGCTCTTTCCAACTTTGATAATAATAAATGTTTCTTGAGCATAAAATCAGCATATTAAAATAATTCCTGAATGGCCATTATCATAGTGTGATCATGTGACTCTGAAAACTGGAGTAATGATGCTGAAAATCCAGCTTTGACTACACAAGAATATATAGATATTAAATAATTTTTAAGTCTTTTTATTTTAGATTGTGATACATATTTTATATATATATATACATGTATACACACACAGGGGGCCACACAGAGGCTCGCACACACACACACAAGCACACACACACAATATGGCACTGACACACACACAGAGTAATGTGCACACACACACACACACCTACACACACACACACACACACACACGCTTTAGGTCACACATCTCCGTGTCACACACCTGTGTGTTGCTACACACACACATATGCTTTTATATATGTAGTCTCATGTAGGAAAATGTAACTTACTGATCCCAGACTTTTGAATAGTGGTGTATATAAAAGTAAACACACTATACTGGCTTCAATTCCTAATTTTTTCATTATAAAAAATTTTATTTTTATTATGAATAATATAGATAAAAAAATAATTATTATTTACATGTGTGTGTGTGTGTATTATAAAATATGTATAATTAATCTAGAAATAAGATTAATCTATAAAAAAAATTAATCTATGATAATATTAAACATTATTATCATTTATTATCATTGTTATTATTCTTGTGTCCTTCACAGGTAGCCCTGCAGGGTGGCTTGTCCATCTTCATCTTGTATGAGCTGAACACTCCTCTGTGTTGGAGTGAGGTGTTGGTGGGTTATGGTTCGGCTCTCTCCTCTATCATCTATCTGGTGAGTTTTGCCGGTGTGGCGTTGCTGTCTCGCTGTCTGCCTGACGCCTACATCATCCTGCTGGGGCTGACATCTGTGGCAGCCGGCCTCATCATGGCAGCGTTTGCAAAGTCTACCCTGCTCATGCTCCTGGGTAAGACTGAGTTTGGGCATTTATGGAGTTTCTAATGGGCGGCTGGATGGTCTATTTTCAGGTGGAACTATGATTTATGTTTTATTCATTTCAGTGAGGTTGCCTTTGCTGCTGTCCATCATGCCAACTCCTGTCCTACGATCCATGATGTCCAAAATAGTGTCTGGATCTGAGCAAGGTAAGAATCTCAATAGAATAGAATTATATTTCATTTCATTTGTTAGTTTTTTTGTTCATTCCAAGCAAACAAATTCATGTGTTCCCAAAAAATAGAACATTCCAAATTCACATGAACTCTGAATTATTGATGGCTGTGTAAGGTTGTTCCTTGTGGCTGTGTGTTTGTGTACAGGTGCCATGTTTGCGTGTGTAGCCTTTGTGGAGATGTTGAGCGTTGGTGTTTCATTTACAATGTTCAGCAGCATCTATGCAGCTACTCTCTCCTGGTTCTCCGGGTTTAGTTTCCTGCTGGCTGCAGGCCTAACTCTCATACCAGCCACCCTGACCTGGTGAGTAGCCCACCTATACTTCCTAAACTTGTGAAAGCATCTGTATTTATTAAAGATCTATTTTAGACATTATCATCAATTCTATTATTTATGTCAACCCAAATCTGTATGCTGTTGTTTTTGTCTATTGAACATAAATGTTAAAATATGAAGAATTATTACACAGCTCCTTTTATATAATGGCAGTTCATATAAAATGTACAAAAAGAATCAGCGTCCTTTTCCACACTATTTTGAAAAGTGACTGATTTATTCAAAGACTGACAAGCCAATAGCATTCGAGTAAGGACTGTTAAGGAGCATATCATTGGTTGAACGAGACATTCTTTGGTTGTAGCAGAATGTGTAATACAGTATAACACATACACACACAAAAAAGCACACTTTATCGCCATCTACTGGAATAACGATGTACAGTGACCTGACAAGATTGATAACGTTAATTGAATTACTTTTCCCTTTGAAAGTAAAGTAAGGGATTAATCTTATTTTTTCTGTTATTTAATTAGTTACTTCTCATGACTTGCATTAAATGCTGTATAGACTATAGAACAATTCGATTTAAAACAATAGTGGATTTAAGACCAAAATGTAACATCTAATGTTATAATGTAAGTTTTTAACGTTGCCTTCATAAAATACATAAGTCAGTTCAAGAATAATGTATTTAATTTTATATTATTTGTTTAAATGAATTAAAGGAGCAGTTTCATGACTATCCCTGTATTGTTCAGCTGGTCGAGGTTAAGAAAGTATTTAGTAATTAGTGCAATACATTTTAGAGAGATTAAGACCATTTTCAAATACACTTTTGAAGATTAGTAATTATTTTCTAGAGTAATTTAACCAACACTACTCACCGAACTAAGTGGATACTTCTGAATACTTTTGGGTTCAAAAGATTCTAGTCACTGGGATGAATCTATTTGATCTAACCTGCCCCACTAAAAAAGTAGTCCATGTGACCTGTGCACTATATATAATACTTTCTGAAGCTACAGTACTAACTGAATCTAATGCAAACCTAATGATCATTTTTAAGTGCTGTAAGGGCTAATAATTCCCAATGTTGCTATTATGTTTCATTATATTTAAAGTTGTGTCACAGATTACATTTTAAATGTAACACATTTTACACATTTTCCCCTTAGTGTTCTTCTTTGTCTCCGTCTGGATGTGAATGAGGAATCCATCATACTGACAGAGGAGAGGATGGAAAACCACACAGAAATCTTTGAACTACCACCATAACATGGGCACTGGGAGCTCTTTGGCACAATAGTGTCCTCCAGTGGAAAGTTAGAAAATACAGAGAAGTGAAACATCTTTTGAAACATATCCGGAATGGATCACTGTCAATCTACAAGAACTGAAAACTCATCTCTTTCGACACTGTGTGTAGACGTATTGGTTTATTTTTGTCTGTTTGCTCTTCAAATGAATCGCTTCAATTTCCCAATTGTAAGTCGCTTTGGATAAACGCGTCAAATGCCGTTGCAAAATATAAACGTAAACATCTGGAACCAAGAACTCTGCTGTGTGTAGACATTCTTGGTTTATTTTTGTGCACTAAATGAATGGTTGGGTTGTTTATGGTTATAAAGAACAGTTGAAAGACATTGTCATTCACATAGGTGAAAATGACTATAAATGTTTTAAATATATACATTATACTTTTTATTGTAGTTTATTTAATTTCATGCATACTTATTGTATATAAGAATATAAAATTGGCATTTGAAAGTTGTTACACATTGATATATGTTCTAAAATATGATATTGATGTTGTATTTTTTTATAAATAAATCATTTGTAAACCTTGTCACTCTTTCTCGTAAATGATAAATGACATGAAAAACATGACGAATAAGAAGAAAATCATGTACAATTTCTAAATGAATGGCTTGCGAGCATCTGCACACTTTGTGAATATTCAGCGATCATTTCTTCATGAAGTGGCTTATGATGTCCATGGGCAGAGGGAAGATGATGGTGGAGTTCTTCTCGGCTGCGATGGTGCTGAGGGTTTGGAGGTATCTGAGCTGAAGGCCGGATGGAGACTCTGAGATCACCAGAGACGCCTCCTTCAGAGCTCTGGATGCATTCATCTCACCCTCTGCTGCAATAACCTACATTATCACAAACCATTATATTAGGGTGTGACAGCACAAATTGTACATTAAATGTGCTGTATTTTTTTTTGACCATTACAATACATTTAGACATACATTAGTAATGTGTGGCAGTAATACTCACCTTCGCTCTGGCCTCACGGGTCGCCTCTGCCTCCGCCGCCATTGCTCTCTGAAGCTGCTGTGGCAGTTTAACATCTTTAATCTCCACCCGCTCCACCTTGATTCCCCATGAATCTGTGGCCTCATCTAGAGTCATCTGAAGCAGGGAGGAGAATTATGGAGCTACTATCTGACATGCAATTATATTCTTGACGCACAAGCAGGAATGCCTAATTTACCTGTTTTTTTTTTTTTCACTATCACACTCACCTGCATGCTTTGGGAGATGCTTTCTCGATCAGAAAGGACCTCAGACAGGTTCTTGGTGCCCAGGACATTCCTCAAGGTGGTCTGGGCCAATAGGCGAGTGGAGTAATCTGCATTAGACACGTTTGCCACTGAGGCAACAGGGTCACTTACACGGAAGTACACAACACCATCCACAGAAACGGTCACTGAGTCTTTGGTCAAGATCTAAATGCAAACAAAAACAAGACCAATATTTCAGGAACAAAACAAGTGACTGTCTTGATGAGTAGAGTAAATCATGCAGTCCTTTATGCTATTCGTTCAAAAACATTGACTCATTCACAAACTAAAATAATGCAAGTTATGCACATAAGTACATACATGCATAATAAATAATTATTAATAAAAAAATAAGAAATTAAACAGAAACACTGCACAGCAGTTAAACATAGTGGAACAAATTACATTACATTGTAACATTGTACATAACATTAACATTGTGTTTTTATAGAAGGCTATATGTTGCCCTTCTGTGATCGGCTGCACGAATTAGTGATGGTCGGTCTTGAACGATTCGTTCATTTTGAACAAATCTTTAATGTGACTCAAGAAGAACGAGTCATCTCGTGGAGTGATTCGTTCAGTCGCGCATGCGCACAATCCTATAGGTTCTGTACTGGAATTAGTTCACAACGTTCGTTCATGTGACTGCAGTATGAGCCGGAAAGAGAATTTATGATAAGGGCACTCTCAGCACTTGTCAATCAAACTCACATACATAGCCCTGTCTTTGTAGCTAGTAATTAGGAATAGTGTATGGCATTATTACATGAGTTCAAGCACTTCATTTGGTTAATAGCCAGTGAAAAAGCATGTATTGAAACCGAAATTTCCAGAGATTGTCAGCAACTGCACGTAGACTATCAGCGCGGTAAATCTTTATATCTTGAATTGTCGAATCAAACTGGGCTTTTTTCATTTCGTTATGCCTGTCGAGCTATTTTGAGATAAATTCGCCTAGTGCACTTCTCCATTATTTGATTCCATTTTTGTCCATATGATATCTGATTAGATTAAACTTCTGGCACTACTTATGCGCAGATACAAAAAAACAACTTTCCATAAGTGATATAACTTTAGAGAAATAAACAGGACATTTCAATCGATAGCACTATCAATGTTGCAGCATTTTCATCGTTTTCTCAATGCTGACAGGTAAAAGTGTAAACATATTTGTGTGTTTTTAGCCTGTCTTACACTGTTTTAGTCGATATTAAACTTCGTAGCTGACCAGCCACTAAGTTGAATGAACTTATGCAACTTTACACATTTAAAATTACCTATATTATTATTTACTGTTAACGTTATTTTTAATCCCCTGAACACACTACAAACATGATGATCTCTCATGAGACATGAGAAAGCATTTTGGCTGTGTATTTAAACTTCCTTTAACAGGAATTAATATAAGACAATGCTTAAAAACAGTTTAATGTCAAGCTGTTATATTCCGTTAATATTTATTGTCCAACATTAAATTTTTCTGTCATTTTTTTCATTGTGTATTAACTCAGTGTTTATAATGCTAACACTTGAACTTAAATATTTTCAACCGAAAATGACATGCACAATCAAAAATAAAGTCTGTAAAATAAACTGTTAAACTCATCTCAACATTTATTTCAGACTACCACTGATGTGCAGTGCGACAAAAGAATAACTTTATGTTTAAGTATGATACAAATATATATAGGCTATATATAATCTTTAAATCTGTTATTGTAAGTTGGTCAAGCGCGACTGGCTCCTAGCAGTTCAAATGGCGGCGGCAACTGTCACAGCGCGCAACTGTTGTAGGTTGCCAGGTTGAGGTCACAAATGGTTTGAAATGTGTGTATTGTGTGAGGTGATGCGTTTCATACAAGATCTGGCAACTGTACAACCTTGGAATAAAATATTGATGTGATTATTTATATAACTAGATTTGGGCCATACAAATTACGGGAGTTTCCCGGGAGAAATAACAAACGGGAGGAGGGCTCCCGGGGGAAAACAGGAGTGTTGACAGGTATGCAGCAGCACACAAACATGCCAAATATAAAAAAAATAAGTATTACAATGTAAAAGATTATTATTGTGTAGGCTACATAAATATAAAATTGCCTGCATGTCATAATGGATATTCATCGCATATATCAGAATAAGGCTACCTATTTGATAGCGCACGAGCAGCTCCGTTTCCTCTCTGGAGAGTGGAGACTCTTTCAGTCTTTGCTCTTGCAAATTACGCCATGTAAATAGCGAATCTGCATGGCGCAAGCTCAACTGGCTCTTAAAGGGAATGGTAGACGAGACTCTGATTAGTTTATTGCACTTTGCTATGTCCAACGAATGAATGATTAGCAACACTGTGACTGCAGCGAATGATTGTTTACGTCGTAACGGAAGTTCCACCCATAGTTCGCGCAAAGCATCTTTGGGCGTAGGAAAAAGGTGGATATAGGGACAACCCTTTTAGACCATGGGCCATCCGACGTTTTTTGTAAGTTAACGTTACTAGCAAAATTGGATTCGGACACGCCCTAGTGCACCTGCGCAGTGCGCTTTAGACCAAGCGCTTAGATCGTTAAAATAGGGCCCTATATGAGTGAGTCGTTTAATCATTTACTGAAGAAAAACACTGATTCATTCAGGAAAGGTGAAGTCTTCATGAGTGAGTCAATTTACTTCAGGCTGAATTAAAATAGAATATTAGCAATAGTCTGTTTATACTAGCATTGCTATTTCTCCCATATATCTATGTGACACAAATAGTAGTACTCTTTAATATGTTATTCCGAATTCAGCCTCACATTTTGTCATTCAAAAACACTGATTCATTCAAGAAGGAAACGACTGTTATCATGATCAAGTCATTGAATCATTCACTGAAATTATTCATTCGAAAACACAGGAACGAAACGCTAATTACTTGGAGAGCAGCAGTTGATTCAGCTTTGACTTCGCTTGCTGGAAAAATTCAGGTGTTGAATGTAAGTTACTCGATATTAACTTCCGGTTTATTGCGTGTTTAGTTAGTTTACCTCCTGGGGAGGGATGTCAAATGAGACGGTTCGAAGATCCACTTTAACAAACGAGTCCGTGCAGGGGATGATGAAGAAGATACCTAGACACAAGTAAAACATTTTTATTAAAGTTACTTTTTTATAATATGATCTGTGTCAAACATTATTGATTCGTTATTTGAACTAAACTGACTCCTTGTACAGGATTTAGTTAGTTGGCTAAGTTATGTCACATTTATTGTTATAAGAACCAAGTTCTGTGAATGTCCTCAGCTGTTGTAAACAATTGGTACCTGTGCATTTGAGGAACGTCTACGGCAAATATTGATTTGCCTTTGACAACAAGATGGTGTTACCAAGTATTTGTTTAGCTTTAACCTACTGAATCGAAATATTACCTGGTCCTTTGGCTTTTCGGGCTGTTATCCGCCCCAGTCTAAATATGACAGCACGCTCATACTCTTTCACAATCTATAAAACAGTTATCAAACATATTAAGTGGGTTATAAAATATTTGAGCAACAACTGCAAGTGTAAAACATTCAGGCATTGATTTAACTTCCTGCAAGGCTTAGTATTTAGTTATATTGTTTTGTTTTCAAATTAATTATTATTAATTATAGTCAAATTAATAAAAATGGCCATATTTGAGTTCAGTTTTTTATATATTTATTTTGTTTATTATTTGAAAAGAAAGGCAGCTGTGTGATATGAGAGTCCTGAAACCGGTAAGAAACCGTGATAATGATAAACTCTAAAATATAAATGGAAATGAAAAATGTAAAATAGTAATGAAAACTACTAAAATGATACTAAATTAACACCAGGTCCCTGAGAGCCTATAATATTTTTCAGGATTATTTGTTTTGTTTGTCCTATTGTGGTTCATACCTTAATGCTTATGAAAATGCTGATCGGAAATATCAAGATGGAGAAAAATGCAGAGATAATCACAATGATCCATCCACAGCAGCCCAGACCCCCGTTATTTTCACCTGCAACCACAGAAAACGGTGTCGTTCTCAAAAACAGCACATGACTAAAAGTTAAACAGGCCGAATTGTTGAGCTGTGTGAAAGAACTCAGCGCTAATCACATGTTTCATCCAATGCGTACAGCATGTGATTTGATGCTTCACATGGAAGTTATAAATTTGCTAAAGGCAAGTGTCTTGTGGAAAATCTGAACCATGCAGTTTCCAGATTCTTTCCACATCTTAATTTCACTTCATTTTAGGATGACCACCAAAAAAATATAATTAATTAAATACATAAAAAATTGTGTATAGTTTAGGTTCTGTGGCTGTCACTTTCTTTTTCACCATGGTAGCCTTTTTGAGGTTCCTTTAGTCTTGCCGTTACTATCCTGTTAGATATTGCGACATACCATATGTAACACCATTAACTTCAAGCTTAGTTAACCTTTCTTTTGTTCAGATTATAGGATATCTGAACAATTTCTCACTAGGAATATTAAAAATAACACAAACAGCTAGTTGACTTCATACATGTACTGTATATTTCTTTCTTCCTCTTTCCTCATGCAGGTTCAATTGTGATCTGGTGTGGAAAATTGACTGCTTTGCAATCCAAACACTAATGCAAATGACAAATCTAACTGATCATAGTTGGAAAAATACAAACTCAATCGACACCTCAATCGACCACAACACACAAGTCCTGTTGTAGTTTTAGAAGACAAATAGCATATTATACTCTCAGCAAATTACATGTTAAAGTCCGATGTTCAGAGACAAAAGGTTTAGAGTAAAAAAGGTGAGATCATCTTACTGATTAGATTCTGCTTGCTCTGGACTCCTCGTTCCATCTCAGACTCCATGTCCATGTGGGTTTGTTGCTACTCGAGATGTGTAGAAGACTGCACTGGCTTTGTGGGTAACTGAGATATGTATTTGTACTGCAAAAGCACTTCCTATGAAGGGTGTGGCCTTGTCTACAATGCAATTAGAAGATCATTTACAGACTCTAATGGTCTTATGTCACTGTCCGTTATGCAATATGAAGCTGATGTTTGTTAATGAAGCAGTTATGATGATTGTGATTTCTCTGAAACACATCCACTGTGTTTGCTTTAGGCCAAGATGCTTTATTCTTCAAATAGCCAGTGTGCTTCTCTCTATATAGATTTCCAACTGGTTTTTAAAAATATTTTATTGTTTTACTCTTAGTAAAACTAATAAACCAGTGAATTATAAAACAGTCTGGTAGCTAGATCAGTATAAGAATTCAGTTATTTCAACCTGCATATCAGTAAAGCATGATTATATATGTAAATATATAACCTCTAACAAGGAACTACAGCCTCTAATATTATGCTACTAGGGTGTCAAACCCGTAGGCGGGCGCTCTACCTTTAATAAGCAATTTGCTGCTATGTAGGATTTTGTTTATTGCTCTAGACATTCATGTTGTATTGCTAATGTCAATTGTATTTATTTTAAAGTTCATCAATCATGAATTCTATTCAGCAGTTTTATAGTAAAAAGCATGGTTAATTTTCATAAGGGTTGTGATGTAACATTTGTTTTTTTAATAGTGAATTATTATTAACTTAATTAATAAAAGAAATTATATCTGTAGCATAAAGGTGGCCATTAAAGATTAATTGGCTATTTGAATTAAAAGTTTGGTCAAAATAGACTATTAAATAAGAATTTGATAACAGCAGCAATTACCAGGCCTTTGGCTCTCTTTGCATGCATAAATTGATTATTTTGTATTAGCCCGGCCTATGTATTTTAACAGTATTATTCGATGAAATCAAATAATTATTAATTAACCAATCATTATTGCCTCATTGTTTTTATATAATGCATTTTAAGTCATTTTAAAGGCCATTGTTGGCTTAGGTCTTTTTTTATAACCACAAAATTATCTTAATACTTCTTTGTAAATTATTATTTGAAGTAACAAAACGGTAAATTTGCTGTTACCCTGGTCCATGGTTACAAGAACCATGATTTTTTTGGTTTTATTCGTGTTTAAACCATGGCTAATTTTCGTAAGGGAACATAGAAAGTCAGAGAGGGTATAGTTGGGTATAGTTGTCTATCAATTATGATCATTTGCATTCAGCCGCAAACATGAGGTGTGAGCGGGCGCGGATGGCGGAATGGCCAATGGAAAGTTTTATTTTTTTGAGCAACTGGGATGGTGCCCCCCCCTGTGAGTTGGTGCCCTACGCAAACTGCGTATAGCTACTCTGCATATAAGGAGCGGCGGTACTGATTGCAGGAGTCTCGGGATTATTGATATGAAAAAAGATTAAAGTGGTTATTTCACTCGTTCTACAGGACCAAAAATATGGGCATGGTAAATGAACGTACCCCCCCCCCCCCAAAAAAAAAAAAATAAATATATATTTTAGCACAGTCCTCCGAATAAGTTCACCAGCAAAGACCTCAATATGGACTTTTCCAGGTTTTCTCGAACAACCAAAAAGGGGAAATCAGTAATACAACACAAACTTCCTTTTAGCACATTATGTAATATGTATAGTAACGTAATATCTATTTTCTATTTCTAAAAAAATAAAACACAACAATAGCAGTTCACTAATTTCCATAATCTTTTATAATTGACCTGGTATCAATGAAATGGAACGTTTTGAATTTGGTTTAGTTTTTCTGTAGTGACTGCCTACGTTGTGTCTCATTTTAGAAAGCTGCTGTGGGTTCTGTGGTCATTCTGGAAAGTCCTGAGCAGGTGAACGGTGAAGTGACATTCACTGCCAACCAAAAAATTCTGAATAAAAACAAGATAATCTAAGAAAAGAACTTTTATTTCATGATGCTGTTAGAACATACTAGACTAAACCTACCATATTCTTTATTATATTTTATAATATATAATGAACATAAACGTGATTATTGTAGACTCTGAGATCTACACATTGTATACATGCAAAATTCATGGTTCTGACCTTAATATCAGCAATGCTGCACAACTGTAAAATTTGTAACACTAAAGTCACTTTCGAGTTGCAAAGCAGCTCCTTTAAAATTTGCAAGGTAACTTAGGAAAATAATAATAATAAAAGAACAAACAAACAGAACAACTACAGTACAAAGAGCAAACACCTAATTTAGCCAGTCTCAAAGGGTATTTACATGTACAGTATTTGACAGACATTTGAAAAGGTCAGTTAATTCATTAATTTCATGATACAGGGAAAAACAGTTTAGTAAAATTTAGACACCCACGCTATTACAATTTTTGCTCTACTGGTGTATATTTAAAATTAATTTTAGTATTAATTTTTTAAATGATGATGCTTAAACAGGGTTAAGCCCTACTACAACCCCTCCACCCCCCCCCAAAAAAAATACTAAAGAATAGTATTAATTTCATTCAAATACATATAACAAACAGTCCAGCCCAGCCCTCAAAAGTCAATAAAAAATATGTTCTACTAATGCAGAGCTCTAAACCACAAGCTTAATTATTGGAGAGTAGAGCTGCCACATACGTTTTTGAATTTACCCATAATTGCATTATGACACACCTTTTTCCATCACTAAAATCCACAATGTTCATCATTGTTTTCACATACTACACACACTAGGTGGCATAGTTTTTGATATGCCTGCCCTCTGTAACTCACAATGAGTTACTGCCAGCCCAGTGGCGGATGTAGGCCTGGCTGCAGAGAGAAGCTCGAGCCAGCGGCTGCAGGGTAGTTTGTGAATCCATTCGGCTGGGGAGGGTAACTGTCAAGCGCTGATGCAGAGTGAGCCTGCAATCACACACACAAAACAAACATTAACATTTGCATAGAGTAGCAAACTCTTCTAAAATATCTTGCTCGTAATCATAATAGCAGGCATAATAATAACAACATCCAGATACCTGCAAAAGAGCAGATTGCATGGCGGAGTTGTGAAGACCGGAGAGGGCAGCAGGAGATGCTGTCGTGGAGAAGCTGGGCATCCCTGGGGGGAATGACAGCAACCCTGGGAAAGCTGCACCTCCAGGGGCCTGGAGACTACCAGTTAGCCTGAGTAACACATTAAGCAACATTGCATAGACCTATTAATAATGCAGTTATAATGATTATCTTACTAACATAGATAGATTTCACTTGTTTAGTTTCACAATAATCTGTAATACTAAATTCAAAAGCAACCGTGCTATCTGAAAAGCTATCACACATGTGCTCACTACAATAATGCATTTGACAGCAATAATTCATATGTTATATGTTGCTGACAGACTTGGTATCTAAACTTCAAGTTAATCAGCCATTTGACCATAAAAAAATGTTTTGTGGCTATGGTTTGCTTTTGACAGTTATGACTGTTTTTTCCATATCTTCAAGGAACACATACCACTGATAAAATGAAGAATAGAAAATATAGACTTTAGACTTTGCAGAGCATTTCAACTGGAAAATGTTTGACATAACCAGTTCAAGAACAGGTGACCTGCCTTGCTGACTACTACCTACATAGCCCTTTTACGGCAGAATCCTGAGACAAAACGTCAAGTTACTTAATACTCATGATTCCAATAGGTTTTCCCATTAACATGTTGCTAAGCTTTCAGTACAATTACATACGCATAAAATACATAACACAAGCAGTGAATAAAACAGTCCATAAGTGATTCAACTGAACTGTAGTTATTGATACTTTTTTCAATATTAAATTAAATATACACAATCAAGCATAATTATGTTTCCTATATTTTAGAGAAGCCCTTGTGTTGTGCACCTATAATGCTGGCTAAGTAGGCGGCTCACTAGGTTTTGAAACTTATTTCCATAGACAATTCAGATTATACATAATAGTTTAGCACAGTGGTGCTCAGTGCCGTTCCTGGTGATCTACCTTCCAGCAAAGTTCAACTCCAGCCATGCTCCAACACAACTGAACCATCTTATTAAGATTTTCAGGAGCACTTCATAATTACAGACAGATGAACTGAATTATGCAGGTAGGTAGATCTCTAGGAACAGGATTGGGCACCCCTAGTTTAGCATTTTCTGCTTATTTTAAATAAGGGTAACCAACTCTGCTCCTGAAGGGCTTCCATCCTGCAGAGTTTAGCACCAACCTTTTTTAAATACACCTGAATCAATGAATCAAATCCTAATAAACTGGTCTCAGGATTTCTTGAAAATAACAGGCAGGTGTGTTGGAGCAAGTGGGTTGGAATTGGAGTCTGCAGGAAGGTAGTCCTCCAGGAGCAGAGTTCGCTACCCCTGCCCTAAATCAACCCTAGAATAGTATAATCAAACTTCTCTGCTTTTAATACTTCATGAAGTCATGCAACATAATTAAATCGAAAAAAAAAGATTTACCCAGCCTGGCCAACAAGGGCGGGGTTGAAGTTAGAGCTGAATGCAGAGGCGAATCCAGGAAGCACAGGAGAAGAGGAGGGAACTCTTGCTGCTGCTGCAGCTGCAGCTGCTGCGACTGCTGCTGCCTGGAGAGGTGCAACGGTGGCTACTGAGGAAGAGGCTCCTGAAAGCCCCATTAAGGAGGACAGCACTGGACTACCTGCTACAGTGGGCCCTGAGCCTCCAAAACCTGGGAAAGCAGGGTTTGGGCCAGGAGGAAGACCCGGGAACATAGAGGGAGCTGTGGTCAATCCCAGGCCAAAGGAGGAGGGTGTGGGAGCGCTAGAGTGAGCCAGGCCAGAATATACAGATGAGACTGGAGGAGTAGGAGTGGATGGAGTGGAAATGGAGGAGTGGGTTCCAGGGAAATGAGACATTGCTGGAAAATGAGGAGCAGGGCTGCTTCCAGATTGAGAGCCCAGAGCTGAGCAAAGACTGTGGAGTCCGGCTACACCAGCAGTGCTGGGTAAAGAAGATTGTGGCGAGGCAGCACCATGGGCCATGCCCATGGGTCGGGCAAGAACAGCAGAGTTAGGCATTACTAGAGAGCTAAGAGAAGGGGTGCCAGAGCGGGAGGGACCTTTGAAAGCGGAAGGAACAGGACTGTTGCTTCCACTACCTCCACCATGCCGGGCCATGGAGCTGGCATGTTGTTCGTTAAACAAAGCTCCAGCAGGGCTACTCATGGCTGCCTGGGAGGTCAGTCCAGGAGAGGGCTTAGGACTTGGAGCTGCAGGTGCCACTGGTAATCCACCAACACCTTGCATGTTGGGAGTAGAGCGTCCAGGAGTGAGGGAAGAAATCCCTGAGGGTGAGTAACTATGAATAACCGAATGTGACTGGGTAGAGGGAGAGCCAGGGAGTGAAAGTGCTGACTGGGACTCTGAGGAAGGTGGGTAACCCTTCATTGAGTGTAATCCCATAGCTCCATGAGGAGTAGATGTGAGTCCACCAGGTGTTTCTGAGCGGGGCACACCGTGGAATGGAGAAGGAGGGATGCTTGTACTTGGCCCGGGTGTTCCACAGGGTGTTCCAGATGGGGTATGACTTTTGATGACGGAAGGAGTGTTTCGACCAGAAGGGGGCATGCCAGGGAACGGAGAAGGAACTGGTGTGGTGTGGCCACTGGAGTTTGAGGAAACTTGGGGAGAGCCAGCTGGGAGAGGAGGCCCTTTGATGACTGAGGGTGAGGGGGCAGGAGAAAGGGAGGGGTTTACAGGGTTTTGGGATGGGACCATGCCAGGAAAAACCGGAGTGATTGGTGTGGTAGAATGAGGCTGGGAGCTGACTGGAGTAGATGCTGTGGAGTTATGAGGAGAGATAGCAGGTGTGCCAGAAATGTTGGAGGTTGGATTTTGTTGACTGACAGGTCGGCTGTAACCTGAAAATATGAAACAATAAGCACAATTAAATATTAAAAAGAAGAAAGCCCTATGAAATGACAAAGACAAAGGTATCATATGCATTTAAGTTGATTAGTGTAGGATTTTAAAGGCGCATTAGAAAGAAAGAGAAAGAAGTTGCACCATAAGATGCATAATGCAGCAGAGCAAGCGTACACGGTCTAAACAAGGACTGTTAATATATGACATAGCGCCCTCTTGTGATAAAATTAGTTAGGAAAAGTTGTTGTTGCTAACCTATATTAAAGAATTTTCTGGGTTCAACAGAAAATGTAAACTTGTCCCCTAGGTCCCCAAAAAACAAACAAACATCTTGGATGCAGTGAGACACAATAGATTTAAACTATTTAAGGTAATGCCAACAAGGCTTAAATATTATGTGTGTTAATATAAGACTTTCAAACATTTGTGACAAGATACATAAGAAGAACCTTTCACAATAAGAACAATTCTAATGTCGATTTCAGGCATTTTACTAAGTCAAAGTCTAAAACATTAATCTCACCACAAAGATTTAAATAAAATTTAATTTTTGCACATTTGTGCTCTCAAACTTGAAAGTGAATAGTGTAGTTTACTTATATTGCAAGTGCCTTAATGTAACAACTTTTTTAAGAACATTACATTCACACACAAACTCTGGAAAATCCAATATAATACGCATTCTAGAATATGTGCTCTCTATTATCATTCGTGGCATATGGAAATGACCTTTTTAGCTCATATAGATCAGTAAAGAAAGCCCGGAGAGAGTTTTAAGCATGTTCAAATTGCATGCTATAGGTGCTGCAGGCAGATTTAGAGCATGCCGTGGTGAGGTAGCATCTACAGATAGCATTGCAGTCACAGCTGTTAAAGGCAGCACACAGCGCTAGCAACTGCACGTTGTACCTGCCGAATTGGGAGTGGCTCGGTAGGCTGGGGGTGGCACACTGGCGGTGATGACCCCACCCACTGACACCAGACCTGCGTTGTTGTACGCACCTGGGTAGCATCCGGAGAAGAGGATAAGAAAATTCTGAATCCAGTCCCCCATATTAACTTTCATATTGCACACAGACACATTGCTGGCATATGCATGGTCTACTGTTTCTTGTACATTAGGGAGATTATTACCCATACAATTTATTCTTGATAATTGTATTCTAATCTGAAGGAAAGAGTCTTACTTGGAGCGATGGTTGCATGTGGCCTACATGGTGGGATAGGGTATGGCACAGGCCTGTGTGGATTGTACGTTGATGGTGACTAGTGGGAAAAGAGAGAAAAGGATGTAATAAGATGTATGTTGACTATTCAAAATGACATGATGAGATTCTTAGCCATTAATGAACTATCAGAAACAGTCAAAGAACAAATATCTTTAGGCAGTAATTCCTGTCCAATAAAACATACGGTTTGCTTGGTCCAAGGATGCGTGCAGCAATGCCCTTTCCATCCAGGGTTGCATCATCTCCATCCTTTTTGGCAGGCAATCCCTTAAACGTTCCAATAAAAGCCAAATTTAATTTTAACGAACTAAATGAAACAATATGCATTTATAAGGTATTTAATATATTTATTAAGTGAAGAAACTTACAGGGAATGTTCCAGTGACCTGGCTGGGTTTGCCTTTGGGGTAAGGGTTGCCTGGGATCATCCCACATGATGAAATCATCGCCACTGGAGCTTTACATCCCACCTTACACACCTAAACAAATTACAGACATGTACTGCATTCAAATCCCCATTCATTCAATATAGCCTACACTTGGCCATAATGCACAGTTTGTAAATTCACATGAACGAGTACGTTTTACCTGCTCTAGGATTCTTCTTGCATGCTTCCGCTCAGCGAGGTGAGTACGGAAGGCATCCTCCACGGGACGGTAATTTTGGGCATCAGAAATATTTCTGTATAGTATACATTACATATTGCATTGTCGCATTATATTTAATTTGTTTGGATATTTACTGGTGTGCATAATTTCTGTAGTGTAACTTACAGAGCAATGAGTTCTAGTACAATAATTCTGTCCTTTGAGAATGTGAAACAATTAAGGATGTTTGCAACCTTCGTTGTGGGAATTGCAACCATTTTCTGGAGGAAAAAAAACATTATGCAGTTAAATGAAGTCATTTAGCTCAACCAACAAGACTGTATTTGAATGGAATCAATAAGAAACAGAATTCGTACATGTTGCAAGGCTTTGACTGCCTTTACTTGTGGCTCCGCCCAGGAGAAGTATTTCAAAATGTCAATCACCTGAGGAAGGAAGTTTGACAGGTAAGTATACAAGTTACAGCAGAATTAGTTCTCTAACGTTACTGTTACTACATCAACATACCTGTTCACAGGAGAAATACCCATGAACCTGCTCGATAGCTTTGATTCGCTGATCTGTCAAAACACACTTCAGAACAAACACAAATTACAGTGTTAAATATTATCATCTGTTGCTTATTTAATAACCATAATCGGCCAAACTGATCACAGCTGCCTCTTTACAGAAAATACGAGACGACCTATATTACACTGCAAATATAAATACCTTTCTAATTTCGTCCAAGACGATATCAAAGGATTTCTTGTCCATCATCTCTGTCGATGCTCTGATCACTATATTGATTACCAATTCCTCCTACAGCATGTCAATGACGAGCCTTCATTCACCTGCTGATGGGATACTTCATGCAGTTGTCTTGTTACACTTATTCACAGCATCAATATTTGGATTCGTCAACTTTTTGCAAATTATCTTTCCTTTTAGTGAACCCAGAATTATTTCGGAGAGTTTCAGCAAGTACAAGAAAAGGCTTGCGGTCTCTTTAAGTTCAGGCTGGCATCATGACATGAGGAACAATAGTCCAGTGCTAAATCCACACAAACTTCTCAAATGCACCATTCTTCACATATATGCATGTCTTTTATCATGTTTGCACGATTACAAATTTTTCTGACGTGATTGAAGATCATAGTTCACGGGCTAGTTTTGTTTATTTTGATTGATCGTCGCTGTTTGTTGGGGTTTAGCAGAGATGCTAAGGCTGTAGTTCGTGTGCGACTTCCTTTGTCAGGACCCCGACATGAGAGTCTGTTTCTAAATACGCCTCAAGAGGAGTTGACTATTTCTCGAAATAAATAACTTTTTTTCTAAACTATTTATCAATTATCTTATTATAATATCAAAGATAATATTACCTATTATCAAAAAACTTATATTAATGGTATATTTGTCATACATTTTGACAATTCTGGGGTTTCAATTTAGGTAGGTATCACATTCTCATAATGGGAACATTTAAATAAAATAGACATTATTACGTTTATTTGTATTAATTTATATAATACACATTAAAATCAATACAGAGAGTGAAGTTCTGAATGGATTGTCGTAGTTTTCAAACAGGCGCGTTCCCGACACCTAGGCGGAAGTAAACAGCTCCATGTAAAATATGCTCTAGTTCAGTTATTCACTTTTGTTTTATTATTTGGTTAAAATGGACAGGTTTGTTTGGACAAATGGGCTACTTGATATGAACGAAACGTTAGTAATTCAGCAAAGAGGAGTGAGACTTTACGATGGCGATGACAAGGTATGTTTTTCGTAGATAGTTAGTGTGGATTCAACTGAAAGTTATGAAATGACAACCATGTGGAAAATACTGACCTCACAATGATGTAAAAATTACAGCTAAACACATGTATATTTTAGATTATTGTTTATTAATGCTGTTAGAGAGAGTTTGTAGAATTCGATATGTGGTAATACAAAATACAGTAATGAGTTATGCGTTACTTGAATAGATAATAATGCTCCATAATATCTTGTTTCCATATTGACAGGCTAAACTTGATGTGGGAGTCGTTCTTCTTAGCACCCACCGCCTTCTCTGGAGAGACCAGAAGAGTCATGTATGTCATCTTCAGTATCTTTTTACTTCCTTTTTATTGTCATGTCAATTTCTTTAAAATTATATCAAACTTTTCTCTCACTCCTAAATGTCGTTTTGCTTTAAATAAAGAACAATGTCTGAAATATCTAATTTCTCTGTAGGAATGCTGTATATGCATATCTTTGTCACAGATCATATTCTTTGAGGAGCAAGCAGCCGGCATTGGAAAAAGGTGACTGCACTTTAACATCAGCATGCAATTAATGCATCTGACATGTGTAGCATGCTATAATAATACTATTGGGATCTACACAACCCTTTATTAATCTATTATATCAAAATAAACTTTTACCTTTCCAACCCTGCAGTGCCAAGATTGTCATTCACCTGCATCCAGCCCCGGAAAATAAGGAGCCAGGCCCCTACCAGCACAGCAAGTACTCGTTTATAAAGCTGTCCTTCAAGGAACATGGGCAGATTGAGGTCAGTAACTGAAGGAGTGGTGTCACAAATATTTCAACTGAGATGATGCTTAGATTAATTCTGCTTCCACGTACATAGAGCTTATCACTCACTAAATCTGGCTTAATACAGTTTGAAGCATGCACTATAAGCAGTCGTGACGTTTAGAGAGGAACGGAGCAGAAAAGAAAGGTGTAAATAACTTGTGCTGTGTTTGGTGTGCAGTTTAACAGACGTCTAACTGAAGAGATGACTCAGAAACGATGGGAGAATACACCGGTCTCGCAGTCCATCCCCACAGGAATAGGACCTAAGGTTAGCGTAAACTGAATCTTTTAATGATACATTAACAACTAAGTTTTGTTTGATTATTTCTGTTAATTTCACTTTTTTTAAATAATAACAAATTGTATTATTTTGTATATATTTATGCATTGAACAGTTATTATAATTATCCAGTGATATTTTATGATTTATATGTATATTTTAATTATTTATATGATTTTATAATATTTATTAATATTTTGAATGACCCTTTATTATTATACTTTTAATTTTTGTTTGTTTTAGCAGTTGTGTTATGTACTTTTATTATTTTATTTAGTTTAATTTTAATATTTATATCTGGCTTTCAATTTAAATTAGTTTTATTTTTTAATTAAATCAGCTTTATTGTGTCAGTTTTGCTTTTAGTAATTTTACTAAAATAATTTTTACTGAAATAAGTCAGAATTATTGTAATACTTAAACATCAATTTATTTATTTCAGTTAGTTTCCAAATAAACATTACTAATTTTCTTTTTTTTTCATCAAATATTATATTTATATTTGTTTATTTCAGCTTTAAGTTGCTAAAAAAAATATAATTAATAATAATATAATATTATTGAATAATATTCAATAATAATGGATTTAACTAACAATAACACTGTAGCTATATATATATATATATATAATATACATGGTTTTGTGAATAGCTGAATAATGTAAAAATTGATTTGATTAATTTGAGTTTAATAAATTGCTAAAGCTTTTAAGCTATTATGATTTCTTACCATATAAATAACTAAGTTGCATCAGCACCAGATACAACTGTCAGCTGTTCTTAATTGGAAAATAGCATTAATTATTTTAAATAAATATTCATACTGGTGGCTCTTTAAATAAATACAAATAAATATTCATACTAGCTGATCTGATGACACTTCAGAATAAAATAAATCTTTGGGAATTGCCTGTTAATTCTGTTTTGAATAAAAAAGATGCAGTCTATATTACAACCTCAAGGTGGCACTGTAATAATGCTGCTTGCCATTTGTAATTTGTGATATCGTGCTGTTCTAATATTTACAAAATATTGTTTTACCTTTGATATGTTTTTGTATTATTATACACTATAGATATCTTGCAACATTTGTATAGCTTTTTTTTTGTATCTTATAAAGAACAGGCTGTGGCCCTGAAGCAGTAATCCCTGGACAAACCCTTTCCTTCCTGTTCCTTTGTTATATTTATTTCCATGTTTTGTGTGTGTGTTGTGTGTGTGTGCATGTTTAACAAAGAGCAATGCTCATTTTTTTTCTCTCCTGCTCTCTGTGGTTCTGTAGGCAGGAAGAACACGTGCAGTGGGGATTGTGGGTATTGAACGGAAGTTGGAAGAGAAAAGAAAAGAGACAGATAAAAACATTTCTGAGGTAAGAAAGAGAAACAGGCTGAGAGGTTGTCATATCTAACATACAGCACTGGGAGACCAGCCTGAGATAATCAGGAAAGCTGTGGGCGCCATGGCCCCCTTTTAAGGGGCCACTAATGTTGAAAGAAAGCGGGACCCTGTTTTTAATGCTAGATGACCTCATAGCTCTGATTAGCTTCCTGGCACAACTATAATGGAAGATAAAAAGAGTGCACCGCGGTGGGATATCCTGTTAGGTGTGGGCACACTTACAGGTGATTTCGGCCCTTGATAAAGAGGTGTTTTGGATATCATTTCTGTCATGTCTCTATTCTAACATCTCTCTATTCTTTCAGGCCTTTGAGGATCTCAGTAAACTGATGGAAAAGGTCAGTCACTCAGTACGTCGGTGGGTCGGCCTGTTACCCTTCACAATACAGCCATGGTCAAGTTTATTGCTCTTGATTTAGCGAATCACTATCTTTCCCTGCAGGCCAAAGAGATGGTGGAGGTCTCCAAATCCATTGCTAACAAAATCAAAGACAAACAGGGTAACATTACAGAAGATGAGGTGAGCTTAAAGACCCTGAGGGGCTTGGTTTCTGAAGCATCAGTGTTTCATCATGTGATTGGCTGAGATATTTGACATTAGCCAATCATTAATCAAATACTGGATTTTATACATTACTGCTCACAATTTGGGGCAGTATGATTTTTATTTATTTATGCGGTCTTATGTTGAATCCTTCAATGTGATAAAACAGTAATATTGTGAAATATTATTACAATATTAAATTACAATTTGAATATATTATATATTTTTTTTTTTTATTCATGTGATGGCAAAGCTTCATGTGAATGATGCTGAATTTTCAGCATCATTGCTTCAGTCTTTAGTGTCACATGATTTTTTAGAAATCATTTTAATATGCTAATTTGCTCAAGAAACATTTCTTATTATTATTATTACCAATTTTGATAACAGTTGTACTGATTCATATTTTTGTGGAAACTGACAAATGTTGTCGTGGTTCTTTGAGTAGAAAGTTCCAAAGATCAGCATTTATTTAAAATAGACATATTTTTAAACAGTGCAAAAGTTATTATCACTTTTGAATAATTTAATGCATCCTTGCTGACGTATTTATTTTTTAAAGTTACTGCCCCAATTTTTTAAATAGTATTGTATATACATATGAACTTGTAAGAAGAGCATTTTTAAAAGGCTGTTTTCTCCTCAAAGTCTATTACTGCTTTGATCCTGCTTAAGTTAATAGGCTTTCTTAGACTACATGTAGATAACAGCTGTTATATTTATTGTTATTGCTACATGTTTTGTTTTATTTGGCCTCCATATGCACAGATATGCTTCTAAAAGGTTAGATATCAGTCCTTCTCTCTTCAATAAAAAATACATTCGGTAATGCACCTTTGTGTCGTGTTGTCTGGCTCAGTGGAGTGTCTATAAATCCAAAGCTTGGCAAACATTGGCAGTGTAATCCACTCAGAGCTCAGAAATCCCGGTCGCTCGCAACACACAGTTACATTACAGGGGCATCGAGGGCAAGGAAATGAGACTGTGACATAAATAGAACCTAGAATTGAGTTGAAAAGCAGCCAGGATTGAGATCCACCATGTTTCTTAAGTGCAGCATTGCATCCAAATAGACACAAATATTTATTGCACAGAAAATGACCAGTTATTACAGAAGTCCACAATCAGATGAAAAACTTTGCCACATCTAAAAATGAGTTGCGTTGTTTTGTTCCATCTGTAGAAATGTTGAAGTTCACATGCTAAAACTGGAATTTCTCAGCATTGATGGTAGTCTATAACAGCCAGGCATGCTCATTTTTCTTATATTTAGTTAGTGTAGAGCTGCAATTATAGTTTTCTTGTTTGTTTTGTGTGCCATCTGACAGACTATCCGCTTCAAGTCTTATTTGCTGAGTATGGGTATAGCCAACCCAGTGACCAGAGAGACACACGGCTCAGGAACACAATACCACATCCAACTCGCCAAACAGCTGGGAGACATGCTGCAGGCCCCGCTGGAGGTAATAAACTGTGTGTTTATATATTTCTAATGCTTATCAAGCAGCTTTGCATGGCCACCTGCATATACTCCACTCTTCAACAGTTTGGGGTCAGTAAGATTCTTGATTGAAAGAAATTAGGAGTCAATACATTTATAATGTTACAAAAGGTTTCTATTTCTCGTAAATGCTGTTCTTTTGAACATCAAAGAATCCTGAAAATATTCCACATAAATATAAAGCAGCACGACTGTTTTCAATCCTAATAATAATAATAATAATTTGTCTTCACATCTGTTTCTTCTCATTATGCAACTCAAATAAATATTTGATATTTTTTTTTTTTTTTGAGTAATTTAGCTGTGTATTACTTATATGATATTGTAAAGTTAGCTCATCATTATCTGAAAATCATCACCTTGTTTGGGGTTTAATTTGCAGTAATAACCAGATGACTGTACATTCCGTCTTACTCTGCGATATTATCTGTCTCTCTATAGGAGCGTGGAGGAATGATGGCCCTCACTGAAGTGTACTGTTTGGTGAACCGAGCCCGTGGTATGGAGGTAAGATGAAGCTGGACTCATCGGTGTGTCTTGTCATTGAGTTAATCAGATCTGATCTTGATCTCCTTCCCAGCTTTAAGAGTGAAGCTGATGATGGCACAGCCTTCTGGAGAGTAGAGAGCAAGCTCTCACTTTAAATGCGAGTGTGATGCATTGGTTTGGTTTGCATCCATCAGAAGCAAGTTTATTTCAGGTTCTAAAATGTGGTATAATCCCCAAACACCTAATGATAATTATGAATTAATAATCCAAAATATTGGGGGGGGTTTGAAAAACACCACCATTCAAAAGTTTAGGGAAGGTAAGATTTTGAAAGCAGTCTCTTGCTCACCAAAGCTGCAGTTATTTTTTTTAATCAAAAATACAATGACTTTTTTAAATAATAGTTTTTATTACAGTATTTTTTATTAATTTATAATGTGTAATGTAATAATGTAATTTGTTCCTGTGATGCAAAGCTGAATTTTCAGCATCATTAATCCATGCTCCAGTGTCACATGATCCCTCAGAAATCATTCCAATAAGCTGATTTGCTGCTCAAGAAACATTTCTTATCGTCAATATTGAAAACAGTTGTGCTGCTAAATCATTTTTGTGGAAACCATGATTAAACAAAGTTCTTAAGACATTGTAAATGTACTGTCACTTTTCAACTGAATGCATCCTAAATAAAATAATTATTTTAAAGTATCCTTTTAATAAAAGAATCATAATGACATTTGAAAACCGTTTTAATGTGAACACACACAATAAAAAAATATTTTGGGTCATTTCTTTTTAAATATACATAAATATTTATGTAGGTCTATGGTGTTTTTTTCACATTCTGGATGGATTTTTTCAAGGCGTATAATCTGTCTCTGGCTAATTTCTTCACAGCTTCTCTCTCCAGAGGACTTAGTCAATGCCTGCAAGATGTTTGAACCACTGAAGCTTCCTGTACGGTAAGGGTGTGAGCATTTTTATTTGTGTTTGTGTGAGTAAAAGTGAGCAAATGTGGATGTCTGTGTAAGCCATTCTTTGTAGGCCACAGCAGGTCAGCGTGGGATCGGTCAGCCACTTCCTGGCAGACTTCCTGTTTTCAGGACCCATGTCCGCCCTCTGTCTGTTGACTACATTTTCCACCTTTCAAAAGAAAACAACCATTTGACTCACAAACCACAATTAGGTTGCATACGATTAGATTACGAAGCAATGATATCTTGTTGGGTTCTTAAGTAGTTAGCAACATAAACATAATTTCTCTTTCCCTGTCAGGTTGCGAGTATTTGACAGCGGGGTGATGGTGGTTCAGCTCCAGTCCCACAGTGAAGAGGAAATGATTGCCTCAGCTCTAGATAACGTGAGTGCCGTGCCATCATATTCCCCCATCTGTGAAATCACTTATGTGGCCATTCGAACATCATGCAGCAACTTCCTGTCATGTTTAATTACAGGTTTGTAGAGTGGAATTTGGATCAGATTTATAACCACAAACTTATACAGCCAATTTCTTCCTCTTCTGTTAAATGGTTGTGGTTAGGAGAGTGAGAGAAGTTTCCCGTTTCATACTCCTAGAAATCGCATGAAATGAACCACCTTCAAAGTGCTTTTGGACAAGACACAGCTAGCAGATGTGATTGGGGTGGTGTTTTAAGTCAAAGAGCTGGAATGAGAGGCGTATCAGATTAGAAATTTCCATCCCTGAAGAGTCCAAGACAGATGTGGTAAAGGAGAGGAATGTTCAAAAAAACAAAGCAAGCATATTTGAAGATCATTTGACATGAGTTGGCATTTATTGCTCTTTTCATATTGAATCAGCCATTAAATTTGGTATATACAGTAGCCAGGTGAATCTCACGAAACCAGTCAAGATCACACCTGGGTCATATTTTACAAAAAAATAAGAATAATAAATTAGACTCAGCTTAAATAAAGCCTATTTTAGAACAATTTAAATATTTAGCTAAATAAAATTTTCCACCAAAATGTTTGTTATTGTGATACAAAAAAATTACAAAATCTCATGCAAAATGTAATTTTTTTTTAATTGGAATAACTTTTTAATTGCGTATGATTTGGAAACATTATGATTAAACAGAATTTTATATATATTGATATTAGTGCTGTCAAACGATTAATCACGATCAATCAAATCCAAAATCTAAGTAGTTGTTTACTTAATATTTGTGTGTGTACTGTGTATATGTATTATGTATATATAAATACTCACACATGCATGTATTTATTTCAGAAAAATTGTTTATATGTATGCACTATATTTATTATATAAATTATGTGAATATAAATATATTCATGTCAAAATATATACTGTACGTGTCTGCATTTATATATACATAATAAATACACATAGTACCCACACATTTATTATGTAAACAAAAGCTTTTATTTTGGATTCGATTAATCATTTGAAAGCAGTCACAGCACTAATTGATATAAATACAAATCGAATGAATTTCATTTGCTTGTCATTTTCTATAATAAAAATGAATGAAGATGCTTAAGTGCATTATTGTTAGTAGTATTTTGGTCAAGAAATTTGCTTGATTGTCATTTAAAAAAAGAAAATGAAAAGAAAAGAAATGAAATTCATAAATTAATTTCTTCAACTTTTTTCCTTTTAATTCTAGTGTGAGAAACTGATACTAATTAAAAAAAAATGTATAGCCTGAATGCACTGTAAGTCGCTTTGGATAAAGCGTCTGCTAAATGCATAAATGTAAATGTAAATTTGCTTTATAAACTCACTGTGACACATTTATCTAATCGAAACATAGTATTGTATATTTTTAGCTTTGGCAATACCCCCAAACACAGAGCGGTGGTTTTTGTGGGCCTCCATCTGGTTTAATTGAGGTTTCCTTCTCTTTTTCCTCTCCCAGGTGTCTGATAAAGGCTCCCTCACAGCCGAAGAGTTTGCCAAGCTGTTGGGACTGTCAGTTCTCCTTGCTAAAGAGAGGTACAGGAGACATCCTTTTCCTTATTTCATCAATAATTCATCCTTCAAGTGTCTTCTCACTATTTTGATGTATTGCTCTTCTTTTCAGGTTGTTACTAACTGAAAAAATGGGTCACTTGTGCCGAGACGATTCGGTAGAAGGTCTGCGTTTTTATCCCAACCTGTTCTGACACATGAAGCCGATATGTTATCGAACCCGGCTGGCTCTTAGCTCCCGCTGGCCCTGGATCCTTCTCAGAACTGATAACTGACTAGCTGTCGCTCTGGACCCAAGTGGGCACCTACTTACCCCTGTGTTTGTCAATAGGGTCTTTCATGAATGTTGGTTAAGATTCTTGCGTATGTTACAGCATCTTTTTTTTCTAACATGTTTAGTGATTTCCACAGCCTCTAATGAAAGAGGGATGACAGAGGACACAGTTTGTTGTTGAAATGAGTTATGTTGATATTGTGTGTGACTCCAGCACATATATTTGTCCATAAAATATGTGTGCATTACATGTGCATTAAACTGTAGTGTAAACACGTGAGAAAGAAGGAATTTTTTATTTTATTTAAAATTCTAAAAAAACACCAGAATAACCAGAAAATGTATCAAAACATCAAACTAATTCAGTGACACTTTTGTAGAAAGCAATCTGCTTTTCCCCTTATGGAAGCATGGCGTCTTCCATACTTATTTTGGACTGTTGTGTAAAAATAATATTTTTAAAAAAGCATTTTCTGTCTTTGGGTTTTATTTCATGTTCATTTGTCTTTTTTGATTATTACTAGTGTGTTATCACGTTTCATTGGCGTTTTTCATTCTGCTGTATCATATCAGATGCTTCACCAGCGTTGTTTGTCTTTTGTGGCACTAATTGGTAGTAACTGAGGAATTATGTTCTGTTTTTCTAAGGTCTTTCCATGGAAGCATGTGAGACAGTAATAACAACTGCGATTACATTGAGTAGACTGTTCCTAAATGTAGTTTAATATATTAATGAACTTAAAATTTTGCCTGAAATGCCAAGCTCATCTTGAGACAGACCTCCCCATTGTGAGGAGATTTATTGAGGAGAGGTTTTTTATTAAGCAGATGATTCACCGTCCACCTCTGACATTTATGTTTGGTAGCTAATTGGCTGTATTAACAGAACGCCTTGGATTCACATTGAAAATGTATATTATGCAGCTCTTCACAATTTGTTGGCTAGACCCAAATACTAAATCGATTTTTGTGGAGACCAGACCGCATCCTAACTTAATTTCCCTGATACCGCCGGTAGAGGAAGCAAGGGAGCGCGCGCGCGAGCACTGTCGCTCAGTCTGGAGTTTACCTCAGAGCGTGACGTTCATTCATTTAACGCTCAAAAACAAAACTCACGGTTACGTGATGCCTTTCAGCCCGACCAGGATGCAAGAGCATAACGGTATTCATCTGACTCAATGTCATATGTAAGTAAAATACTTTTATCATTACCTTTATTTACCTCTAATTTAGCATTTAAGTGAAGGCTATCGACAGATTTTGTTTATACCTGTAAGAACCGCAATGCATGAAGGTTTTTTTATTGTATTTTGTATAAGTTCGAGAGTACAGATATCTGGACCATATGAGTAGTACATTTACAACATAAAGTAATAGGAATTTGAACGTTTTTAGAGTGTTCATATGTATTGTGCCCCAGCAACATTATAGCATTACTATTCATACATTTATTATACAGAATTTTATTTTATAATAAAATAATAGTGTAGTATTTTGTAATTATTCTATATTTATAATGAATATAAATTATATTAATATAGAATGTAGCCTATATTCATATTTTTCTATATTCTCCATAGAACGTATGTATATTCTTTATAGATAGGCAATTATTGATACATAACTGCCTCAAAAACGTTATTAAACATGTCACATGTTTAAGGCAGAAATAATTTTTCCATAACTAAGTCTTGCTCTATGTTTGGATAGATAATACAAATCAAGAAAAGCCATTGTGTATAGCCTATATTTTATTAAGTGTAAGGGTAGCCTATGCCTATATATGTATGTGCTGAATAGTATATGTGTTAAAATGTGAGATTATCAAGAAGATATTCAAATTCATCTTTCCACCTCACCAATTGATAGTATAGTGAATGAGTCAGATGATTGCCGAAACAAAAAGTGTGGTATGGAGAATGAACATATTCATATCTTGTGTCTTATTGAATTGTATCTGTGTCAGGACAGAGTGAATAAAAGCGGATTGGGGTGATGTGGACAAAGAAAGATAAGAGGCCGCAGAAGTCGGAATGACACAGGGTTTCCCTACAGCGACCTTATTTGTGCTGCTCTTCCTGATGGGATTTGGTGAGAAGATGTCCTTACATTTTAAAGAAACAGTTATCCTGGAACTTAGTCAAGTCAACTTTATTTGTATGCCAAAGCAGCTTTATGGAAAATCATGCCTTAATGCCGCGAGCATACAAACCATAGGGGACTGTGGCAAGGAAAGGAACTCAAAACCTGCAATGCAACAGGTGTAATACGTTTTTTTAGTTCTCATAACATCCGCAGGAATCATGAAAACAGCACAAATGTTCAGTTATATAATCCAACTTTTCTGCTTCTCATGCAAAATAGAGTTTAAATGAAGGTTAGTGATTGGCAGTTTCAAGTGCACTGTGGTGAAACGAGTTCAGTTGGAGAGGAAAATGGAGGGAGGGTCACTGACTTTTCCTGCACTCTCTTCCCATGGATGTATTTGTTTTTTCAGCAGGAAGTGACCCACACACAGCGTTTGTAAATCACAATGCCTCCTCCAGTTCTCATACTGCAGGAATAGACAACAGTACTGTGCAGCAGTAGAACTTAAACTTGAAAAATTCTGTGAGAACTTGTGTTTCAGTGTTGCATTATTATTAAATATAACATAGTAGTATAGTATTTACATATGGCTCCAAATGCACAACCTTAAATCTACAGTAATATTAGAGATAAACCATAAAGTCTAATCTGGGTCTGAAAAAAATGACCATTTAAAATGACCAATTTAGTTGAAGTCATGACCTGTGCTGCGTCACAATGGGCTGTGGTGCATATACTGGCGATGGTGAGTTTTTCGCATTCTAAAGAGCACATTCCTCCCTTTTCTCCATATTTTATGTCCTACAGACAGTCACTGTCAATAAAAGTAGCAGAAAAGCCAAAAAGAAGAGAAGAAATAATGTGAAATTTCTTCCAGGCCTGTAGTTAGCAGTCTTCTACATGCTACATGCTAGCAACCACTCAGAATCCTTCAGAATCCATAGCTAAGGAAACCACTCTCCCAAAATCATGACAATGAGTTTAGCATGGTTAAGTATCACTCACATTTTCTTTAGCTACAGGGAGTAGATTCACTCCAGGACACTTTATTACTTGGGGAACATAGTAATAACAAAGATCCAAACTGTTAATCAAATCAAAAAAGTTATAGGTCTATTAATTTGATTTCAATTTATATTTTCTTTCTTGTATAGCAATGGCTGGTATCCATCTCTGGCCATCAATGCACATCGCCTTGAGCAATGCCAGTGTGTTTGTGGATTACAGCACTGAAAGCAACTTCACTGACCACAGGCTGACAGTGTCATTGATTGACATGGACAGGGATGTTACAGTACTCTCCAGGTCGCTTCCCTTTAACCAATCAGAAGGGTCACTGGAGTTCAACTGCTCTTGCTTCCTGTATGCAGGTAATTTCAGATTCCGACTGGAGCAGAAGCACAACCTTGGCATGTCTAACAAGAGTGCCATCTGGTGGTGGAGTCCAGTTCTTCATGTGCACTGGCCCACCTTTCACCTGGCTGTGTATCGTGGCAGCAACAACCGGAGCTCTAATGACTTTAAGATTGGCGTGTACACTAACGACAACTTCCATCCTTGTCCTAGCAGCAAAGCCTCAACTCTCTTCCTTGACGTTAGCTACCTGGAACAAGTCCAGGTAGGGAGGAACACCTTTGAGAAGGTGCAGAACCGGATAAGACACAATATTAAAGTAGTTAGGTCACAACATCTGGAAATGCCATGTGCATCCCCTCTGACAGAGCGTGGCTTCATCCAGATTTCGCTAAAATCCCCTCACATCCAGCAAGAAATCAAATCCTCTGGTCCTCTTTACCTGTCCAGCATCTTCTCCTACAAGCTTGTCGTGGATAACATTTACAAAAGTGGCTGTGAGGGAGTCGTTTCTGTTCGTCGGATCGCTCCTCCCTGTACAGTTACAAATGGAAAAGTTCTGCTTTATAAGGAACAGAGTAATGACATGGCTGCTCCCTCTCAACTGGCTTTCAATTTCCTCACACACGGGGAGAATGAGACTGAGTTTAACTGCTCCATCTTTGACCCCAGCAGGAATAAGTACTGCTTCCATTTCACACTTGTCTACAGTAAGGCTCCCAGTTTAGCCCACACCTGTGTGATTGTGCAAAGACATACAAGTGAGTCTGCTTTTATCTGTTGAACATGTACAAAAAAATAGATAATTTAATCTGGAATTAGCAGCACCACTGATTTGTTCTTAATTTTATGTTTTAGGACTAACAGAATCACACTAGTCACACTAGGTTGAATAAACAGCCTAAATGGAAACAATCATAATAATTTGTATTTGCTAACTAATTTCACTAATTAGTAGGCATTTATCACTATTGCTGTTTATACTTAGGATTAGTTATTTGAACCCCAAACCCAGGGGTGTCCAGTCCTACTCCTGACCAGCCACTTTCCAGCCAAGTTTGCCTCCAGCCCTAATTAAATTTACCTGAACAAGCTAATCAATGTCTTCATGATCACTAGAAACTTCTTGGCAGGTGTTTGAGATAAACTCTGCAGGAAAGTGGCCCTTCAGGAGAAGCACTGGACACCCCTGCCCTAACCTCTAACCCAAATTATTAAACTTAGAATTGCAAACAGCTAACAGTTACCCAGAACGCTCTGAAAATGCCTTGGCATCTTATCGAGGATTTTGATATATCATTTTCTTGAGACATAATTTACATTATTGTATAATACAAGACATATTTTTAATGTATTTCTTCTCTCTGATACGTATCATTGCTCTAAAGGAATGTGGGGACCGTGGCAGCCATGGAGTGGTTGTAGTGTGACATGCGGAGAAGGGGTGCGAGAGCGTGTTCGTGAATGTCTGCTGCCCTCTAGTGGTGGGATGCAATGCACTGGCATGGTTAGAGAGCAGTCACACTGTTCACTAGAAGACTGCACTGGTAAGAATTTTACTGTTTTTATCTATTTATTTTTTGGCAGCGGCTATTTGCACTAAGTGCAAATATCATATTTTTTTAGCGATAGATGCTATTTACACTAAGTGCAAATAGCATATTTTTTTGTGATAGATGCTATTTACACTAAGTGCAAATAGTGATAGATTCTATTTACACTGTTAAAATAGCAAGATTTTCTGCTATTTCTACTACTTATTGGAAATAGTAGCAATTATCTGCACCTCAGTATTGTAGTGCATAATAAAAAAGTATGCAATAATGACTTATTGAGGGTCTATTTTAATTTTAATTCAAATTATTAAATGGATGCCACCTTATTGGGACAAAGCCCTCCCAACACCTACCCTAACCCTACCCGATCCTTTATTTTCAACTTTTTTTATTATTTCCTTAATTTTTATTGAAAATAAATGCCTTTTCGATGCGATATGACATTTAAAAAGGGTGAAAAAATCTAGCCAAAAGGCGGATTCGAACCCGGGTCAATTGGGTCAAAATTAGTACGACCTCTTTAACATCTGCGCCATTGGAGCTGACAATAGTTACAAGTCTTTTGTAATCTTGACCATCCCAATCACACGTTGGTGGGTGGAGTTAGTGTAAATAGCCTCTGCCATCAAGGCGGGCTATTTGCACTTAGTGTAAGTAGAAACTTAGTTATTTTTTTTGTTTTTAGAACAAAGTATTTCAGAAAAAAAAATCCATCCTGTTTTTTTCTTTGTGTAGAGGAGCTTCCACATCCACCTCTCACCCCTCCGCCAGCTGTGAACTCACCCCTAACTGGGAATCTAGTGGTAGTGGCAGGGATCTCCCTGTGCCTGGTTGTGATCCTGGCCACCATCTTTATCACAGTGTGGAGAAAACTCTGCCGTGCTCCAAAGTGCAGCTCCATCCGCCGTGGATCTCTGCACTCTCCCAGCGGTCGGAAGAACTCCGATGAGGCTTCTATCTATGGCCACAGCATGCAGAGACCCAGTTTCTCCGAAAGTCTCCAGGCAGCTCCCCTCCAGAAGGGACTTACCTTGCCTGCAAAGCAGAGACCTTTTGACCGAGGTGTGTTGGCTCATCAACAGAGTATGTCCCTTCCTCTTCCCCTTTCTCAAGACCCGGAGAGGATGTCTCCCTCGAGCCAAAAGATGCTTCCACCTATTTTTAGCTACCGCTTGGCTCAACAGCAGCTCAAGGAGATGAAGAAGAAAGGCTTAAAAGAGGCCACTCAAGTCTACCATGTGTCCCAGAGTCCAGTCGACGACACCATGCTAGAAGCAATGGCTTCAACCCCAATTGGTCTAACTCCAGTGCCCCAAGAACTTGACAGCCCAGAAGAGTCAAGCAGCAGTCACTTCCGCATAAGGTCTCCCTTTCCAGAACCCACGTGGCATCCCAAAAACAATGCTTTAACAGACAGACAAAAGGTGGACTTGTTGCTTAGTCCCCCAAAGTCTTCAATCAGTGCCAGCTCCCATCGCCTTGAGCGTACGGCAGACTGGGTGGAGATGGTAGAACGCAGTAGACTGCCATACTCCAAGAATCCCAACTTCAGGAGAACTTCAAGCTTCCATGAAAATAACCAGAATCAGCTGCCCCCGTCACGACCCTACCGAGAAAGAAGCATGACCCAGGTGACTCCTCGCCAGCTACCAGATGGGAGCTGTAGAAGCATACCTTGGGAGCATACACTTCCTGAACTTGAGGTCTGGTCTTGTTCCAGTCCTAGAATAGCTGATAGTTCAGTGGACCACAGGAGAAGACCATGGGTTGACACTCCCCCATCTCAGTCAAACTCAAAAGATTCAGTTCCAGTGACACCAACAAAAGAGCCCTTGGTGAATCGTCATCGCGTGGCTCGAAGCCCATCTTCTGCACTGGACCGAGCTGAACGGGCAGAACAGAACTGGAGCAGAAAAGGTCCTTCACCCATCCAGAGGAACATACTAGCCAGGAAACTACGAGAGGCTAATTCATCAACCTGCCAAAGGCAACGCAGTTCCACATTTTCTACTCCAGAGACGCACAGGGGACGCTGTCGTAGCCTTCCTCTCTCTGCAGACTACAGCAACTCCCCGTTTAGTCTCACAGAGTCCGAGCAGCACATGATGGACATTTCCCGATTCTTGGGTGAGGATAATGGAGTAGAGGTTTTGACTATTCATAAACTCACCTGATCAAACCCGTGTCACTCTGCTGAAGCAAACTCAAACTTCAAAATAAAAGTCTTAATAGAATGAAGCACTTGTTTTTAATAGTAGGTTATTTTTGCTCCATGTGGACATGCAAATCAGATTTTGTCAGCTCTTTGTATTAGATTAATGTTTTCAAGACTTGAAATGAAACCTATGATCAATTTTATTTTTATTTATGGGGTTTAATTTGAAAAGCCATTTTGATCTTTTGCAAACCACTGTCATGGACTTTATACAATATCCATATTACAATAATATTTTGTACATATTTGGATTTGTTTGTACACTGGAAAATGTAAATTCTCAGGTTTTTGGAGAACTGGTGAAAATATACATACAACACATTTCTTTAATGAATGTTTGTTTTACTGTCAACCATGTTAAAGTTACACTATGTAAGATAAAAATAGTTTGATACAAAATCTTAATCAAGACTTTCAGTATGTTTGGATGCTACTTTATTATGGTATGCATAATGCTATTGCATGCAATGCTGTATTATTATATTTACCCTTTTACACAAATAATAATAAGCATAGTGTTTTACTTAATATCAGATCGTAATTGTAATATGTAAGCCAGTGTGTTTATTAGTATTACCAAGATAAGTATTTTCTTTTGTCCCTAAGATCCTTTCTTACTTCTGGCACATACCTTGTAAATCTTATAGTTAATACACTGTAAATTACACAAATGTGCATGATGAGACTGTTTAGCTGTCGTGCTACGCAATAGGTCCTACTCCACTCCCTAAGTTGTCCATGTAGGAGCTGGGCCGGACCTTCATGGCTGTGTGTCTGAGAGAGTACCACAGTCCTCTCCAGGTGCCCCAGACCACACCATTATCATGCTTGGCTTTGTACTCTCCACCTCTGTAAAATCTCCCATTAAGATTGGCAGCATGACACCTGTAAGTAGGCAACAGGTAACATTAAATTTGGTGTTTAGTGTACAAAAAAGCTGTGATCATAAAGTCCAGAGAGCCCTCAGCATCACCTGTTATACCACCAGCCCCCCCTGTTCTCAACAGCACAGTTTCCCTGCTGATAGCGATCGTGATCCTGGTCCCGGGTGCTGAATTGCATGCCGTTATGAGAGGCTGACCACTGCTCCACCATATTGGCCCCTCCGGACAGGGCATCTCCTGCCTGACCACTGTACATCCCATAGTGCAGCCTGTACTTATCCTGAGGATAGATGAGGAATGATGTGAGCAAAGGGGAATTTGATGGAATAGGAGACATTAAAGTGTTAACCATACCTTTTCATCTGACACTCCGAAGTTGTCATACATGGCGTAGGATCTCTCTCCTTTCCAGTCCATCAGTTCAATTTTCATCACATTTTCACCTAAAGAGGATTTTTAATTGTATTATTGTAGAACAGAAAAGCAGAGTGATCAGCTTGTATACAA
The DNA here is from genome assembly GCA_027422405.1 of Ptychobarbus kaznakovi. Taxonomy (NCBI): domain Eukaryota; kingdom Metazoa; phylum Chordata; class Actinopteri; order Cypriniformes; family Cyprinidae; genus Ptychobarbus; species Ptychobarbus kaznakovi. The sequence continues at coordinate 11,419,640 of CM049796.1, forward strand.
ATCTTACCATCATTAAGCAGGGTATGAATATGATCATTCCCAAGCCAGAATTCATCTTTGCTTGACTGAAAATTACCAAATCCATTTTTATAATCTTCCCACTTTCTGTGAATAGAAATGGCGATTTGATTATACTGATCTTTATGTGGGTCTGAATGTAAGAATATAAACTTTACTCTAAAATATTCATTAGTACAAAGACATTAGACTTACCTGTCAAAATCAAGTTTCCCATTGATTCGTTTCTGAATCACAGTCCAGCCCCCACCGTCTTCCATGTCACAGTACACAAGGAATGGTTCAACTGACGGTTTGGGTTTAATCCTGTAGAATCCGCTCCCTGGATTTAGTCTGTCATACAACTCCGAACAATCTAACAGACATAAACAGTGTTGGGGTAACGCATTACAAGTAACGCGAGTTACGTAATAATATTACTTTTTTCAAGTAACTAGTAAAATAATGCATTACTTTTTTAATTTACAAGAAAATATCTGAGTTACTTTTTCCCATTTATTGACTGACAGTGCGCTGTGTGAACATGATCTTACTGTAGTTCTAGAGACTAAATGTGAATGTGCATTAATTTATCCCACTCACAAAAAACTGATTCAGTATTCATCAAAATGAATTAAAACAGTGAAATGCAAACTCAAAATATGACCAAACCTGCAATAATTAAATATGTTAAAAAACACAAATGTATCTAATCCCATTTTATTAACCAATGTGTTTGCTGCTGACCTTTGATGATCCAGATCAACCATACAAGCAAATATTACTTCAGATAAACTAACAATTGTGATTCATTGTTTTTTTTATTGCTGAAGAGTGTTGAACTTCTCCTGTGTTCTACTGTACAGACGTGATTTACTCTTCCTTCAGCCTGAGGTTTATTCATTACACTTTTTGGTGTGAAAGGCTTTTACATTTGCTATAAATAGAACTTCTTGTATTAAAACAAACAATCAAGTCCTGCTCATATTTAAAAAGTAACGCGAAAGTAACGTAACGCATTACTTTCCATAAAAAGTAACTAAGTAACGTAATTAGGTACTTTTTAGAAAGTAAGCAATATTGTAATCAGTGTTGGGTGTAATGCGTTACTGTAGGCTAATTAAATTACTTATCCACTGAAAAAGTAAAGTAAGGCATTACTGTTAATTTTAGGTAATTTAATTACAGTTACTTATAAAGTACTTGCGTTACATACAGTAAATAATTTCAACAGTTCTAAAATCAATATTGAATTTGAAATATAAATTTACCGTCTAAAGATAAAATTGAATGCAGCGGCTTTAACCCTCCACGCGCCGGCTCGTTCACTTTCAGATTTCCCTGATTCACAGAGAAACCTTAAATACTCAGATACAGAAGACTAAAATCAATAGAATCTAAAAAGCTTGACATTTCTATTCCTGATTATGTAATCCGTATGAAAACGAGGTAGGCTACAGTCTTTCCCTTATCTAAAAGCTTGAAGTTTCTACTTTTAAATGAACGAATTCAAATCGAAAATGAATATTATCTGATTATGTAATCCGTATGAAACTAAAGCCAGGTGCAGTCTTTCATGTAGCTATCTGAAAGCTTGAAGTGTCTACTTTTAAATGAACAAATTCAAATAAAAAACTAATATTTCTGATTATGTAATCCTTATAAAAAGTAAAGCGAGACCAGTCTTTCCCGTATCTGAAAGCTTGACGTTTCTACTTTTAAATAAACGAATTCAAATCGAAAACGATTATTCCTGATTATGTAATCCGTATAAAAAGTATTGTATCTGAAAGCTTGAAGGAATTCAAATTTATCTGATTATGTAATCCGTATGAAACTGAGGTACAGTCTTCCCCGTATCTGAAAGCCTGAAGTGTCTACTTTTAAATGAAAGAATTCAAATCGAAAAGGAACGCTATCTGATTATGTAATCCGTATGAAACTGAGGTACAGTCTTTTCTGTATCTGAGCTCATTATATGCAGTCACCTGCGCACAAACGCCCTCACCTAGATACAAAAAAAATTTTTTTTAAATCAAGATTCATCTCATTTTCATCATTTTTGAAAGAAGACCTACTATGAGGAATTTACCTTAGAAGAACAGCGCGATCTGACATGGCTTTATTCAGCAGAGAAGATAATTTCTGTCATGTATTCTTACCTACATTAGTTAACTGTTATTTTTACATAAACCTGTACGGATTTTACTTGTTGGGCTTTTCCTGAACATCTTGCCAAACTGATATGTATTGTTTAACTTTTAAGCTTTTTTATTATTCAGATATTTTGCAGAGTAATTTATTTGTTAACCAAAGAAGGTTACATTTTTTACAAAAAAGTTTGAGTTGTTCTAAAGCTAAAAGGCTAAACTATTCTATGTTTGACTCAAATTGAAAGAATAAAGAGTTTAATTTCTATTAGGTTTATATGGATTTTAAGATGTAGCCTAATTAGCTATTTGAATAATTAAGTTACTTGTTGAGTAACTAAGTTACTTTTCAGACAGAGTAATTAGTAAAGTAATTTAAATACAATATCGATGAAGTAATTAGTAACTGTAATTAATTACTTTTTGAAAGTAACTTACCCAACACTGATTGCAATGTATTACTTTTAAAAGTAACTTTCCCCAACACTGGACATAAATGATAGAAAAAATAATGATTGAACTATTTTGAGATAAACTTTATTTTTGAAGTATTAACTCTGTTTTATCACAATGTACTTTTATTTCCCTTTTGTGTGTCAGTTTAACCCCAGCAATAACACAGTTCAAATTCAAGAAATACAATAAAAGATAATACTTAAAATATAAAACTTAAATCATAGACAGATTTAAAAACAAAACTTAATATACAGATTTTAAAACATAAAAAAATGTGTTCATACTCAATTCTCATAAAATGAAATTCAGAAAATTATGAAAAGGTTTAATTGCAAATTAACAACGTGCACAGGTTTCTTATAAAAGTATAGACATTACCTTTGTCATGGACTAATAATGAGCCTCCAGTACTTGGTAGGGTGGGTAAAGGTTCAGTGTTGTTTTCAGGGGTCTTGTGTTCCAGTGATAGTTCCAGGTTGGAAACCAGCTTGAAGCGTCGGTGATTACGCAGATGCATAACTTTCCATTCCCCAATCAGATATTTATTATTCAGCATATGAATCTCTTCCTTCAGCTTCAACACTTCAGATATTTGGCATTCTTCCTCTGCCTCAATACACCAAAGACAACATTATTCTTCTGTTTGTGGTTCTTTTTCTAATATTGTAGAAATTCTGGTCAAACTTACTGAGATTTGAAGAAATGTAAGCGCGTGAAACACCCAGATAAACACCAGCTGTGACATGACTATCTGATATTCTGAAAGTGGAGAAATGTGTTCATCTTGTCCATGAATAAAAATGTTACACATAAAATGTTGCAAACATAAGCTTCCATTTAATCTGCATTCAACACGTAATGTTTAGAAATACAAGCATTTAAAATGTTTAAATGCAAAAATAAGCAATGTAGTCATATATTTGTAAAAATATATCAATAAAGGTTTATTAAATATAAATCTATACTTACAGAACATGGTGTTCTTACCCTTCTCCAGATTAAGTGTCAATAAAATGCCTTCCAGACTTTCGTTTCCAATATTTATAGGCATTGCTCGTTCCGCATGGTCCACATTAGTCTGTCCACCGAGTCAGAAAGATGCTTCATCTTCCCCCATTCCACACATACCAGAAGCAACAACGTAACATTGTTTTCTTCATAATTTATGTGGAATTTCTGTTCCACACAAAACCTTTAATATTAGCAGTAAGTAGGCTACTGAATACTTAGAATAGGCAGCTAATTAATTTTTTTCGTCTTTACATTTAAAATTTCTATAGGCTATTTGTGACCCTGGACCACAAGACCAGTCTTAAGTTACACAGGTATACAATTGTAGCTATAGCCAGCAATACACTGTATGGTTGTATTATTAAAAAAAAAAATGTTTGGCTTGATTCCACATTTTCAAAATGCATATCAGCCAAATTATTGTCTATGCTAATAAACCATCAAATACATCAATGGGAAGCTTATGTATTCAGCTTTCAGATGATGTATAAATCCCAGTTTTAAAATATTGACCCTTATGACTGTTTTGTGGTCCAGGGTCACATCTGTGTTCTACACAGAAAACAATGTCATTTAGGCCAACGGTTTGGAAAGGCGTGATAATAAAGTAGCCTAAATAATTAGATTTTGCGTGAACTGTTCCTTACAGACGACTTTTACATTTTATTCAAATCATTACTTCGTTCGTTTATGAAGCAATTTTCACAAAAAAGGTCTCCACAAGGACAATTACTGAGGAGATGGAGTATTTGGCCACTAAGAAAACATAATAAAAACTTGTATCGCACGTGCGCGCGCAAACGCACTTTAATAACCATATTTTAGTAACACTATGAAGTATAATACCGCATTTGTTTTGTTATCACCGTTTCCACTCGCCATACGTCTTTGGTGTGGATGTTAACTTAAGCGCACGAGGAAGTTAAACCTCTACGTCTGCAGCGGGAGTGAAGGGGGCGGTGTGAATGTGGATGTGGATGGAAGACATAAGAGAAGTGAAGTGAACTACTACGAACCTTTGAACCTCCTTCCTTTGTTATGACAAAAGAAATCACGGGACAGTCACCGCTCGTAAAGACAATCATGGAGACCTGACACAGAAAGACGGTTTGAGGAACATGTGATAGTTAGTTCAGAGAGCAGAAAAGCTGCGAGTCGAGCAAAGGGAAGGAAAACTGTTTTCCCGGATGCGCTTTCTGACTGGTTTGTATCGGTTTTCACAAAGCTGGCATTCCTTTGCTATGATCTTGTTCAGACTGAAACAAACTAATGATTTCTTGTTATATTTCTTTATGCAGATATTTAATTTAGACACAGACAACTTTCGGTATTACATGGGATATTAATCAGAACGTATTTTAATCCACATCAGAAACCTTGAATTTAGACCCTCTGAGGATTTATTGTTCTGAAGTAAGTACATCTTTTGTCATATTTCGGCTTGTTTGACCTAATTCTGCTTTATTTTTCAATGTTGTTTGATTGATAACTTATTAATAGATTAATTTGTGTTAGCAAGCGTGCATCATCAGTTTGCATTTCATAAACTCATGAAAAAAATATGAGTCTATAACCTATCTTTACGTAAACTGCAGTTTTTTATTTTACTTATAATTTTTTTCCCAGAGAGAAACTCCAAACTTTCTTGTAAAAATGACATCTGTGCATTTCAACCCTGGGTTGGATTCAAAGGAAGTTAATGGGTAAGTGAATAACATTCAATTGAAGTTACTAACACTTCACCAGCATTATGACCTTTACTCCCCCAACTTTAAATCAGTAATTCAGCACTACTCCCTGATGAATTACATGTTTAACAAATGACTGTCTGGGGTTTTGTAAGCTTTACGTTTCTAAAATGATGCAATGTAATGTTGTCTTTTATCCACACATGCTGGAGCAGTAATGGAGTGAAAGAGGAGGCAGAGGTGCGGATCGATGATGGAAAGGAAGAAACCGAGGACCCAGACACCATGTACCAGTCAGTAAGCTTATCACTTGTTGACATTGGGATGTTTTGAGATTTGTATTCTTATGTCTCATCCTGCGTTTGATTTGTTTTGCAGTCGTGTCCGGAAAACTATAGCTCCTTTTGTGATGTCTTTTGGTTTTCGGTGAGTGGGATCATTTCGTTTCAGAATGTCATAAAAAGAGGCTTTTAGGACCTATAAAAGTGGTAGGACGTATAAAGTCCAATGGAAGTTGATTTTAGACTATGTTTGTGTGATTGTAATAGGCTGCTTCTCTTCTTATTTGCAGTGTTTTTGGCCTGGTACTGATCATTGTGGATATTATTCTGGTCATTGTGGACTTGTCCCTTTCCAGCAGTAGTGACGATGCTAGAAGTGCAATGGAGGCCGTTTCTCTTGTCATCTCTTTCTTTTTCCTCATTGATGTGCTGCTCCGTGTATATGTGGAAGGGTTAGTAGGTTTTCAAAGTAATTTTGCGAATTTATTTTCTTGTCTTGCATCACATTTGAACAATTTACCAAATGCTTTAGAGTAACTGGCAGTAACCAATAGTGCTGTAGTGACGAGTTGCTCATGATAGGAAATTATCTGCAGGAAACACATTTCCGGTTTGTTTTTCCCAAATTAGTTTTTTCTCTCTGGACCATTTTCCTAGAGCCCAAGCACAAAAATAAGTTAAATGGTCCACAAGCTCTGCAATAATATTGGTTATATACAGTATGAGAATTATTAAAAGCTAGTGCAAAGACTTTACATATTCAGGATCTATTCCTTAGCTATTTCTGATAAACCATTCTTAAATCATCTTCGTTCTCAGATTCAAAGTGTATTTCAGCTCAAAACTGAATATAATAGACGCTTGTATTGTGGTCATTACCCTGGTCGTCACCATGATCTACGCATTCACCGATCTCTCCGGAGCTAGCCTGATTCCCAGGTACAGCAGATTTAACAGAACACATGCTCACATTTCACCAAATATTATAGAAGTATAACGATATTAAAATGGCGTGTTTGCAGGGTGGTCACTTTCCTGAGATCTCTGAGGATATTGATTCTGGTACGTGTGTTCAGACTGGCCTCGCAGAGGAAAGAGCTTGAGAAGGTCACCAGGAGAATGGTGAGTGACTTAAACACCAAGAAAATGTTGTTCGTCACAGTTTGTGGTGTGGTCATTATAATAACTGTGTGGCTGTGTCTTTTTAGCCAATCAGGCAATGAGTGGGATTTCTGGCATCTCTGCTGGCAGAGTATGAATTAGATTTTTTTTAATAAGCACGTCTGCTGTTTTTGTTCAGACAAAGTGAAAATCAAGCCATATTTTTATGCAGAAAACATGCATGAGTTGTGAACTTGTGTATCGACAAGATAATGCACTATAAAAATCTGAACAATTAAAACAGTAAAATATATTTAGATGTTATTTAATTAATATAATAATTGATTGATGATAATTGTTTAATGTAATATTTGATACTTCGGACACATCTTTTATCTTAAAAATGGTTCAAAACTGAAATGTGAAGTTTGTAATTTCATAAAACTTCTTGTTTTTGTGGAAAACCTGTATCTGAAGTGTAAATCATGCTTTTTAACTGTAATTTGTACAGTTTAAAATGTTACCATAGACATTGCTTAACCCTTCTCATACAGTATTAATTTTATTTGTGCAGGTCTTAAATCTTAAATTAGAGCTTAAAAATCCTGCAGATACACTTTTTCAATCTGTTTGTGTTTCAAAGACGCATGTTCTCACAAAGGCTGCATGTTTTTGATCAAAAATACAGTAAAAAGAGCAATATTGTGAAATATTATTAAAACATTTTTTTTACTTTTTTTTATATCCAAGCTTTTAACTGCAGTGTATTTTCTTTTCATTCTTCTTTTAAACTTTAATCCATTTTTAACCTTTTTTATTTCTGTTCCTTATTTAATTTTTTGTCTTTGATTTAGTATTTTTCTTGTCTTTGTTTAAATGTTCTTTCACATTTCTCACTCTCATGTAAAGCTTTTTATGTTGTATGAAATTGCTATATGCATAAACTTCATCTAATAATTTCCATAGGTGTCCGAGAACAAAAGACGGTACCAAAAAGATGGATTTGATCTGGACCTCACTTATGTCACAGGTGTGATCACTATTTGTAGTAGTTGGCAGAAATATAGCCATTTAATTTCGTCTTCATGTTTTTCTCTTTAATGTTGCATCAGATGTATCATTTTAAATTTACATTAAACATTATAAAAAATGAATGAATTTGCAAACCAAAGTGATTCATGATTGGTCTTCGGTCTCTTCAGAAAGAGTCATTGCCATGTCTTTTCCATCTTCTGGGAAGCAGGCGCTCTATAGGAACCCAATCAAAGTAAGATACATGGAAGCAGTTTACATATTTGAATCGTTCAGAAAACATTGCAACAATTGTATGATGAATACATAAATGACACGTTTCAGGAGGTCGCTAGATTCCTGGACTCCAAACATCTGGATCACTACAAGGTGTTTAACCTCTGTAGTAAGTAGACGTTTCTCTTTATGATTTCTATCAGATTATTTTACCTTAATTGCCCATACAGATCATTTCTAAAAGGAATGATAAAGAAAGTGGCTAATCTGACATCGTTTCAGGTGAGAAGGGTTACGACCCAAAGTTCTTTCACTATAGAGTGGAGCGTGTAATGATAGATGACCATAACGTGCCGACGCTTGAGTAAGTGTGCTGTCACCTCAACTCAACATCAAAATATGAATTTTTAGCAAGGCTTGATTGGAGCTCTGTTTGTTATTAATGCTGTCAGAGATATGCTGCGGTACACGGCCTGTGTTAGGGAGTGGATGGCGGCAGACTCCAGAAATGTGATCTCCATCCATTGCAAAGGAGGAAAAGGTCTGTCGTTTGGTGGTATTCAGTGTGGTTTGTGAATACAGGAAGTGTCTGAAGTGTGTAATGGTTTGGTTTTTTTTCAATAGGGCGGACTGGGACGATGGTGTGCACGTGGCTCATCGACAGTGACCAGTTTGAGAGTGCACAGGTATAGTCTGCTCATCCATGTTTACATTTAGAGCCTTTCTCATCTAAGAATGAGTTAAATTTTTCTTTAAACCATCTTACAGGAGAGTTTGGACTACTTTGGGGAGAGACGGACTGATAAAAGTATGAGTTCGAAGTTCCAGGGTGTTGAAACTCCCTCACAGGTGTGTGTGATACCGGATTGGAAGTCATCAGTAACCAGTGAATGCATATAGTCTTTTTTGTTGTTGTTGTTGATACATTTTCTGCTTGTTTTGCGCTTGCAGAGTAGGTACGTCGGTTATTATGAGATCATGAAGAACCAGTACAACCGTCAGCTACCACCTCCGAAGAGCATGAAAATAAAGAGCATTCGAATCCACTCCATCGCAGGTAAGACCCAGCCTGTAGTCAATTATTATAAATATATTACTTATAAAATGTATTCATATATACATGATAAATATGTGAAATAAAATATTTAGATATTGAATATGAAAAAAGTAATATATGTGACCCTGGACCACAAAACCAGTCATAAGTCGCACGGATATATTTGTAGCAATAGCCAACAATACATTATATGGGTCAAAAAATTATATATATTTTTTGTTAATGCCAAAAATCATTAGGATATTAAGTAAAGATCATGTTCCATGAATATATTTAGTAAATTTCCTACTGTAAATGTATCAACTTAATTTTTGATTAGTAAATGCATTGCTAAGAATTTTATTGGGACAACTTTAAAGGATTTTTTTTTTCAATATTTTTTTTTTTCAAATAGTTGTATCTCGGAAAGCTTATTTATTCAATTTCAATCAAATCTAATTTAAAAAAAATAAAATAAACAATGTGACTGGTCTTGTGGTCCAGGGTCACAAATAGAAAAGCAATATATAGTAATATTTATCATTCATATACAGTACATTTTAAATACATGTAATATATCCATGCATATTTATTTTATTTATATATTCACATTGAATAATATATATAAAATGTATATGATTAAAATAAAATAATAATAATGTGATAATAATAATAATAAAATATTATAAATAAAAAACATATCACTTATTTATTTACAATATATTGAATATGAAATTATTTTAAATTTAAACATGTTGAATGTTAAATAATGTTGCATATATTCATATTTAATTATATATTTAATATTAAAATGTATTTTCATGCAAATTCATTTTTAGTAACATTTTCACTTGAAGTAAACCAAGGAAAAACTATGGTAGATTGCACAGGCGCAGTGTAATTGTCCCGTGGCTGTGGTTGTTGTTCAGGTGTAGGGAAGGGTAACGGGAACGACCTGAAGGTGAAGATCATAGTGAAGCGAGAGCTCGTCTTCCAGTGTGTTTGTGCCAAACTGCAGAACTGTGCGGTACGTGTCTAAAGCTAGACGGGATTGTCAACACGTTTAACGCATGTTTCTCTATGTTCTGTAAAATAAGGGCAAAGCTAGCAACTTTACTACTGGCGTACCATTAGCACATTATGTAGCTACATTCAACATCATTCTGATCAGCCTCTTAAGGTTTTTATTTTATTTCAGGTGTTTCCTGACACCGGTAACAATGCGGTGGTCATCAGTTTACAGGAAGGGCCTGTTGTGACCGGAGATGTGAAGGTCATGTTTGAGTCCAGTGCTGTAAGTCTCCACTATTTTAGTATTTAATTGACCCATGTATTTGATGAAGAACGTTTAAATGAGGTTCGCTGTTGCTTGAACTTCCTTTGTTTCTCTCTCCAGGGTTTGCCAAAGGGTTACGAGGACTGTCCTTTCTATTTCTGGTTTAACACCTCTTTTGTTGAGAACAACAGGTGGGTTTTTTGTCAGAAGATTTGGAAGTTTTTTTCCTCTTCTGCGAGCTGAAATCTTTGTGCTGTTGTTTTGTAGCTTGTATCTCTCGAGGGAGGAGCTGGACAATCCACACAAATCAAAGACCTGGGACATCTATAAGGAGGACTTTGGAGTGACGTTGTATTTCACAGACCCTTGAGAAGACCATTCTCTGACAGTGGATATAGTTTACGAATTTAGTCCTTTTGTATAAGTAGATATATCTCTTGAGGTATGCTTATGATATGCTGCAAACTGAAGCCAATGTAAACACTCCACATGAAACCTACAGACATATAAGATCTGAATGTGTAAAAAATGGTTTCATTTCATTGTATTTACATGGTTGTTTTTGTTCGTGACTGTGTTTATGTTTATCTTTGTCAGCAATTAAAATGATTCTGTGAAAGAAATTATTCAAAAAGTATTTACATATCAAACACCTGCTTCTATGGAAAATGTTTAAATATTTCTTGAGCACATGCTGTCATCAGGCATGATCTACTGTCTCCTAGTGGTTCTGTCCTGCACTGCGTCACATTTGACCTGAGCGGGATGCTTCATAGGTCTCACACATTCACAGGATACATTTATTTTCTTGTTCCTAGATTGTTACTCTTATCCTCAATATTTAAATAGAAAAGAGTCCTTTCTGGTTTAAGTGTTGAATTCTTTATAATATTTATATTTGATAAAACGGAGTAACAGAGGTCTACTCTGTATTTGTAAATTGACTGTCATATCTTGTAGTTATGGCCTCTCCAGGTTGGAGGAGAGTTTTTGTCCCAGGTGGAGGAGATTAAGTATCTTGGGGTCTTGTTCACGAGTGAGGGAAGGATGGAGCGTGAGGTTGACAGACGGATTGGTGCAGCAGCAATGCGGTCGATGTACTGGTCTGTTGAAAAGAAGGAGCAGAGCCTAAAGGCGAAGCTCTCAATCTACCGGTCAATCTACGTTTCTACTCTCACCTATAGTCATGACCGAAAGGACAAGATCTCGGATTCAAGCGGCTGAAATTACTTTGCAGGGTGGCGGGGCGCACCCTTAGATAGGGTGATGAGCTCTGTCTCCTGGGGAAGACCCAGGATATGCTGGAGGGACTATGTCTCTCAGCTTGCCTGGCAATGCCTTGGGGTTCCCCCGGAGGAAGTGTCTGAGGAGAGGGAAGTCTGGAGTTCCTTGCTGAGACTGCTGCCCCGCAGCCCGGCTTCAGATAAGCGGTTGATGGTGGATGGATGGATCTTGTAGTTGGGTTCAATTAATTCAAAAGGAGGATACTTAATTAAATATACACAACACTACCATTTAAAAGATTAGGATATAGTTTTTTTATGCATTTTTAGAATTTTTCTAAAGAAATCTCATGCTCAACAATGCTGTGTTTATTTGATCAAAAAAACAGCAATATTAAATAAATACAAAATAACTTCTATTTGAATATATTATCAAATGCAATTTATTCCTGTGATGAAAGCAGAATTTTCAGCATCATTACTCCAGTCTTCATTGCCACATGATCCTTCAGAAAGTATTCTGATATGATTTAGTACCTAAAATAATTAAAATTTTTCTCAGCTGAAAACAATTGTACACAATTTTGTGGAATATGCAATACATTTTCCCCCAGAATTATTTTATTAAAGTTCAAAGAATAGCATTGATTTGGAACAGAAATAATTAACGTCACTTTTGATTAATTTAATGCATAGTTGCTAAAAAAAAATTCCAGAACACAACATCGTGAACCTTCACTTTTGAACTGTACTGCACAAGGCTTAAATCTATAAACAAATAACCTGGTGCAATAATTATTGATCAAGAAGACCTTCAGACATTCCATTTCAACATTCATAAAATACCACTAGAATTTCAAAATCATTTTAGTTCACACAGAGAAACAATCACATGATCATAATCTCTTCATCATAGCATTAGCAATTAAAACAAGTTTAACAACTTGTGGTCGAATCAAACCTTTTTTTTTTTTTTTACAACAGGCCTTCAACAGGGTCCAGTGTGCAAACTATAGGTCAATGCAGGAAGTGATAACACAAAACACTTCTAAAGTGACAGACCACAATCCGATCAAGAGTGACGCAAATCACACTGAACCATATGAGTGAGAATGAGGACTGAGATGTTTGAGTTGTGGTTTTTATGAGGCACTAACACGTCATATGATTCAGTGAAGTCACCACCTGTTCCACTTTCAACCAGTAATACTTCACTTTGGTTATCTGCTCTAAAGGCCATCTTTACAAGAACTGCTGATTTTTAACCTTATCTTGACCATGTCCATAGCAAGTCCGCTTTTGATGATCTCAAGTACCAACGTAACAAATGCTACAAACAGAAGTTCAAATGAAAGTGTGACGTTGGTGTGTATTAAACCCATTAGAACTCTAGTTTCATATTTGCTCAACACATTGTCTTCCTAACAGAGTGTTTATCTCCGTGTAGCACATCACAATGTGTTAGAAGGTCGTATCGTCCGCTGTGCAGAAGGCAGATTAGTGACGTCTTGCAAGTGTCTGTGCAGGGCTTTGAGACGTGGCCTTTATGAAAGAGGTACCAGAAGCGCTGGAAGACACGGTCATCATTCTTCATGGCTTTGATCAAAGCGTCCATGTCTGATGGGAAGAGTGTGGACAAACCGTAGGCCTCAGACGCACGGTACAGTAACGTCCAGGATGGGTTGGGGTCAGGTTTTGAGGGCTGGTTGTTGGCCAGAGTTAGGTTAAGAATAAAAGTCTCGTGATCCAAAACCATGCGACTGCTACCTGGGTAGTTTCCATCCATGTAATATACGCGATATCCTGACCATAAAAAAAGCATGTTATAGCAATAAGCCACGATTTTGTGTGCATAACTAAAAGCTAAAATAAAATAACATTATTTGTAGAAAGCACTATACAATTAATGATTATTTTACGAATAAAGAACAGCATTTAGTTGAAATTTTATAACATTAAAAGTCTTTGCACACAGAGTCCGAAATTCTCATCTGAAATGTTCACACGTCAAAAAAATATGATCTCTCGTTGTGTCAATCATGTTTACAAAGTACCTCCAAAAGTTTCAGCCGTCATTTAAAAAATTTGGATCAGGTCAAATTTTTTGAGTTTTAGCATCTGTTGCAAGCATTTTGATAGGAAAGGATGACGAATACAAAAAAAAAAAAAATTCAGGCTCAGTGTGCAATTTAATACATAATATTACTTTCTTTAAATTAATAAAAAAAAAATAAAATAAAAACTGATCCCAAAACAGCTATAATAAATGCTAAATCAAAAACAAACCTATTTAAAAAAAAATATATATATATAGTGAGGAAAAAACTAAAATAACATTTGGTAATTTTTCATTAAATTAAAAAATAATATATCTATCAACTAATATGGTACAGTGAGTGAGTACCTGGGTTCAGGTTAACATAAGTGGTCACACTTGGGGCGATGAAAGCCACACTTAGTGGACGGGTCAATGTCTCTTCATCATAGAACATCTCAAACTCATCGACGTGGGTGTGTCCAAAAAACTGACCAGTTATGGTGCTTTCATATCTGGAAAATGAAAGAGAATTATAGAGGAAGGAGCCAGACTGCTTGCTAAAGTGAACCATTAACCACTTCATTACATACACCTTCCAGTATATATGGCAAATGGCAAACACAATTATCTCAAAAACCAGCAGTTACAGTCAACATGACCCATTTTTGCAACACTTGTGATCATAAAAGACATTGTGGAGCTGTTATAAACCTTTAGGCTGCAGTCACGCGGTTGTGTTGATTCAGCCACGGTCTACAACAGATGAAAGTGAACTTGTATACGGCAGGACGGCCCATACAGTGAGTTCACAGAAAAGTGACTGACCTGTTCACTATATGATAGTAATTCCAACTCCAACTGCTCAAGCAGAGTCCCGGGGGGATGTGACCGATGATGTGGACCTGAGAGAGACCAGCGGAAACAGACCTTTGGTTAGACCTGGTTATTAAATAAACAGAACAAAAAAACTAATACAAAACCGCAAACAACAAATTCAAGATAAACAAAGATTTCTGGTTTTGCTTTGAGAGAAATAAAAGAATTGTGGACCCTCTTACAAAATAATTTGAGTAACATTTAGTAGTAAAAGGATCATTGGCATCTAATATATAATGTCCAAATACAAACTAACGTGCAACAGCAAAATTGCAAGTCAAAAACTGAAGTGGTCACACATCCGCTTCTAGCTGGTCTGACTTGTGATCAGTTGCCTGGATGTTTAAACACCTCTAACCCACAAACACTAACACTGCAACTTGTTAAACTGCTGCAGCGAGCAAACGGCTTCAACGTCGTTGTTTGTTTTCTTATGTTCTTGATACAAAATTTGACGTTTTCAGTTTTCTCTGATGTTTGTAAACTAGTACCTTCTCTCCCTTGTTCTCTGACTCTTGTAGTATACGAATGAGCCACTGGAGCTGATCCGCCGGGTCTGTGGAGTTCACCATCAGCCAGAAGTTCTCTCGAGCACAGAAGTTCATGTTCAAGGACACCACCCTCAAACCACGCTCCACTTCAACCGTGTAAAACCCTCCACGCCTAGAGAAGACAAAACACACATTATATATAAATACACAAGTTAAGTATGTGTTGATAAGAATAATGATAGTAATAATAATGAAATAATAAATAAATTATATAGAAGTAAAACCACCACCACAACAACAACATGTTAAAGAGGACATAAATATCTAAATAGCCACATTATATTATATTACAAAAAATTATATAAATAAACAAACATAAATATATACATAAATATTAAATGGTTACATCGAAAATAAGAGCAACAACAAAAGCAACAATAATAATAATTAAAAAATGAGATCCATTCCAGGGGGCAAAAATATAAAAATTGCCAAATATGTAGCAAGCAAATAAGTAACTAAATAAATGCCAATTTTATTATTAGTATTACTACTATTAATAACCACAAATAAGATACATATCAAATATATAATAAATAAATACAATTCATAAAAATAATTCAAATAAATAAAAATAATAACTAACAATAACATCATGATGTTATATTACAAATAAAATATAACCAAAATAACTTTGAAAGTCTTTTCCATCAGTACTTTACCGTATCGTCTCCAGGGCTTCCTTTGGCAGCCAGGGTGCCCACTCATCAGCCATGGTGTCATAAAGCCAGCAGGACGACCGGTTCCCATGTACAAACGGAGGAGGGAAACTATTCACCGGAGTGCTCTCGTGATTCCCAATCGCTGGGTAAACAGTTACATTAGGCCCCAGGTGTTTGTGTATGAGTCTAGTGATGATGACGAGCTCGTTCAGCTGTTGTGCCCGGGTCTGAGACCAGACGTTGTGTGCTGGAATGTCTCCTGTCCAGTAAACCCAATCCCACGGGCCAGATTTGGCTATGTTTTGGAGAAGGTTCTCCACTGTGCGCAGAGGCAGGTCACATTTGCCATACGTGCCCCAGTATCCGGCTCCAGTGTGCTTCCAACTGGCCCTTCCAGAGTCATTTCGACAGCACAGTGGCAGCTTACAGTCCACAAGACTGCCTTCGGCGTACTGCACATCCCAGTGGATATCCGTGAGGAAGAGGATTCGGCTCTGTGGAGAGCCCGGTTTGGGAGGGGTGGGCGGTTTAACAGGGGGTTTGGGGACCTGTGGCAGGGACACATTCCAGGGGGCATAAATATCAAAATGGCCACACGTAGGTCCAACCAGTAGAGCGCAAGCCTCCGAGGGCCAGAGGATGGACTCCTGGAGCGCACGGATGAAATCATCTCGGAAGAGCTCAGTGATTTCTTGGCATACTTGCGCCTCGGCCAGATGCAGTCGAACACAGGCTTCTCCTAAAGCACGCGCCACACGCTCCATGTTTGAGTTACTCTGTTAATAAAGCATAAAAAATAAGCTAATATAAGAATTTGATTAAATAAATGTACATAAAAAATATAATATAAATTTAAATATTATATAAAATTTAAACAACAACAATAATAATAAACTAAATTAATTTAATGTACATTAAATTAAAAGCCTACTATTGTAAATTATTTACATATCAATATGTATAAGTTAAAATAATTTGTATACCTAGAAAACTAGTATATTTACATATAAATGGTATTTAATAATAATGATAATATTTAAATAAAACGCATATTAAATTAAAAGCATAGCTACTTACATTATATACATTAATGTGTTTATTTTAAATAACAGTTTGCGTAAAATATTAATAAAATACACAAAGAATAGTACTAACAATTATAATACACTAACATAACATTTCTATATATTGCAATAAAAATAACACATGATTAAAAAGCATAATTTTCATTTTATACATACTTGTGATAGTTTGTGTAATGATAGTTTGAGTAACTTCTAAATTAATATTTATGTCTCAGCATTTTTGGGCACAATCAGCTCGCTCGCACCTATGATGCCAAACAATGCTGTTTAGTTAGGCAGCTCAACACATTTAGTCACAGGCTCCATCATGCTGAGCAAAGGAAACTGTATCAATGTTTACTTCTAACTCTACTAAATAAGACATTTATATCAACGGGAAAGCCAGGGGAGTTTAACAGACAATAACATCATGATGAAGTAAATGCTTGTCTCACCAGCAGCGCGATGTCAAGCGCGGCGAAGATCGCTTTACACACCGCGCAGGACATGTTGTGCCAGCTGAACCCGAGGTTAAACCGGTCAAACTCCTCCACGAACCTCAGCTGGGGCGAATCGGTTCCTCCCTCGAGAGGGTATGAGGAACCCCACGGCACCGAAAACAGTGTCCAGACTATGAAAACAGCGCAGATGGTGGATAAGCAGAACACTGGACGCTTCATGCTGGATGCGCGGCGAGCTACACTACACTGCGGTAAACTCTCTCAGTCTCCTGTCATAATATGTAAAATCTCGGCCGACGGCTCAGGAAACCGTGTTAACCTTGAATATAAGTAGTGTTACGCTTGGGTTGTATGCATGAATACAACAAGAATCAGAAAAACGCGAATCCGCGTCTCTTTAGGCGGTTATGAATACTTGTGTTTTGAAGAGTCCGTCGGTTGTCTGTCAGTTCTGAGTCTGACAGTGACATTGTACCGCGTCCCGGGCGACAGACCTGTCTATATAGCGTCAGCTGACTGATCACGTGACAAGCTGACTGATCACGTGCGCTCCCGCTTTGTAAACATGAAAGTAAAGTAACGTTTATGATCTTTTATATATTAGAATATAGTACAAAATTTCTACGCTTATTCCGTAAAATTATTCAAAAAAAATACATAAACAGAAACATTGAAATTAATAAATTAAGTTTCTATTTTATAGCATGTTTTAATTTTTAGTAATAAATACTCTTGTAAGACTGAAACTCTTACGAACTGAAACCGAAAATGGTGGCATACGTTTTACAAATATTTCTTTAAGAATACAACCGAAGCAGTTTTGTTTAAACATAGTATTAGGCCTAATATATATATAAAAAAAATAAAAGTTTTTGGTCTGTAACCAAAACATTTAGAAATGTTGTTGTGATGTGACAATCAAAAACACGACCCATGTAGACCCTAAATGGCTGTATAAAATGTATATATATACTACAGCCAAACGTATTTGAACAGTAAGATTAGTAATGTTTCTCAAAGAATTATCTTCTGCTCACCAAGCCTGAATTTATTTGATACAAAATACAGAAAAAATATTTTGATTTCCAAAGATCAGCGTTTATCTGAAACAAAACGTTTTTGTAAAATTATACACTGTACCATTCAAAAGCTTGGAGGCAGTATAGTAGTTTTTTTGGTCATATAAATTAATACTTTTATTTAGCAAGGATGCTTTAAATTAAATTGATCAAAAGTGATGATAATTACATTTATAATGCTACAAAAGATTTCTATTTCAGATACACGCTATTCCTCTTAACTTTCTATTAATCAAAGAAACCGGTTTTCAACATAATAATAATAAATGTTTTTGGAGCAGAAAATCAAAATATTAGAATGATTTCTGAAGGATCATATGATTGGACTAATGATGCTAAAAATTAAGCTTTGAAGTTACAAGATGAATTACATTATATATATATATATAATATTTCACAATATTACTAATTTTGCTGTACTTTGGATCAAATAAATGCAGAATGCAGGCAGATGATAATTCTTTAAAAAACATTAAAACCTTAATATTCAAAAATTATATATAAATATAAAAAATATTTTTTGGTTAAGGTAAAAAAATATTATTAATAACTGAATAATTATACAAAAATGATCTAAATGTTTTAAAAAGTATTTTATTTATAAGTAGCTCAGCATATCACATTGTCACTGTTTGATATTAATTCATGTCAACAACCCAATAATTTATTTTTTGACTGATACATGAACACACATTGAAGCATTTAGCATAGCCAAAACATTTACTTTGTTCTTATTTTTCCTTTAGTAAACTTTAGTTATCGTGAATAAAATATAAACAGCCCAAATCTCCAAAATAAAAGAATAAAGAAAAGTTACATTAAAAACCTGACAGAGTGAGCATAAGTTAGAAAATCAGTCTGTTTTCCATTATCATTGTTTGCTTTTAAAAACATAAAGAAACACTGAGAAAAAAAACACCTTTTGCATGTCAAGTATGCTTGTTTTTGCCTCTTGGTTTCCTATTACGTACTGGCTAGCTGAAAAGAGGAACAAAGTGAAAGCATAAACAGGGAAGTAAATAGATGTAGTGTTTAGAAAAGCAAAAAACAAAGGCACTCATGGGCCGCCTAATGAATCGCCCATGAAAAAACACTTATATATGTATACAGTATAAAAATCTCTCAGATATCTCTTAGACATAACATGCTTAACATGTACAATGCAAATTAGTTTACAGGAGCATCAGGAGTGTTAGTTACATAACAGAGGACGCAATCATGCATTTGTATGGATCAAGTAAAACGTAGATTTCTGATGCAAGGATAAAATACATAACCCATGATGCATATGGCAAAAGAGTTCTCACATTTGATGTGACATGTAAATGGCTCTTCTTTTGAACATAAGGTACCTTAATTTAACAAAACATGTTTTTTATAATATGTATCTCCCTGCTATGAGAGGGACAGTACAGTCATAATATTATGGGCACTTTATATTTTGGTTACTTGTTACATGATTAAGGCATAAAATTGGCATTAGCTATTGTATTATTGCACTGTTTCTTTCTTTTTTTTTTTTTTTACAAATCTCAGGCAAACTTGACCTATCTGACTTTTGTTATCAGGGACAATCCAAAGATAACACAGTGAAAAACAATGGCACGATGCTTTAAATACTAACAGCGGTTGTTGCATACACATTTGCAAATTGTTTTGATGAAATGATCTGTGACGTTGTTTTGAAAGCGAGTGAGCTAAAGGATGCATGAAATGTGGGACTGGTAAGATTTTACTGTACATTCACTGCGTCCAATGACCACTGCCACCACTTCCTGTTTAATGGCTGTAGAAAAGAGGTTTTAAGAGAAGTGTTGTACTGTAAACACTCCAGAGAACACGAAAAGGACCGATGGACATATATATGCACAAACACATGTCATTATTCAATGATTGCATACAAGAATATAGGCGATAGTTAGACTTTTAAAAATGTTCGACAGCGCTTCCACAGTGTTTGTTTTCTTTAGCAGAGGGCTACAGTGGCATAGAGCACTTTGGTGAGTGGTGAATTTTAAGGCAATACTGTGAACTCTGTGTTTGCGGGGTCGTTCAGCAGGGCTGTTTCATTTGTCTTGCATCTTCTCTAGGATGGGCACGATCATGTCAAATTTGGGCCTCTTGGCAGGATCCTCGTTCATGCAGATTTTCATTAGCTTGCAGATGTGGGGGGAAATGCCTGGCGGGATAGTGGGCCGCAGTCCCTCTAGTGCCACCTAATGAAGAGAGAAGGAATAGCCAGGGTCAGAAATAAATTTTTCCAAAAAAGGAACGAGTTTGTTTCTTTATCTAAACAGATTTTGGAAAATTTAGCATTACATCACTTGCTCGCCAATGGATCCTCTGCATTGAATGGGTGCCGTCAGAATTAGAGTCCAAACAACTGATAAAAACATCATAATAATCTACAAGTAATCCACATGACTCCAGTTCATCAATTAATGTCTTACAAACTGAAAAGCTGCTTGTGTAAAACAAACAAATTCATAACTAAAGCATTCCTTTGTAATATCTTGCCAAAATAGTCATTAATCAATAAAAACGCTTCCTCCAGTAAACAGTCCATCCCCTGTTATCATCAAAATGTACATATTTGTTGACCTTTGCTTAGTAATGTTTTTGACTGTTTTCGCTTGCAGATAGCCTTTGATAATATTTATCTCCTGATTCAGACATTCACACATTTAACTGGAGAAAACAATTTTATGAACTCATTTGAAGTGAAAAATGTCTCAATGATGATTTTGTTTCTTACAAACACGCAGCTTCCAGTTCACAAGACATTTACAGATGGACTGGAGTCATGTGGATTACTTGAGGATTATTGTGATGTTTTTAGCAGCTGTTTGAATTCTCATTCTGACGGCACCCATTCACTGCAGAGGATCCACTGGTGAGCAAGTGATAGAATGCAACATTTCTCCAAGTCTGTTCCAATGAAGAAACAAACTCATCTACATCTTGGGTCGAGGGTTAATATATTTTTGTTTATTTGGGCTGCATTTCCCCCCCAAGCACCCCTACATTTTTGTTTAATTTTGGTTCGGCTCTTAATTTCCAGTGTCGTAGAATCATCTCACCTTCATGCCAATTTCCATGTTTGAGAGGTCAGCGAAGGGCACCTCTCTGGTGACAAGCTCCCAGAGCAACACTGCAAAACTCCACATGTCCGAAGAGCGCCGGTTAATCTCCTCTGGCTTCTTCTGCAGGGCTGAGAAGAGAAAAGATATCAGTGAATCAAAATTTCCTGTTTAAGGTGTGGTCACTGTTCTGCAAATTTCAAAAGGAATTCACGCAATGAATATACAGTGGATACATTTAAATCTTCCTGAGAAGTTTGAAACTAGGAATTCAGTAAGTGAAGCAAAGGAACAGTACCTTCAGGTGCCACCCATGCGGGAGAGTACATCCTGCCAGGACACTGGAAGGAGAACTTCACGTCTGCCATGCTTATCCTGGCCGTCATGTCTTCATCAATCTGATGTCAATGAATCAATGAGAACAGATTCATTAGGATGTGTGAGCATGAAACAGTCAGTTAGGGTAAGATCAGGTTTTTGCTGCCTCAGTCAGTTGATTGTGTGTAATGTGACCAGTACAGCTATTAGTAGTTTGAGAAGTTGTTTGTTTGAGGCTTTGTGCTTTAAACTGATACCTACTGACTTTCCTTAAGAGGCAGGGAGAAATCCACTACCAAAGAATGTACTTTCACTGCACTATTCCACAATGCAAAACTCTGAACATGTGGTGGGATGCACAGAAACTTCACACAGAGAACTGAGACCATTTATAACAGTTCCTGTTCAAAGTGGTCTATCTGCTGAGACTACATTTATGGAGTCCAAGTTTCACTGAATCAGTTCCACATACCATGACAGCAAATAAACAAACAGTGAAAGTGTATTTTGCAATCACCGGCTAACCCTGTAAATGACAGCTAAGTTTGTAACTACACATCTTCATGTTCTCTTGTAGAACAGGAATAGACACTCTGGAAAAACCCAAAGTTGTAGAAACCAAGATTTACAGGAAACGTCTGCTTTAAGTTCCTCACCATGACACTCTTGCTGTTGAGATAATGCCGAGGGATCATGGGCTCCAGTGTGTGCAGGAAAGCCATTCCACAAGCTATATCCAAAGCAAACTTCACCGCTTGCGTCTGATCCACAACAAAGTCTAGATGGACAAGAGAATGATAATGATACAGGATAAGGATTGAGTGGGTTTAACTTAAATGTAAGAATTAAAGAATTCCTTTTTTAAATCCAGAATTTAAAAAGCTATTAATCATATTTCTAACTTTATTAAACATTCATTAACATTCAAATGAAGTTAACAAACACCAAATGGTCTGTGTGAGACAGTAATGTGTGTGTTTTACTTACTGGTTCCCTCGTGTAGCACATTGTAGAGGAGCCATAGGGCATCCAGTGTGTAATTATGATTGGATGAGGGGCGGGTGGAGACTGACACGCCCCCAAAACGGGCACCACGTTTGGGTGGGAGAAGATTCTACAACAGGGGAAACACCAAGGTGGAGAGGGACACATGAACAGACAGAAACAACAGACCACTAACACAATTGAGATGTTTTTACAGATTTGGAACAGTGTTATTTTTGTATCAGTGTAATTAAAACTACTATTATAGTTTTTATTACTATTTTGAAATCATTTACATTTTAGATAACATTAGTTCACTTTTATTAGTCTATAGATGTATTTTCATTTAAGTTTTAGTTATTTCTGTACATCAAGTTAATGAAAATGAGAAATGTTTCTTATGCAGCTAGCTGAAATACAATTAGTTAATAAATAAAATGTTCTTTAATATTTTAGTTTCAGTTCGGTTTGGATTTAGGGCACATCACTCTACAGAGACAGCAAATTGTTATTTTGTTCAACAAATTAAATCCAGTCTTGATCGGTGAGGTGTTGCTGATGCTGTCTTGATTTATCTAAATTGTCAAAGTAAAATGTTCTACTAATATGTTAACTCGGATGGAATCATACTTAAATTTTAGGAAACAATATAGAAGAATTATTGATGCATGCTCACCATTTCTTGAATGTAATATTGGAGTACCCCAAGGGTCGATTCTTGGACCAATTTTGTTTAGTCTATATATTAATGATCTACCTACAGTTTGTTCAGAGTTCCAGGTTTAGATGTATGCAGATGATACAGTTGTTTATACTTATGCAAGACAAAAGAACAAGCTGCTATCAAACTAACTGCTGCATTAAACAAAGTCTCAGATTGGCACTCTTTCCTTACTCTTAAAACTGTGGGAATGTATTTTTCGATTAAGAGAGTTGATTAGCGTTGTCCAGATATTTTAGTCGAAAGAGAGGTCGTAAATATTGTTGAGAATTTTAAATATTTGGGTATGATTGATTATGGATGTGCTAGAGAAAGCTTGATAATCTTCAGGAATATTAGACACCAGTCACCTATACCTGTGCGCTTTATGCATACAATAAGTCTCCCACATTTATCCTATAGTGCTACAAGTTGGTTCCAAACAAGTATAACCACATTAAAACCATTATATAGTATTTATTAAAAAGCTGAGAATTTGTTTTGCTAAGAAGCCAAGGAGTTGGCTTCATTGCATTATTATTAAATATCAAAAATGCATGGCCTCTGGTAAATAAATAAAATAAACTATTTAACTATAATAACATTCCTAATAATGATTTGGAACAACATTTTTGAGCAAACTGTCCCTTTAATCTGAGTATTCTGGGCAAACTGGACTGGAGGTTCATCACCTTAGTTTAGGGTGCTCCTCATTAAAGTCACGGCTCTTTCTTGTAGTCCAATCCCGCATATGAAGCATCTTGACCACAATCTCTGTGCCCTGCCAGCGGCCTTGCCACAGCTGCCAGAGAGAGAACAGAGACACCAGTGAGTGCATAAACGCTCTGAGACATGGGTAGCTATTGTGGTTTGGAAAATGAGCTCACCTCCCCAGAGTGGTTCTCGTTGATCTTGGCCAGCATGGAGAGTTGCTTATAATCTACGCCAGCATGTTTGTTTAGTGTGCCGTTACCTGAAGGCATCATGGGGAATATATACAACAATCAAACCTCGGTTACGGATAATTCATATAATTCTATAAGGCAATCTACAGTTACGCTGTATGACAATAAAATGCTTGTTTGCCAAAGAATCTACGTTATGAATGTAAATGAGAATCAGATGTTCTGAGGGTGCTTACGTGGTCGCGTTCGAGTGGTTCCCTTCCAGAAAGTGTCCTTGAAAGGAACTTTGGTTAGGCTTTGTCCCTGTTTCTCTGCCAGCTCTGATTCATAAACACAACTGAATTATTAGGCAGGGGAACATATAAAAGAAACAGATCTTCACAATGTTAGCAAACCGCATTTCCAACAAATCACATTTGCTACATTATTAAAGAAGAGATGTGACGAGTGGAGCGGGGCCGACAGCCGTGGTAGCGGAGTGAGGCCGGTGGAGTAAATATGATAATGAACGACACCTGCTCCACTCACCGGTCTCGAGTCCCACAGAGGAGCTCCGGAAGGATAAACGGAGGAGTGACGACAGTGGACGAGAGAGGACAAGACCTGGACTTTATTTTGTGTTTTGTGTGTGGCAGTCGTCCGTGAGGGGCTGCCGCTTTACTTTTGTGTTTGTTTATTTTATTATTAAAGTGTCTAAATGTTCGCCGGTTCCCGCCTCTTTCTTCCCTATCTACGAACTGTGTTACAAGAGAGCTTACCTTTCAGATTTGCAGCAAGCTGTGGTTTGGCCTTGTCCAGTGGAGTTTCTCCATACTTGTTGCAGATGCTCACTTGAGCCCCATTATTTATCAGATCCTGGAAAGAATATGAATGATAACATATTTGGTATGATTAAAATGACATTGTTTAAACATTTTCAAGGCAATTCTGCACAAATGTTATAGGAAGAAAGACAACATAGTGGTTGCCCTTTTCGATCAGTGTTATTTTTTATTATTATTTATATACTATTTAAAAAAAAATTGTTTGTTTTTATTTTTATAATTTTCAAGTTTCCATTTTAATTTTAGTCATTTAAGTTTCAGTAATGTTGTTTGCATTTGTCATTTTTATTCTTTTTTTATATTTATATTTAATATTTCCAGTTTTAGTACCATTAGTACTTAATTTTCGTTAATTTTTTAATCTAATATTTGTACTTTATTTTGATATTTCAGCTTTATTTGAATTAACAAAAGCAATTTTAATAGTTTTATTCTTTGTTAACTATAGCAATACAGTTATTGATACAATAAAAATGAACTGGAACGACTGAGCTTCAAAAATGATGTAAAATAAAATGACACCGAAGTTATTAATAAGACTTCTGCTATATTTTTGTGCTATATTCCAAATCTTCTGAAAACATACTAAAGCTTTATGTGAGGAACAGACCAAAATTCAATCTTTTGTTTATGGTAAAGACATTTGGAAAAATATCTTTGCTGCATGAAAGAAAGAAAATCAATCTATGCATTTTCCCCACATAGCACCATCGTATGGATTCAGAAGACTTCAGGAAAATATACTGCATTAGAACCACTTCTACGATAATGTTTCGTGTTTGAAAGCTCTTGAACCCCATTCACTATAATTGCAAGGAAAACAGCGTTCACACAACCCAGAGTTTCTCATTTTTCCCAGCAGAGGGAGCTTCAAACTAACCTCTGCCACCAGGTCGTGGGCCCAGAAGCAGGCGTAATGGAGAGGGGTGTTGCCGTGCTCGTTTGCCGCATTGGTATCTGCTTTACACTGGATCAGCTAGACAACACAAACCACAACATAATTTAGTATCCAAAACAGCAAACACAAAAACATCCCTTCAAAATCTGTTATAAAGAATTAAAAGTGAATTAAAATAGACATTGTCAGTTCCTTATTCCTTATTGAGTGTTTAAAGTTTGTGTGTGTGATTATTTATAACTGCTGTTTGCAGTTTGTAACTTTATAACTGCTGTTTGCAGCCGTTGTGGTCACTGAGGTTGTTCAGGTGCAGTTGTGTGTGTGTTTGTGAGCGTTTATCCACTATGATCTGTTCACACCTTGGCCAGAATGTCACGGTGGCCGTGGCTCGCTGCCAGGTGCAGGGGTGTGTCATCGCCGCGGTTCATGACATTGATGCGAGCCCCTCTCATGATGAGCATGTCCACGACACCTGAACGACCCTCACGGCACGCCCAGTGCAACGGACTGAACCCGTGATCATCCCTGCAAGAAACAAACACACGCCAGCACATTTAGAGTCAGTCATAATTATCACACAAATTCTTGTTAAAAAAATGATGTATAAAGTATTCATATTAAAAAAATACAAATGAAAAGAAATTCATTTATTTTTTGTATTTAATTACATTTAAAATATAATTTAATTAAATGTTTTTATTTGCATACATGCTTGGAAACAATGACAAGTTCGTTTTTTAGGTGGACTGGCTTCAAAAAAATATGGACATTTCATACGCAATTCACTTGTATTAATCCTAAATTTAGGCATGAGTATTTTTATAGAGCATACTTGTTTGGAAATAATGACAGAAGCTTTCAGAAGAGTGTCCCTTTAAATCAAGGCACATTTTTTTTGACGCAGTGGTTGGCGGTAAACTGTCTCCAGTCAGGCTAGTGATCCCGCTCTCAGCTGTCTGTCTCCAGCCAGTTAAATATAAACAGCCGTTAACTGGCCCTTTCCTCCAGATTATGTATATCCCCCTACCCACGTCTGTTTGAGTCTGAGATCCGTTCTCAGGCCTTCCTATTTCCTATTCAAAACCACAGTCAAACTCACACTTACAGTACTCCAGGTCGACGGTGACCCTAAAGTTACAATAACAACCCTGTGATCAGATCAGAGTATGTGCATAGTGCTGCTACTGAGAGCACATGTGAATGAACCACATAGGGGTTTTACTATTAAACCACTGAACGCAACTGCTGAGTGTGTGTTATAAATAAACGAAGGTAATGTCTGCAGCTGGTGCTCGTGCTCATCCCCAAAGTAAGTACTTGTGTTTTAATTAAGTGTTTGTTGAAGGGCTGGGAGTGTGCAGTACAGTAGGAAGTATCTGGGTAAATAATCAGGCCAGTAGTGTGGCTAAACTTAGGGTAGCTGCAAGGTCCTGCCGGAACAGACCAGACCACACACATACACACTATCACACACACGCACAGTCAAATGGTAGGTTGGTCAAAACTGAAGGGGTTAAATACAAAAACAATGACCAAAATATTAAGACAAATAAACAGGAAGTCCCCCTTCCTCAAATAAAGGAAATCAAATTAGACAGTGAGTCCTGAGCTTCCCAATGGGAATTCTGGAATGTTCTTTATTTCTGGCCAAACTGCACATTTCAAAGAAGGAAGGAGGGGAAAACGAAAGAATGCAAGCAAGGCCAGGAAAGCGACAAACAAATTAGGAAAGAAAGCGGCAAAGAAAAGAAACTTAAAAGGAAGAAACTGGAAAAGACAGGAAGCTAGAAAAGAAGAGGGAAAATGAAAAACCGTGAAAGAAAGACAGCTAGCAGGAAAAATTGAAGTGGGGAAGAAATGAAGAAAGAAAAGGAGGCAAGGAAAGAGAAAAAAAGAAAGAAAGAATTAAAGAAAAAAAAATACATAAAAAGCAAAGAAGGAAGAGTAACAGGAAGAAACCTGGGAAAGACTAAATCAAATTGGAAAATAATCTGCTAAAGAAGAGGGATAAAACAGAGAAAGTGAAAAGGAAGCAAAGGAAGGAAAAGAAAATCTAGAAAAGGAAGATGGATGAAAAAGTGTGAAAGAAAGAAAGAAAGAAAGAAAGAAAGAAAGAAAGAAAGAAAGAAAGAAAGAAAGAAAGAAAGAAAGAAAGAAAGAAAGAAAGAAAGAAAGAAAGAAAGAAAGAAAGAAAGAAAGAGTTGAAAATAAAAGAAGCTGGAACAGAGGTAAAAAACGGAGAAAAAAGGAAGAATGCAGAACAATACAAAAACAGTAAGTAAAGAAGGATTGAAAGAGGGAATAGTATAAGGAAGGAACTGGGAAAGACAAGATGAAAGTTAGAAGGAAAGTAAGCTTAAAAGGATAAGAGAAAATATGGGGGGAAAATAAGTGTGAAAGCAAGCAAGAAAGAAAGAAAGATGGGGAAACCCAGAAAACGTTGAAAAGAAAGGAAGCTAAGACAAAGGGAAATTAACAAGAAAGAAAGCAAGTAAGGAAGTAGGGAAAAAATGAAAAAGAAAGCACAATGAAGAAAGGAGAGCTATCTGTGGTGTCTCTTATCACATCACTCAGCTGTGCTCCGACACACAAATGAAGCAGCAGAGGGGCGGACTGCGGAAACCAGAGCGGGAAACACAGGAAGTCATATTCCACGCTCTCTCTTCCACCGCTAGTGGCTGCCTGTGTGAGCGCTCGGGACAATTCATATCCAGTTCGTTTCTTTCTCTTGTCCTTGTAAGGATGTGAAGCATGCGCTGTTAACCAGCACACACACACACACACACACACACACACACACACACACACACACACACACACACACACACACACACACACACACACACACACACACACACACACACACACACACACACACACACACACACACACACACACACACACACACACACACACACACACACACACACACACACACACACACACACACACACACACACACACACACACACACACACACACACACACACACACACACACACACACACACACACACACACACACACACACACACACACACACACACACACACACACACACACACACACACACACACACACACACACACACACACAGAGAAAGGAACGTTTACGCTAACAGACTTACAAACGTACAAAGACAGACTAAGTAAACATTGATACTGGAGTCACAGTCTTGAGCCTGCGGTTATACAAAGAGTTGAAAAGCGCAGTTATTAAGAGCTTCCTCTGGCCAAAAAGCGTTCTGGGGTTGCATTCGGCGATGATTTAAAAGTAAACTCCACATCTGAGTTCAGGTTTCTACCTTTCAGCAACAATCTGGTTGAGTGAAAGCTCATACTGAATTAGATCATAAACCGCACATCAGTGAGGCGCCACAGTCTAAAAACATATCTGAGCTAACAAGGTAGCGGAGTGGACCAGAATGACGTATATGTGACAGGAAATGTAACTGGAAGAGGTAATATTATATTGTTGGTACCTTCTGATTCAAACTAGACATTAAATAGGATGTACGAGTGTTATATTTTTAGATACAGCTAAAAACAAGAAGTTAAAATACAGGAAGTATTTTATTAGTAAATAATTCACTCTAAACACTATAAATGCTCCTGATTGGCCCAAGCTTCAGTGTCTGTTTTAAAGCCACAGAGACAAACACAGCTGTAACCAAGCATTTAGTTAGCTTCAGTTTTCTGTTCTTCTAATATCATTAGCCGCTCTGAGTTCTGTCCAGACATCAAGAATGAAAAAAAAAACCCACACAAAATACGTCACTTCCTCTTTGAGTCACAATTTGAGAGCAGCCTAAGTTAACTTAAATGGCATTTGAGTGCTACTAGAGAAGCACACATGCTAAATTTGGGTGCAGATACCGATGTCCGCTCTGCAAAACAACTTGATTATGTAACGCATAGTATTATAAACAGCACACAAGCAACATACAATAAAAATGAGAACATGCAAGAGTACAGAATTGTACATGGAAAGTCTTTCGAAACACTTTTACTTTTACTGTTAACAATAAAGTTCCTTAACTTAGTAAATATTTCACCATATTCTCTTCTACACATGTTCTAATTGAGTAAGATTTATCAGTATATGCTCATTATCTTTTATCTAAATGTAATAACTTCTCTTTTGAAATGACCTTCCTGTTCTACTAAACAATTCGTTCTCTATTAATTTTAATTTAACATAATATTAGTATTACTAACTTAAAATTAATTAATGAATATCAAAATATCAATAAATGTATTTTTTCAAATTGTCATTTATCATCTGATTTTTTTTTTAGCATTTTTCATATTAAAGATTTACCAACATAAAAAAGAAAAATGCACTGTGTGAAACTGTCATGGTGGAGAGATATGTTATCAACTTTTTCAACAGTTTTCTTCTAAAGACATTTCTCGTGGTTTTATTATCATAATAGTGCTGCCTTTGTGAGTGGTGACGAAATGTCAGTTTGCAAAAACAAATGTCTTAACAGCTTTTTGGATATTGCTTAACATTACTTTTCCTTCAGTGGAACAGGAAGCTCATTGGTGGTAAACGTTTTTTTCTTCTTTACATTTTAATGGAACATTGCGTAATAATGAAAACAAATCACTCATGCATTAAAAAGATATATATATATATATATATATAAAGTTTATTTGCAAACACAGACAACTCTGTTTTTATTTTAAAAATCATGTTTTTTATTATGTTATCATGTTTTTATTGTGTTAGCTGTATTAGTTAGTTATTTTTACTTAATCAAAATAACTCAACTGCAGTTTGATTGAGATTAATTGGAATGCACAATTAAAAAACTTGATCTTTTAAAATTGTTATCTGTAACAGAGTTATCTTTTACTGCAAATTAACTCTTCACAGTTAGATAGATAGATGGATATAGAGGAGATATTATGAAGGATGTTGGCAGTTGCTTATAGCCATTGATTCCATAGTATTTTTTCTCCTACTATGGACGTCAATGGCTACCAGCGACTTTTTGGTTACCAAAAATCTTCAAAATAGCCTATTTTCTTTTGTGATGTTGAGCAGAAGAAAGCAACTCACAGGTTTGGAACAACTTGAAAAGCAGTGAATAATGACCGGATTTAAATTTTTGAGTGAACCATCCCTTAAAGAAAATAAATACGGCCTATTTTACTTTTAAACAATTCCAAATTTTCAATAATTGTCATATGTTTAACATATTATACATTTAGAGATAAGAAGATAAAATATAAGATAGGACAAAGTTTGCTGACTGACATGCTGTAATGTGAAGCATAAACAACGCCCATGAATGTCTGCTATTTCCTGTCTCCTCCCACAAACACATAAGGTCGTGACATCTCAAGCCATACTGAAACTCCTCATGGCCCTACAGAAGAAGTAAATCAAACGGCCACTCTTCTTATCAACCATTTCAAAGCATCAAAATCATTTTATTAGGCAAACTGCAATAGGCAAAAGCGAAAGGTGAATCCCTTAGCTTGAGTTTTTCTATTTCTGGAAAAGGAAAACACTTTGATATGGCTAAGTGTGGGGGGGGAGGAGAGAGAGAGCGGAGAGAGCGAGAGAGAGGACAGAGAGGACTGGTATGGCTCAAGTCAGCATGCTTTGGTTGGTGAGCTCATCGTATGGAAACTATTCATCCCAACCATTTAGTTTTAGCCCAGACCGTTCCCTCCTCCCCCTCTTCTGAGTCACAAATTAGACATGGAATCCAACTCACACTGGCCTGAACGGTTTAGAGTAGGGAATGCTAAGTTAACATAAATAAAAGTGTATTGTCGTATTTTTGGGTTTGTTCTAGTTGAGTTAGCATTTCCCCCCCTCTTACTGGAAGTTTCTCTAGTAAGTCAAACATTTCCTTTGTCACATAATTTCAAAGCCACAACTTCAGCCATGTGAAGATCACAGGAAATGCCTAGATAGTGATCTACATCAGACGCTTCAACGCTTCATCTAAATTAGCCGCTGCTTGTAATCTGCTGATTCTGTGCTGAATCGGCACCGGTGAACCATTCATCTCTGACCCGTTCCTTTCAGGTTATAATTCTCGTGGCTGACAGCAAGAGAACGGGTCCACATCAGATTCCTTACAAGTTCTTGGAGATCTACCTGGCTGTTTTCCTCTCTTTTGTGCTTCCCAGCTGTTCTGGGATGTATTAGTGAGGGAAGGCAGGCCAAGGCTGTTTGTGAGAGGGAGCTTGGCAGAGGTGGAGGTATTTGAAGAGGGTGCATGGATCTACTCTGTGTATGCTTTACACCATATAGGGCTAGAACTAGAATTCTGGTCTTCAACGTGTGGAATGTTTTCTGTTTAGTTTGTAAGAAACAGATGGGATGTTTCAGTTTTTGTTTCTTTAAACCTAGGCTAACAACATTCAATTTCATAGAAGGGCTGCACAATATTAAAAAGGAAGCCAAAAGGAAAAATCAATAATAATTATCAATAATAAAATTCTATGCTATTTTGTCTAAATATTACACATAAAACATAAACAAATAACATCTAAACCATTGGATTTTACTCAAATAAATAAATAAACAACATTTTAAAAATTTAAATGCTACAAGTGAATTTAGGCATTTCATTATTATAATGTACAGTATGAAAATTGGATATTCATATGAGATTTTCTCAAATTCATATGAAATTTAAAAGTGTATTAGTTTAATAAATCATTAGTGATTTAAAAAAATGAACTTTAAAAGAGAGTAGGATGTGTAAAAATAGGGGAAATTGGCATTCACAAATAAATACCTAATATTGATAATTCTGATAAATAAATAAATAAAAAACTCTGGTATCAGTTGATAGCTGATATGGGGATGGTGGCATATATCTAAATATTTAACATATCTGATGCTACAGTAATGCAATCATTGAAAAGAACACATTAGCATCCTATGTTAAGTTGTGGATACTCAATATATATGTACATTTCTTAAAACGCCTGTGCAAGTTCATTTAAAAAAATAATTGTAATTATGGCGGCATTTTTGTATGGGTAAAATATCTTGTTTTTTCTGGTATAAAAACAAACTAGTACTAGTAGAATTATACAAGAAGAAGAATTTAATAATGAATCCCTTTAATACCTCAAAACCATGATGAAAATCTGTGTATGCCACGACAAGCCAAACTGAATGATATCCACAACATACGAAAAGTGATAAAATCTACCCTCATCGTCTTTCAGAGTCACTGCTCCACTGCGTCCAGGGTTTATAAGACTGGGTGAGGGGTGAACTAAGGGACAAGACCTGACAGAGAAGATCCTCACAAATAGGACAGTTTCTGTATTTTTCCAAGGTTTTTTTTGGGGGGGGGGGGGGGGGTGTTGGCGTGGCCCCTAGTGACATCATCCAAGTTCATCTTTGAATGAGAAAATAAGCTACAAAAAAATGGTCTCTTCAACCACACGGCAATCTACCTAATAACAGCTCTGTCTAAATTCATATTATGACTCATTTAAACACACTCACCCCTGGTTTAGGTCATTCTCTGTGTTGTCCAACCAGAGGCGGACAGCTACCGCGTTGCCTTCACGGCACTGAGTGAAGATGTCATCCATCTCGGCACTCTCTATCCTCTCACGCAACCAAAATCTTTTGTCCCCTACCAGGAGTGTCCTGGGAGAGGGGTCTGATGCTGCTGTACCCTAAAGACGTCAGGCGACAGGCGAGGGTCTGACAGAACATCCAGCCACGGAAAGGGTGTGATGGGACAGTCTCTTCACAGCTACAGGGCAAGTGTCTTGTGTCTGCACTGCAAAGAAACGAGAAGAAGGAAGCTCAGATGAGCTGTTTTGAACACTGCTTGCACAAAACACTGTCATAGTTAGAGTCACTAGGGAACAATGACGAAAACTTAAAAATAACAAGCAGTTTCAGGGAACACTTGTCTATCTGTCTTGTCTATTCATTTATTCAAAAAAATATTATTGCAATTTGTGCATACAACGACTTCAATACTATCCTGATATTATAATAAAGAGAAAAAAAACTTATAAAAAATTATATTATTGAATAGAAAAAATATTTTCCCCACAAAATTACATTATCCCCCAGTTTCACAGACAAGGCTTAATCTAGTACCAGACTAAAATGCATGTTTCAGCTGTCTCAACTGAAAATATCTTGCTCTGACATATGTTAAAATATGTCAGTGTCATTGTTCTGTGTCAAGATGCACACCTGTAATGTTTTCTTCTAAGGCCTTTTTGTAAAAGTTGCTTAAATGTCTTAATTTAGCTAAGGCCTAGTCCTGGCTTAAGCTAAGCCCTGTTTGTAAAACTGGGCCTAAAAATTATATTTATGAATTACTAAATCATTATATAAAAGTAATAACTTTTTGCCTTTCTTTTTTGAAAGTACTGATTAAAATGTGTATATTCACATGTATTCTGTTTTAAAGAAAATACCACGAAATTCCTTAGTCAATAAATTAAATTAAAATTTTCAAAACCACATGAAAACAAATTAAATACCAAAAGGACATTCCTAAAAACAAAACAAAAATATTTAAATTTCTTTATAAAAGGACACTTTTATTAGTCTTTTTTTTTTGCTCCACAAAAGAACAAACATACATATGTATATATTATGTGATATACAAGCCGCACAGGTTTAGAATGACATGAGAGAGAATAAATGACAGAGTTGCAATTTTTGGATGAGCTATTCCTTTAATTCACCTCACAGGTTTAAGCAATGAGTTCAACTATTTGTTCATTAAATGCTGATAGGTGATGAATACCTATATAATCATACAAGCCTCTGCCTGTTATAACACACATATCACTCCCTTCCTGAAGTCCAACAGAATGTGTTTCTTTAATACTCTGACATCCCTTCAACTCATACTTTAGTTAAGAGGTCTTCGCAAAGACCTGTTGTACTACGCTAATAAAAATACTTGTCTGTTTTATTAGCGAATTAAAGAAAGGTTGTGTTATTAAAAACACACATGTATCTAAAATACACTTAAAAAGCCATTTCTTAATAGCTGGAATTCATGGAACACACAACATTATTATACATTATTTACTCAAATTTGCACATATCAGACCTGTAAATAATTGTCTATAATATATATTGTGTTTTTGCTGTTTTGTACATTGCCTATTTGTATATTTTAGGGATGCACGATATATCGGCCACCATGTCGGTATCGGCCGATAAATGCAATTTTTTTTCTGTTATCGTATCGGCCCGATAAGAAAATTTGCCCGATATCTTTAAGCCGATAAATAATGCATTATTTCCTTCAGAGACACTTCAGATGTACGCTGTTCGCCATGATGGTTTTGAAATGCTTGAAATATGATTGGAATCACTTTGAAAAGGACATCACTTATGTGCAACATGTGGAGAGCAAGTCTGTCATAAAGGCTACGTAATTATAACTATGCAGCCTTTATGCATTTAATTATAATAAGAACATTACTGTACTATTTTGATTCTTTACACATGTTATGATGTCCAATGACTTGTTTGCATTATTTATGCAGTATTTAATTTTATCTGTGAGACTTTTTTATGGCGAAATTTGGTAATGGGAGAGTAAAATATTTTTTAAACTTACACTGTTCAAACTAGGATGCTTATGTTGAAGTGTTTGGGATGTGGCTTTTAATGATGAGACCTTTTTTTTAATCAGGCTCTCAAAAAGTATATAAAAATTTGGATATAGATTGATCGCCCAACATATCGGTTATCGGCTTTCAAATATAAATAATTATCTGTTATCTGTATCGGCCAAAATTTTCATATCGGTGCATCCCTTATATATTTGTATATTATTATTTTATCATCTGAGTCCTGTCCTGTTGCTGTCATTATATTGCACTGTAGAGCTTCTGTCACTATAACAAACTCCTCATATGTGTAAACATACCTGGCCAATAAAGCTCATTCTCATTCTCCCATTTCTTATGTGAACTGTTATGCATTGTATATACTTTTCTGAGTGTGTTGAGATATTTTGTACAAACACAGAACAAATACAGTTAGAAAGGGAAACAAACGTGTTCGCTTAGAGAAAACGACAGATACATTAGATAAGAGAGACAAAGGCAGGGTGATATCGATTCCGTTAAATATGCATTCAATCACAAAGGCACTCAGATGTAAACATGACAGTTAATCCTCAGAGAAAGAGGAAAAGAATTAGACATGCAGACAGTTATTTTTTAACAGATAACAGGTAGATGTCAGACAGATTTAGTTTAAAACGACAGACAACCAGATAGCAAAATATACAGAAAGAAAAACACAAAATGATAGACAGATGTGGACAGATTTAAACAGGCAAACAGTTAGAAAGGTATATTTTGAAAGAGAGAAATAGATAGATAGATAGATAGATAGATAGATAGATAGATAGATAGATAGATAGATAGATAGATAGATAGATAGATAGATAGATAGATAGATAGATAGATAGATAGATAGATAGATAGATAAAATGGGTGTTCAGAAACACAGCAAGGTATGTGTAGCAGACAGACAGATATACAGACAGACAGGTACGTGTGTTCTCTCAGAGTGACATTAGCCGCGCAGCTAACAGTCAATCCAATCAAAGAGTGACTAAAGACTCTTAAATATGGGTGAACCAAAAGAAAAAGCATACGGTTTGAATTATAATTTACCTAAAGATGCTCAATGAAATTACTTTTTGACCCCAAGCTTGATTTATGGCTATACAACGGTAGTTTTATAGTGTTGTGAGCTAGTGCGCTAATGTTGCTAGCAGTCAAATAACGTTAACGTTAAGTTACGCCCCCAGTCACTTAACTTACACGATCAACACTCGATTCATGCTTCCCTCACATTCAACCGATCACAACAACCATCAGTACCTGTTTATAGGGCCGCTTTTAGCTGGAGTGGACCAACGGTGATGACTGGGACAGTCCGACACACTCTTCCAGCGTCCACACCCTACTAGCGCCCGAGTCTGAGACCTGCTCCCCCGCCGACAGAAACACAGTCACTCCCCGCTGATCACGCCTCTGCAGCGCCCCCGGCTGGAGAGCGAGGAAAACAAGCGCCTCGGGACACGATTTCACTTTATGTTTTCAAAACTTTTGCCTGGCTTTATGATTGAACATTCCATACATGAATTTACCAAAAATCATCCCAAATAGTAAATATGCATGGTATATCCCTTTTCTCATCAGTATTAGAGCCAAATAAAGGTCTGCTCTACTACACATATAAAATGCAAGTTACTACAATTATAATATTATTAGTCACTTGTCAGCAATAATTTTATTAAATAAATAACATATACAGATTCTAAAACAAATATACTATTTCATATATTTTTTTTAAACTGAAAAAATATTTTAAATTAAAAAACAACTAGTATTCAAATTCATTAATTTAATTAATATCACCAGAAGCATGATTACTGTAACAAGTAGTAATAAATACAATTTTAATTACAAAGTTATCTATTTGTGCAAATAAATATATACTATTCATATGATACTTATGTATTGTGATAAAATAACTGCTTGAACAGAAATAGTTTTAAGGAAATATAAAAAAAGAACACAAAAAACCTTTTGTGTGGATATTAATTTAGTAAACATTTTTATCTAATAACATTTTTACTCATATTCCTCTTTAATTTGACAAACACTTATCCTAAAAATACAGCATACCGATTTAATAAATACAGAAGTCAAATAAATGATCTTTTCCTGATGTACCTTTATTAAAAGACACATGTTAGCCATCCATCAGTACATAGTTATTCAACGTTTTAGAGGTATTTAAATATTTATGAAACCCAATCCATGATCAACTGTCTTAAAAGGCTTTTGTGACTTTTGGCTGATAAGACTTAATATGCAGCATAAACTAAATCTCCTAGACACGTCTTCTCTTCCATGTCTCAAGATCAGGATGGATTTTGGGGGCTCTGTCCTGCTCCCCCTTCAGATCGTGTTTCAGGAACTGATGTGGTTGTTACACTGCTGGGCTTCAGATTGAGTTTTTCTACTGCACTCAATACGGGACCTCCATCTACTTTAGGTACACTAGAAGATGTTGAGATCACTGGCGATGGTGCTACTAGTCCTTCTAAAGACTCATTTGCAAAGGTTTGTGCATTGTTTGGTAATGTGGGCACATCTATCAATGACTGTGTTTGCCCAAAAGCTGAGACATTTGTCATGACATCTGATGGATTATTAGAAACTGAAGGTATCTCTGGGCTCTCAAACATTGGTGTTGTGGTTGTGATGGCAGTAGATGGATTTTCTAATGATGAAGCACCTTCTTGTGCTGCAGCTTCAGCTTTTGCTAGTTCTGCAGCTTTGCTCTCCATCTCCTGCATTCGCTTCTGCACCATCGCAGGCATCAGCTGCACATACGTGCCCATTAAATGGTGATTGGTCCTTATTAACTTGCCAGCACAACTGTCAACACATCGCTCCTGGCAAAACAACACAACCAGAACAGAGAAAAGGGATCATTATATAACGTTCATAGTAAATCTATGTATAATGACCAGGGTTTCAGCAGATTTGATGGGTAACACACTATGTTAATATGTTCTCTTAATGTGAATGTTGTTGTATTACAACTCTCACAACGAGTTGAATGAGCAACACTCCAGAGTTTGAAAATAAAAATTCTTACAACTTTTTAATTAATTTTACAATAAACAAATAAAAAAATATATAAGGCTAATAGCTCTGCTTTTAAACACTGGAATAGCCCATTTTACTGACATCTTCCTTTCTTTCCCTTTCTCTTCTCGTCTCTCAGTTTCCTTTCTTTGCTTGTCCTCCTGCCATACTGTCTGCAATGCAATGTCCTGCACATTATTTTATTCTTACTTTTTATTTTCTACTTTTTTCCATACCTATATTTATGTATATTCTCTTGTGCTTGTATTTCATATAATTGCACTCTCCATGGAGCAGACCTGACTTTAATTTCACTGCTGATTATATTCTGTATAACGGTGTATGTGACGAATAAAAATCTTGAATCTTGAAATGCAATTTTTTTTACAAAGACTTAAGATTTTGTATGGATACATGTAGGCCTATAAACCTATTTTCACACTACATTTCTGTCTAAAAGTGTGTGTGTGTATGCAGCCCATTTTAGCTTAACCAGCCATTTCTACCTAAAATGACCTTTTTCACAAAAATCAAAGTTTCTTTTATAAATTAAACTTCTTTATTTGACAGAGCATATCAAAACATTGTTCATTAACCTTTGCTTTGTTGGTAAGCTTACTTATAATTACTTTAGTACCCGTATTAGTGATTAATGAAATTTTCTATGTCAGGCTCAATGACGTTATAATTTCTCTGACAAGCTTCATTTAACACTCTGCCCTGCTCGCCTTAAAAAACTCAGACCATTAA
Source organism: Ptychobarbus kaznakovi (assembly GCA_027422405.1). Classification (NCBI taxonomy): domain Eukaryota; kingdom Metazoa; phylum Chordata; class Actinopteri; order Cypriniformes; family Cyprinidae; genus Ptychobarbus; species Ptychobarbus kaznakovi. The sequence continues at coordinate 11,458,949 of CM049796.1, forward strand.
AAATTATTGCTACATGTCAACAAGTGTTGAAGAAACAATTCAAAATCAGTTATTGTGATTTTCTGTAAAAAAAAATTAAGAGATAAGATACTACAACCTTATTTGGTCCATTTTACCTGATGGTCCATTTTAGCTGACTTCACCCTTTATTTTTGTTATAAATCCTCCTTTACATTATTTCTTAATGATTTTGAGAAATTATTTCAAATAATTATTCTCTGCTATGTCAAAAATATGTATAGTACTATTACAATCTTAGTGTATTTGTGGTTTATGAGCCTATATTTTATTTCGAATCTTGCTCCTATTTGATATGTTCTCTGCACACGCACACACATAACGAAATCTATAAATAATAACCCAGGAACACATCAATTAAGGGATTTTTTAAGCGTCTTTATAAATTAAAATAATAAGTAAATCATATTAGCCTCACCTCGTCCATTGTCAGATTTCTGTAGTTGAAATTGCTTGTGCATCGCTGGAAGCAGATGTCCGTCATGCGATTGTAAACAAGGAGGAAGTCCCGCAACTAAATCACAAAAACAGTACAATAAAATCATAATTGTATAAAATATTTGTCGCATTCATATATACATGAAAATGGACTGCACGCGCTAACGTTAGCTGTAATACGTACATTTCGTAGCTGTCCGGCTGAATCCATGACAATATTGTTGGCAGTATATATCAAGACAAACGTTTATATAACTGCAAATAAAATACAATTGAAAGAGATGAAAATAAGAAATTATATCCAAGAGCTATCGCATGACTTTCAACAGCGCGCGGCCATGTTTACTATCACGTGACTACAGGAGGAAACGTCACGATTAGTTAGGGCGGAAATTTGCAAAAAGTCCTCACCTCGCTTCTGTAGTGTTGCATTTTTTCTGCGTGTCGTCTCTGTGCGTGAAATTAAGACGTTTACTTTCTATTTATGAACAAAAGTGGTTAAGGAGTGTAAAAAAAGCTTTTGCAATCTCTCTCACATTTTTATTTTCATTTGACAGTTTCTAACAAAGCTAAGTGAGAATTTGTATGGTAAATATTTGGTACATTTTATGGTATTTTTTTGCATCTTCAGACATTCTTCAAAGCTTTCAAATAAAGAATTACAGATACAAAAATAGAGTCACCAAGACCTTTAATATTGAGACAAAGCCACGGAAATCCTATTACAACTTAATAATAGCTATTAAACATGTCCTTATTTTTCGGTAGCCTACATCAAATTACTTGAGTCATAAGTCAACCTTATTTTTACAAATATACATTTATATTTTATCCTGAAAATGTAAAAAATAGCATAAAAACGAACAGATAAATATGTGTTAATATATTCTTCCTACTATACAACAACAAACAGACCAACCTTCAAATGCAAGAAACAAGAAAGCACATTTAAAGTGGTAAACTCCTTTAGATGTATCGATTGGACACAACCTCAGAACAGATAGCTGGTCTCCTCTGCATGCTTTTGAACACACAGAAATTATGATTTGAGGTGTGACATATGTACTTAAGCGATGAGCTTTAAATATCACAGCTGTTGGCAGTACCACCCCACAGTATCCTGTTTCTTCTTTTAAATGTTTTTTAGTTTTTTAGCTCTCAAACTGTTAACTGTCCTGTTCTAGACTTTGTCTTGATAGACAGAGGGAGTGATCAAAGCCTTCATGCACATTTCTGTGCATCTCAAATTCTCTCTCTGCATTATCATCTCTTTCCATTTCCATTTCCATCTCTTTTTCTCTCTCTCTCTCCCTCTCCCTCTCTTCTGCCTCCAGGGCTACTTGATGACTGTTGAGGTAGAGGCTGTGACGTGAAACCATGAGGCTGCTGCTCCGGGACGGGAGGGTGATGTCAGCCTCGTCATCCTGGTCCATACAGTTCTGCTGGGATGCAGGTTGAGGATGTGTCTGAGCCTGGTGAGTCTGAGCCTGTTTTTGGTATTTTCTCTTCTTCCTACGCTTTTTATTGGCAGTCAGAGCCAAAGAGGCGTAGGACACGTCCCCCTGTTGGACCTGTGAGATAATGACAAACCTAAACTGTATTTTCATGATGAAACATGCCCAATTCAATGAAAAACCAAACAAAACAAAACCAAAAACCATGATGTTACATTAACTTAGTGTACCTTGCCTCAGTTAGCTTTCAGGTTAAATTGCAACACAACAAAGGCCATCAAAACAATTTCGCAATAAGTTGCGCAATACTGCTTTCTTAAAGTTTCAGACTGCAAATCTGCATTCTGATATCTCACACCTCTGATTTTAGTGTTGAAATAGACTGAAGGTATTTTTCATACGGTAACATTTCAAAGCATACAAAAATGTGTTTATGCGAGTCGCATGTAAGTAAAATTGTCCTCTCATTGGTGCAAATGTTTAAGTCATCCATCGAGTCTCTAGCTGTCGTAACACTTTTATTCCCGTATACACAATTTCTCAGTTAGAGCAGGAATCAATGGAAAGAAGAAGAACAATTAGACAATGTTTTAAGATGTATATGTTCTCTTTGGTTTTCAGCTCCGATAATAATGTGCTCACCCAGGAAATCAGATTTTGCTAATTCTATGTAACACATTTCCCATTATTAATTATTTTACAGCTTGGTTTGTTGTATTGGATTTCTTTATCACCAAAACCAAACCAGTTTGTTTTCAATTGGACTGAGACTGCCACGTTCACGCGATCTTGGACCGATCTTTTTGTTCATATATGTCTAAACAAATCTAACTAATAAGAAAATGTGCCAGTTTAAGAAAGAAATGCTCCAAATGAGCCACATGGCAAAACAGCATAAAACTCAACCCCAAATTTTAAAGTCTGAAATTAATAAATGATTTTGTCCATTGTAAATGGATTTAATTTTTGTCATTAAAATGTGAGTGACAGGTTACTGAAGAGAAGATGTTATTGCTTCACGTCGATGAACACATCATGAGAGATTTCGATTAAAGATCGACCCTTTTCACATTTCTGGTGTCATAAACTTCACTACACCAAAACTACAACAAGAATGATTATTGTAGTCTCATTTGCCCCAATAGCAAAATACAAAAATCCATGACAGCATTTCTGACTTTCCAAAAGAGGAAAAATAATGTTGGCCAAAAGAGAGAAAGATGTTAAATTTGCCTTTGAATTAGAAACCCTGACACTGCAGTGTTAACTAGTTTTATGTATGGTTAAAAAATGAAAGTATTTGTCAAAAAAACTTTGCTAGATTTACGATGTTAATAACTTTGGAAATAGTCTGTGAAAAGTGTCCATGATGCGAGTGGCATGAATTAAAAATAATAATGATGTGCACGGATGAACACTGCCATATTCAATTTTGATATGGTGGTGAATTTAGCTTAACAAAAAAGGCGCAATATCTTGCAGAAGTATCAATGCACTTGAATGTTCAGCTAGCGAGCTATTAATGTGGCATAACAATGTAGCTTTTGACATACATACTGCTGTAGAGTGGTCTGAGAAACCTGACCACAGCTGCGTTCATTAAAAGACCTGCTTCTACACACGTGTCTATTTTCTGAAAAATGCGTAGGCGTGTGTGCCTAAAATAGTTATCAAATCTGCATTCTCACGCAGCCCTTCTCTGTGAATGTCTTAAATTTAAACCATTAAGCCATTGAAGTGATTATGGAAAATGTCACACATTACAGATTGATATCAAGGTGCACTTTCTAATTTTGAGTGCGTTGGAAATACTACAACGCATGCAACTACCAGCAGATTTGACTTTAAAATATATATTATTTAATAGTTGCATAAGAGAAGACCGAGAACCTGAAAATAAAATCTGCATATTAAATGTTTCAATTCTGTTCAGAGTTTAATATGCAATTTGTTGGCCATCAAATGATCAATGGTAGCCAGTGAACAGACCAACCAAACAAATAAATGGATGAATAAATAAATAAGGGCAGGGATATCAGTTTGAATGGATATTTTTCATAAAACCATTGATTAAGCTTGTAAAAAATCCCATGTTTTATACGGTTAACGGATAAACTAATTGTTTTAGAGTATATTTGTCTACTAATAAGTAGTGTAAATATTAATGTACAATTATTTTACATTAATAATGTGCATTGAATGGCTCCATTTCTTAGCAATTTCCATGAAATCAGTTGAAACCATACCTTTAATGCCTGCTTTGCTGTGTTTGCATGAGACATTTGTTCATAGCACACCTCCGGAGACGTTTCAAAAGGTCCTGTACAGAATTAACAGGTATTAAATATATAGCAAGAATTATGCATAACAGCATAATTATTAGCTCTAGGTAGCAGACATGCACTGGATTACTGTATTTATGAGCTAGACCTACCTCCTCCATCTAAACATATATTTCCATAAATCGGATTTTCCTGTCTTTCCATCTCATCATCCTCAAACCTGCACAAAACATAACCAAATGTATTGAAAAGGGCTGTTGCTGTGGAATATGATTTTATAAATTTTAAATCAAAACATTTCCCCCTTATTGTGAGAATACACTTTAAAAAAAGCAATTCAAAACAATATGCCGATAATTACCTGTAAGACTGAGGTGAATCTTGACGTAATGGTTCATCTCCATATTCCAACATGTTTTCATTTACTGATTAAAAAAAGCATAAACTGTGACCTCAAGTTGTTGTAGATTTGTCATAATTCATCTTTTTATATATTCCATAAAAGTCAAATGTTTGAAGCATACCTGCATATTTGTTTTTCTTTCTTCTTCGTAAACAGAATACAACATTTAAGCACACAGATATCAGCAGTGCGATCGATGTCAGACCAATAGCAACATATTGACCTTTGCAGTCTAAAGAGAGAATTAACAGGTCATGATTGGATGAATATTGCATTACATTTAGCTGCTTTTATCCCATACAATTGCATTAGGTTATACATTTCATTAGTATGTGTTCAATTGAATTTTGCGCTGCTGATAGATATATTTACCTTCCCAAATCTTATTGTATTTAAGATAATTTACATTTATAATCATTTCCACAGTAGCCATTATTTTGCTTGACAAAACTGAAACAGCAACAGGCAAATTGGTGCAATCGTTATTTTATAACTCTTTTTTAAATTCTTCTTAAAAAAAATATATTTCAATTGAATGTTTTATTATTTTGATAAAAAGTGGTATAGATTATTTTCTTCTTCTTTATTTAAATTCTTAAAACTTTCAATACATATTTGAATTTAACATTTTATTTATTGATTTTAAATTGTTGCAGTCAGATATAATTTCAAATAGTGTATAAACAGAAATCATTAAGAAAAGTCGTTTGAGTTTTGGTACACGTCATCACACTGAAATAATTTAAAGAATTTCTACCAATATAATCGTTATCATTCACATAATTAATAAACTTCACTATTATGTTGTGTAGATTATTTGCTGTATAATTCAAAGAAGATTTAGTATGTCAGGGTTTGATTTCAATCTATCACTATTCTAAGCCTTAAGAACAAAAAATGACTGAGAACCACAAAGAAAACGTGCAAAAAACTATTCTTGAAAAAAATAAAAAAATGATAAAGTCTCCCATTAACATGATTACTGATTGAGACAACAAAACAGCTTTCATTTAAACACAACGTGTTAGAAATACCGTCAGCAGAGAACAATCCCACACAAAAGGGATAAAGCATGTTCTTCTTACCTGACATCCTGATTTTATAGGGTCAAATGTCCACTAAAGCCTTCTCTGATCAAAACCTTTCACCTGTACGTGAGCATGTTCAGCAAGAAGTGCTCCAGTGTTGCTGCTATTTTTATCGTCTTTAGACGTTTTCGGTTACAAACAGGAAATGTGACGGCTACCTTATTCGTTGCAAACGTTCACATCATAAGAAACACATGGAGTCTGCATTGTGTAGTGTCATGAACCACACTGTTGTTGAGATGTACATCGAAAGCATTTCATTTTTACTGTCTCATTGTGTTTATTAAAATGTAAGTGTGAAATGTTTCGGAAAGAATTTGCATTTAAAGGTATCCTTCTCGTGTTTTGTGAAATATATGTCAAACCTGTTGTTTACTATCTTGATTTTCTTTATTAAAAAGTATATAGCCTTTACGTTTTTATCTTGCATTGATTTCTCATGAGCAAACGCTAATATTTTGAAAATGAGGTGAAAAGTAAGAAATCAAACAGGGCCTTAACTACCACACTGAGAGTGCTGCAATATTTAGATTAGCATTGGACGAATATGTGCTTTTAAATGACCAATTCTTAAAATTAAATCTTGAATATTTGGGTACATGAGATCAAATACTTTGTTGAACAGCAACTTTATTGTGAAACAAATCATCATTTTAATTTATACATGTAATATGCAACTAAAATATTGCTAGAATGTCAAAGAAAAGCTTATTATCAACACAAATGTTCTTATAATTACAATTTATTATGATATTCATAATATACGGTATTATACCTTTTTTTCAACAGAACAACTACACGATCCTGTTTTCTACTTTCTGTATTGTGTATAACTGATCTTATTCTTTGATGCAATATAGAATAAAAGATTGCACAGTTGATTCTTTTTCTCATACATTATTGGTAAATTACCTGTATACATCATGAAGTACACGAATACACTGGATACATGATTATACAGTGCAGGATACAGAAGATTTAACAACAGAAACAATCAATCCTTTTTCTGAATTTTCCATTTCCGACCACGATAGCGAGAGCAGGAAACGTCCCTCTGCATAAACGTGTCACTGTTGTAGCAGAGAACCACAATGCACAAAACTCTGTACAAAAAGCATCTCTCTCTTTCTCTTTCTCTTGTTTTCTCTCTGTCTGAACACACACAATCTCTATCAGGTGTGTGTCGCTGTTCATTAATCAGAAATAGCTTTCCATCTCCATCTTCTCCCTTAATGAAGGCTTGTTCTCAGGAGTAAACTGTTGTATTAAAACCAAACCAAATGTTGTATAAGCAGCCTGAACAAAACCAGAAATTCAGTTGCTTTAAGCACCATATAAACACCACCAGCTGTGCTGTTATTGCACGTTATTATAAACGGTGACCAGAGCCTGCGTTTCTATTTGCAGATTAGACCTGTAAGGTTATGGATACATACTGTCTCTGTTGGTCACTGTCTGATGTGGTTTTGGCAGTTGGTTTTTCTCGAGTATTTGGTGGTGTAAACTGAGGTTTCATGGGGCATGAAACAATCAGCTGATAGCCTTTGCTTTGATAGCAGAACATGCAGCCACAACAGGAGGTCAGTGTTGCAGGCTATCTGATACTAATAGCGTTCACTTATTTTCTTTGTAGTTGTATTATAAAGGAATTAAAATGCTGTGTCTCATCTATTGAACACTTATTATTATTAATGATAACAATAATTATTATTATTATGAAACTCTAAAGTTACCTTATAGGCCTAGTCATATTTCATATTTCTGGAATTTACCCGGTTATTGACCCCACCTCCTCCCACCCTCACACACTTTTGCCTTTTGTAAATTCACCCATTTCAGGGATTTTTTTTTTACATAGTTATGATGTAGGAGTAGTTTGTGTGCTAAGTAAAACTCTCAAAGATATCTGATAATATTATTTAATGTCTGTAAAGCATAGTTAAGCAAAATTACCAAAAAATAATGTACAAGCTATTCATTCATGCAGAGACAATAAGTAAAAAGTACTTTCAAAATCACATAAAAACTATGGGTGATTTTATATTAACCACAAAATATAACAAAATAAAATGGTACAAAGTAAAAAAAAAAAAAAAAACTACTTTAAAATACAAAAACATATTTGATGTATTTTTTTTTACTAATCATTGTTTATATGTGAAAAAGCTTAAATTAAAACTAATTTATATTAAATTAAACTGGTTGATTCATATGGGTTACATATACAATGCCTTCATGTACTTGTTGAAGCATCAAACTATCGGTTGTGTGGACTTTCAATGGAAGGACAGAAATCTCTCAGGTTTCATTAAAAATATAATCATTTGTGTTTTGAAGATGAACGAAACTTCACGAGGATGATTAATTCATGAAACAATTTTCATTTTTGGATGAGGCCTTTAGGGAGAAATCCTGCTGTCAGCATATTTGTGGCCCACGGTTTGTGCAAGAGCATGATACATTCACACTATCAGTCATCAGGGACATCATGGTTCCTCACTGATGTGTATTTCACTGGGGGAGGTGGCATATCCATTCTGAAAAGAAAAAGTAAAATGTAAATAAATGGACTGACTGGAAACGTGTAGGATGTGATTACGTAAAAGGACAGAGGATGTGTCTCACTTTTTTTGGTTCTCGTGTCTACTGTATAAAAGCACAATCAGCACGAGCAACAGCAACACAATCGGGACAGCGATATATGCTGAGATTTTTGAGGCTAAAAAAGAAAAAAAAAATAGATAAGCATGGAAAAGTCTACCAAAAATAGGCCTGGTTTTATAATTAGCTCAGATCTTGGCCCAAATTCATACTCTTTTTATACTGGCATGCGCATGTCTGTTTGAGAACAACACATTGATATCAATCATTGATCACACACTTTAAATCAAACAGCATGACATCATATGACTTTATCATGTGTATTACATTTGTTTAAATCAGCAAAAAATATGACCATAAGAGATCCACTTTCCAGCTCCTCCAACCCTAATCAAACACACATGAACAAGCTAATCAAGGTCTTCAAACTTAAAGTTGCAGGTAGCTGTGTTTAATCCAGGTTTAGTTAATCTCTACAGGAAAGTGGATCTCGTGGTCCAGAGTTGAGGACCCCTATAGAGCATATGTAGGGTGAACCTGATCTTCAGGATCGAGATTATCGATGCATCCTAAAGATATCGAAAGATTGCGAAAAAGGCCCAGCAGAGGCTGCATTTCCTCCGCCAGCTAAGGAAGTTCAACCTGCCACAGGAACTGCTGAAACAGTTCTACTCTGCCACCACCGAGTCCTGTGATCATCTATAACTGTTTGGTTTGGTTCAGCTACCAAAACAGACGTCAGAAGACTATAACGGACAGTCAGGACTGCTGGGAGGATTACCGGTGCCCCTCTGCCCAGCCTCCAAGACCTGTACACCTCCAGAGTGAGGAAAAGGGCTAAGAAAGTCACTCTGGACCCCCCACACCCAGCTCACTCTCTCTTTGAACTGTTGCCCTCTGGCCGGCGCTACAGATCACTGAGCACCAAAACAACCAGACACAAGAACAGTTTTTACCCCCAGGCCATATCCCAACTGAACAACACATAACACACCACAGTACTGTACATCTGTAAATAAATCATCAAACCTTCATCTGTAGATAGGACACATGCACAATCACAGTTCTGTCTATGGTCATTTTTCTTCTCTGTGTATTTTTATTTTATTACTATTGTTATTCATAATTATTGTCTATTCTCTTCATTATAAGTGTTTTTTTATTACCTTAATTATATGTTGTCTGCACTAGGTTTGTACTTTCTGTACTGGATGCTCCAACACAAAGACACCAAGACAAATTCCTTGTGTGTGCAAACACACTTGGCAATAAAGCTCCTTCTGATTCTGATTCTGATATCCAAAGACAATCTCGTTTTTTTTTTTTCTATTACTGCCATACCATTTCAGTTTTTACCGGTTTTAATACATTTAAGAAAGCAGCGATTACCTGTAACAATAAACATCACCAAAATTAGTCATCATCATGGGGGATCAAAGCTTTTTTACACTGAATCGTTGAATCATTTTATTCGCAAGTTTAATCACTGTTTCGAAGCGTTTGAAACACTTCGATCTGGCGACACCTGCTGGTCAGATCAGTGTACATCAAACAAAAAGTAATCTTCTACGAAACAATTGTTGAAGACAATTAAAGACAGACTCATGGGGACTCATGTCACTGTTGGGACCTAAATTGAGGTTCCCATGGGAAAAAAAGCAAAACACAGATATATGAATGAATGAATGAATGATGAATGATGCATTTATATAGCGCTTTATTGTGTATTGTTGTACACCCAAAGCGCTTTACAATCATGTGGGGGGGGGTCTCTCCTCAACCACCACCAGTGTGCAGCATCCACTTGGATGATGCGACGGCTGCCACAGGACAACGGTGCCAGTGCGCTCACCACACACCAGCTACAGGTGGAGAGGAGAGAGAGTCATAGAGCCAATCAGGTGGATGGGGATTATTAGGAGGCCATGATTGATAAGGGCCAGTGGAGGGAATTTGGCCAGGACACCGGGGTTACACCCCTACTCTTTACGAGAAGTGCCATGGAATTTTTTATGACCACAGAGAGTCAGGACCTCGGTTTAAAGTCTCATCCGAAAGACGGATATATATAGTTTTTTATAATATAGTTTTTTTAGAATGTAAAAATACAGACAGTTTCATGTGAGGGTAGGTTTAGGTAGGGCAAATTGAATATACAGTTTGTACAAGTATAAATACCAGGTAACACTTTATTTCGATAGTCCACTTTAGACATTCTAGACTTTGCAACTACATGTCAACTAGCAGTCATTAGAGTATTAGTATACTGTCTGCTTAATAACTTCCAACTCTTTATTTTGACGGGTCCACAACATACAACATACTGAGAAACTTTGCAAGTATATGTCAACTTATTCTACTAACCCTAAACCTACCGTAACAGTCTACTCTGAGATTTAGTAGACATGTAGTTACAAAACTACTTATAGTTAGTAGAATGTCTAAAGTGGACTATCAAAATAAAGTGTAGCCAAATACCATTACGCCTATGGAGAGTCCCCACAAGGATAACAAACCAGACAAGTGTGTATGTGTGTGTGTGTGTGTGTTGTACCTTTTGATGTTGTAACAGTGGTGGTGATGTTTTTCTTTGTTATAACAGAGGTATCTGTTTTTCTTCTGGTAGCTGGATCTGGAATTGGGCACAGTTTAACTGTATAAGAGGTTCTTGCATGTAATGTAAATACAATGCCAACAGGTGGAGCAGAAGAGCTGTCATTGAGGAAAGGCTGGTGTGTCTGAGTTGTAAGGGGGGTCATAATGGCATTTGGTTCGAATTTTTGGCATTTTTATGTTTTTCATTGTTTGTGCTGTGTGTGCTTTGGTTTGGGCAAACCAAACTTGGGACTTTATTGGTCATTATTCACAGTTAAGAAGCTGTGATTTTTTTTATTTTTTCAAAGGAATTTTAAATTGCCATGTGATCACAATTACAAAAAGCCTTTTCTTACCTTCGCTTTGCTTTGAGAGAACATGAATAGTAAACTCCATGTCTGTCTGCAGTTGATTGTCCAGAAGGACAGCTGTCAGTTTGTATGTTCCTGACTGGTCAGATGTTACGGAGGTCAGAGACAAAGTGTCTGAGAGAGACAGTATTGTGTCACCCTAAAAATCATCACATGGGTTTGTAATTTTAGACAAGCTGAGAGTTATTACAGAAAAATACTGAAACATTACTGAAAAATATAAAGTCTCTTAATATTTCACAATCATACCCTCATCCACTTATACTGCAAGTACTGTGATGCTTTTGCGACACAAGAAAGCGCCACATCTTCACCAGCGCTGACGTTTAAAGGGCTGCTTGTGTTACACTCAATGCCATCAAGAACTGTTTGGAAAAGCAGGAATTATTTCATATGGATTTGTTTATTTGTAAGAGCTTTTATGTAACAGACAATGATAACAAAAAAATTAAAACACCTTTTTAGGTGCAACTGATTTATATTCTCAGTACAAACACTCACAATTCACAGTCAGTTCCACGGTGGCATTGAGACATATAAAGGATGAGGATGTTATTATTCTGCTTTCACGTCGGTGAACTGTGGCATATAGAAATGTGTATTTTTCATCTGACTCACCTTTGACCTTCCAAGTTATAACGGAGTTTTTTATTTTCAATCTCCCTCTTTTATGAATTCATATGATATGGCATCTTCACTGATGCTGGAGGCTTGAAATTAGCTGATGGCTGTGAACTGAATGTCAGTTTACCTGTCACTTGCACTTTGTGGTTCTCAAGCCATTAGGATAATAATTTCACCCACCATCATTCATTGTAACTGTATCAGGATTGATGCATAGTTTTTGATCACTGTCTCCAGAAGATGACCAGATTGAAAATATTTTATTGGAAACAGGATGGAACACAACAATCTTCATATCGTTCCTCTCATTATCTGTTTGCTGTTTAATCCATTCCAGCTGGATAATTTTGATGTTATGCTCCTCTCCCACAATGCACTGCAGGCTGATGTTTTGTCCCTCCACAGCATTTGCAGAAGCATTGTAACGTATAAGCATTCCATATGTTCCTGATAAATCAATTTCATAAGTGATAGTCAGAGTACCGAAATGTTCAATGCCATCTGTAGTGTAATTTTATGTTCTTTTATGTATAGAGACCTAGTCTATAGATCAATGTTTAAATTACTTCACTGTGTCAAGTTTCGGAAATTTGTATGATTTGACACGGATTGACACGGTCTATATGAAATCACGACAGTGTAATTCTGTAATTTAACTTTAAATTTAACACAGAAATAAAAAAACATGATCATCATACTGTAGGAGTGCATTCAAGTCTTTATATCTCTGAATTTTGAATTCCTTATTTATGTGAAAAATAATAGGACAAAATTGAGTGTCACGTCATTGACTACCTAAGCAAAGCACAGATCAGTTTAAAAGCTTGTAAACATCTTTTCTTTGTTGGTAGAAATAAAATATCAAATCCCTCTTACCTTGTTGTATCATGCATAAAAATATAAAAAGTTTATAAGCTGGCTCTGTCATCAAAAAATCCATATCTGTGAGAACAACAGCCTTACAAGAGACTGACATAAGCAAGACGCAAATACTGTATAAGCAGCAGCAGAGGCACAGGAAGTGAGCTACACCACCATTTCTCTATTCTAGTCGTTTCGTTTCGTTTTCTAGTCGTTTGGTTTCGTTTGCTTAAATGTGAGTACATGTGGTTTTATTTCCCCAAGTGAACAGCAGAGAATATTTAATGGAGAGATGCTCTTAAATTGGAATAGTGACTGATTTAAATCATTAAAGCAGTTTATGAAAGAGTAACTATAACCTAATAAAATTTTGGCATTCAGCATGTCTTCCTCAATTTCCTGTCAGAATGTATCTGTGGCAAGCTGTGGCCTACGTTTTTGTTTTTAAATAAAAAAATAAACATTACATAAAACTCTTTTAGATAAAGGTGGTGTAGTTTGAGCCATGTTCCTTGATCTGAATAATTTGACACTGTTAATCATAAAATCCTTATGTTAAGTTTTCTATTTAAGTATCCCATTACAAGTTATTATTAAGCGCTAGGGGTGAAAACATCCCCTATGAAATGAGACACCACTTGGTTACTGTTACGTCATCATACATCGTCGCTAGCTGGCTGCTACGTTATCACAAACTTCCAAGTTAAGAGTGTGTGTATCGATTGCGTTTTAAGTGAGTTTTCCTCTAGGAGAAATGCGGGACTTTGTGCAAATCAGAAATGTAACTTTAGTGTAGAAAACTAGCGATTTTTTCAAATGTTTCAATTAAGAACATGGTTGCAAAAATATATGTACAGGACTGTGTAGAGCACAAAACAAGATTTTTAAATCAATTATTTAAGCCGAAAATACTTACATTTATGGTAAGTACTCTCTGGATGGTCTGGCAACCATTGTTACCGGTTGCACAGTGTGTTCTGGGTACCCCTTGGTTTCACGAAAGTAAGCTCACGAAAATGCTTGGTTTTAAGGGGTATCTACCACTTCCCCTTAGCCCTACCTCTCGATCAAAACGAGAATTGGACAGCCCTTACTCTCAAGTGAACGCAAAAACTAAGGGGAAGGGGTAAGGAGTAGGGGTAAGACAGAGAATTGGGATTCACCCTTAATTTCTCTTTACATACACTCAACTGGATATTATATCTGTCAGATCGGGTTCAGTGTGTTAGAGTACAAAATCATCAATCAACGGATCTAGCTACATCTACCGGTGTTCCTCAAGGATCTATTTTGGGTCCACTGCTCTTTGTGCTATAAATAAATTTACTTCATTTTGCATGTCCTGGCATTAATATACAAATGTGTGCGGATGATACTGCAATTTATTTACATGTAATAGTTCCAAACAAGTTGCAAATTAACTTACGAATTCTATGGTTAATGTGTCGGCATGGCTCTTTTCTGTCCTCTTTTACACGCAAATATTTGAAAGTGTAAATGTGTTGCAAGTCACATGTAAGTAAAACTGTCCTCTCATTGGTCAGAGTACGCTCCTCTTAGCATCATTAATTAAGATGGATTGACATGATAGCTAAATAAGTTAGCGAGTTTGCTAAATTTCTAATTTATTTGTTAAAGTGGGAATTAAGGGAATAAGGACAATGAGACAACAAACCAAACTAAGAGAGAAAAGGGTCCAAAACAAATGCTCCAAACAGGAGCAACATGTAAGACGGGATTTAATTTTGTCCATTGGAAATTGATTGGATTGTTTTCATTTCTTCAATGTAAGTGACAGGTTGCTGAAGGGAGGATGTTATTATTCTGCTTTCACGTCGGTGAACACATCATGAGATTTTTTTAAATAAAGATCGATCTTTATCACTATTCCGGGGTCATAAACCTCACTACACCAAAATAAATACAATCATTTTTGTATTATCATTTTCCCCAATGGCAACAGAAAATAATCTAAAATACAATGTCTAACTTTCCAAAAGAGGAAAAACATATTGAGAGATTGATTAAGTTGGTCAAAAGAGAGAAAGATTTTGTCATCACTAACAACAGTCTTTTTTATTATTATTGTGGGGCAATGTATTTCATGCCTTTGCAGTTATGTAAAGCACATTGGTCAATGTGTGGTTTTAATTGTGCTATACAAATAAAGTGACATTGGCATTGTTATAGGGCTGCATGATTTGGCCCAAAATGATGAGTGTATATATTAATATGACTAATAATAAATATTAGGATTACTATTGTTATTGTTATTATTATTATTGCTTAAGAAAAATGTTAAACAGAATAAGAAATTAGCTCAATAATTATTAAGTATTTGAAGTAGTGGACACTTCGCGGATTTGAACAAAGCTTGAGAATGTTCGTTTTTAAATTCCTTGTGTTTATTGTCAATTCTCGTTTTTATTGTCTGTCTTCCGTTTATGTAAAGCACTTTGAATTAATACGGTGTAAGAAATGAGCTATACAAATAAACTTGCATTGTCTATTAAAACCTTGTGTTCTAGCTCTGCATGCAGGCACCCTATAACTTTAAATCATTAGAAAGGTCTAACGATTATCATAAAATATTACACTATTATGATAAAAAACAATCTTTGTGTCAGTCCTGTCTTCCTGTGTCTTGTGTTTCCCTTCCTTTCGTGCCCATATTTGGTTTTCCTGGTCCTATTCTGTTTCCCTGATTAGTTTCCAGCTGTGTTTAATTACTCCTCACCTGTTTCTGTTCTTCCTCGTTTGATTTCCTACTGTTTGTAAGCCCTGTTTCCCTAGGCGCGTTCAACTTTAAGCGGCTTCACAGAATGGTCAGTGTATGACATCAAAGTACCGCGAGAGCCATTCGAAAGCATAGGAAACACCTGCTCTCGCGGTACTTTGATGTCGCACACTGACCATTCTGTGAAGCCGCTTAAAGTTAAACGCGCCTCCTGTCTTCACGTCCGCTGTTAAATGTCTTCCTCGTGTTTCTTCATTGGATGCCCTGTTGATATTATCATTAAAGATCAGTTTATGTTCAAGAACTCCATGTCTCCTTGTTTCCTCGTAACGGGAAGTGTGATACTTTGATAGTAATTTCTTATTTTTTGCCAGGAGGTAGGCACAATCAAAAACGGGATCCATGCCTTTAATATGAAATATGAGTCTTTTATGTGAATAATTTTTCAAATTGGTTATTTAATTGATTATTATATGGATTATTTTATGTTTACCTCGAATTTCTGCAGAGATAAGTATCGTTTCTCCTATTTTTACCCAGAATAGAATGGAGTGAACAGTCTTGAAATGAAACCTGTAATTTCTGTTCCATTTGATACTGGCAGCCGGATGGCACCCTCGCACAGAAACTCCACATATCGCAGAAACAAGTTACAAATAATTGACAATGCGCCGTTTAGTTATTAGAAAATCATTTACAGCGCAAAGCAGTTGGCAGCAGTCTCTACAAGCAAAACTGTAAATTTACCTGCTTCAAGAACAGTGTCATTATTACCTTAAATGGAATGTAGCTTTTAAATTTTTAATCTAAGTCATTTACCAATAAAATTGTCAGTGTCAGTGCACTTTTCTGTGTGCATGTATGTTTCCGTGTGTGTGAGTGTCAGGGTTCTGTCACTTCGGTCAAGTGTTATTCATGGTTTTGTGACAGAGCCCTGATACTCCCGTCATGTCTGGGTTTCATGTGAGCGCGCGGCTTCGAGTGCGCTCGAGCCGTGCGCTCTCTCTCGTCTGCGTGCCTTGTTTCATGTTGGAGCGTGGTGTTCGGATCCCGGCACTCATGTCTTGAGTTTCGGTCACGTGACGGGGTTCGGACACTCGTGCTCCATTTTCTGTCATTGTATGAGTGCGCGGTCTCGAGTTCGCTCGGGACCGCACACTCTTGTCCACGTGTTTTTGTTGTGTTCATTCGTGTTCATTCGTGTTATATCTTGTGCTGTGTGGCACGCAGCTTGTATATTCATTGGCTGCGTGCTTTCATGTTGTCATGTCTTGTGTGAACACATGGCTTATGAGTTTTCTCATTAGCTGCGTGTTCATGTCCTGTTTTGCACATGGCTGATGATTTGTTTGCTGGCCATGTGCTTGTGTTTTTGTTTTGTGTGAGCACGTGGCTTCTGTCCTAGTTTTCTGTGAGCCACGTGCTCTCATGTCAATTTGTTTGACCCCACCCATTTGTTACCTGTTTATGATTCATTTTGCCCAGCTGTTTTCCCTCGTTACCTCATCATTGCTCCCTTTATAATCTCCTTGTTTTACAGTTCCGTGTGGGTTCGTTACCAAATGTTAGATGTCGTATGTGTCCTGCCTTGTCCTGCCTTGTCCTGCCCTGCTAGCCAGCCAGCCAGTCTGTTTTTCCCCTACGGGGTTGTTTTTGTTTGTTTTATTTATTATTGTAAATAAAAAGCCCTTTAACCTCCTGCGATTGGGTCCTCGCTCTCATCCATTCACCGGTACCTGAAGTGAGTGTGTGTCTGGTTTGTATGTGTGTGCATTTGTACGGGAGAGGGAGCAGGATAAGGAAAGGTTTGTGCATTCCATACATAATAAAAAGTACTTTCGTGGCAAAACCATGGAAATAATATAACTTATACTAAAGAGTTGTTGAATGCTTGAACCTAATTGGTTGAAGAACGTTCAAATGTTTGCAATTATTTTCAGGGAAACGCACGGCTTCAGTAGTTCCGTTATTTCTAAGTAATATATTTGTCATTTATTTCATATTTGTAAAGCATAGCAATGTTTGTAAACCAAAATTCAATCACAATTTTGAAAATTATTTTTTTAAAACTTATCAAAAAAGAACAAACTCAAATTATTTACAAGACTAAATAGTATTCAGAACTACAGAGAACAACACATAAAAACGAGGATCTTATGTTAAACAAAAATATTACAAAATACACAATTAAAGTGAACGATTAAAAAAAAAAAAAAAAAAATTTATATACCTACAAGACTTCCGTTTATCTTCAAATCACTTAAAAAAAACATATTTGATGTGGTCTATGGGCGTAGATCAACGTTTTTATATGTTAATAACACCTTTAAATAATTATCTCTAGAAGACGTTTGAAATTAAACAACTAGATTCTAATTGATAACATTTACAAAGTCTTTCTAAACTTTCTAAAGCATCAAAGTCTTGATGAAATATAATTGATGAAACAATTTAGATTTTTGGATGAGGCCTTTGGGGAGAAATCTTCCTGTCAGCATATTTGTGGCCCACGGTTTGTGGATTCTCAAGTGCTTGATACATTCACACTAGAATATCTGTCATAGGGACATCATGGTTCCTCACTGATGTGTATTTCACTGGTGGTGGGGGAGGTTTGAATGGAGGTGGCATATCCATTCTGAAAAGAAAAAGTTAAATGTAGATAAATGGACTGGAAACGTGTAGGACGTTATTACGTAAAAGGACAGAGGATGTGTCTCACTTTTTTTGGTTCTCGTGTCTTCTGTATAAAAGCACAATCAGCACGAGCAACAGCAACACAATCGGGACAGCAATATATGCTGAGATTTTTGTTGCTGAAAGAAAAACAAGAGATATGCATTGAAAAGTGAACCAATAATAAGAGGCCTTGTTTTATAATTAGCTCAGATCTTGGCCCAAATTCATATCCTGTTTATACTGTCATGTACAAACCCGATTCCAAAAAAGTTGGGACTGTACAAATTGTGAATAAAAAAGAACAAAAACACTGATATCAATCATTGATCACACACTTTAAATCAAACAATGTGATGTTATTCAAAGATAATATTCCTCTCAGAAGTAAGATGGGAAGAGGATCACCAATTCCCCAATGCTGCGGCAAAAAATTAGCAATATAGAAAGGAGTTTCTCAGAGAAAAATTGCAGAGTTTGAGATCATCATCTACAGTGCATAATATCATCAGATTCAGAGAGTTAATTCTGTGCGTATCAGGCCGGAAAACCATTGATGCCCGTGATCTTCGGGCCCTTACTCTCAATACAGGATATTTGGAAATCACAACATGGCTAATCTTCCAGAAAACATTGCTGAACACAATCGCAAAATGATTCAAACATGTGTTTTCTCTGAAGCCATTTAAAATGGACTGTGCAAAGTGGAAAACGCTAATGACTTTTTGGAAAACAGCACCTGAGGACAAGGACAACCCAAGTGTTATCAGTCAAATCCTTGTAATTGGGTTGCATGAGTGCGTGTGGCAAAAAAAAGCTGTATATATAAGTTCTAGAACAACATTTACAACGTGTTCTACCCTTGCATTTTCCATGGACAATGCCAGACCACATTTTAATCATGGCTGCGTAAAGTGAAATGCCAGCTAGTCCATCTTCTGATTTGGAATTTAGTAACATTAAATAAGAAGGTTCTGTAAAATTCGCTTTATTTTATTGATAGCTCGTTGTGTATAGGCAGGACTTGGCAAATTAGGTTTACTAATTCGAATCAATTAAATATTCTTCTTTTTGTATTATACACACACAAGTATTAAAATTCAATACGTTAATTAAAAATGAACCTACATTATAAAACTAACCCTGGAACTGAAGCAGTCTTTTGAAAGTGCCAATCACTGACCAACAGACCGCATGACGGTCAGCATAAAGCAAAGTTGTTTCAGGAGCAGAGCAAATAATATTGTTTTATTAGGATTATATTCCACGAGAGTGTGTATTAAAAAGTGAGTATGATAAGATTTGATTTAATGTTGTTGTGAGTATTAGATTTGATTTAATGTTGTCTTTCAGAAGAGTCATTTGTGTGTGGTTTACCTTTTGTTGTTGTAACAGTGTGGATGATGTTGGTCTGTGTTATAACAGTGGTGGCTCCTTCTCTTCTTGTAGCAGCATCTGGAGTTGTGCTCAAACTGTCTGTAGATTTTACAGTGCTGGCATGTAACGTTGATGCATTGCCAACAGATGGAGCAGAAGAGCTGCTAGTGAGAGGAGTGGGATGGCTGGTGTGTTTGGGTTGTAAGGTTGTCAGAGTGGCATTTGGTTCCACTGTGCTGACTAGGAAGTGACCAGATTCTGTTGTAGACACAGTGGTATCAGTGCTCCATGAGCTGGTCCCATTTGAGGTAAAGCTGCTCAGATGTTTGGTGGTTCTTACTGGGGAAGGAGTTGTCATTCCTTCAGCGGAAATCATCACGGAAGGGAAAATGAAATAAATAAATATTAAGAAATATTACATTTGCTTACTACAATGCATATTACAATAATAATTCAAACCTACACAGGTCAAGTGGTTTGGAATAATTATTATTATATTATATTATTGCTTTAGACTACAGTAATACTAGACTTTAAAAACTGTGTGGAAGTGAAACAGAGTTTGTGGTATGAGTTTGCACAATGATACTATTCACTGAAATGAAATGGCACAGAAAGTGCTGACCAACCTGTGGGCTTATCCAAATGTGTGTCAAAAGTACCGTATATGATGCACACGCACGCACGCACGCACGCACGCACGCACGCACGCACGCACGCACACGCACACACACACACACTCTCTCTTTAATAAAATGTAATAAAAAAGGGCCTAACTTTCTGCATTTTTTCCCAGGTGTTTTACCCATATTTTAAGTGATTAAATTATTATGGGTAAATGTCTGTAAACTGTCTGTAAAAGGGTTAGTCTATCGAAAAAATCTAAACTCCACCATAATTCCGTCATCATTTACTCATCTTCATGTCAATCCACTCTGTAGTTTCGGTTCCAATTGACTTCCATTGTACATACAAAGGAGGTAATTGGGAATAGAAACTGTTTGGTTAGAAACTTTTTTACAATATTATCTTTCATGTTCCACAGAAGAAAGAAAGCCATACAGACTAGTGACATGATGATGAGTGAATGATGACAGTTTTTTTTTTTGGGGGGTGGACTGTCTCTTTAAGAAATAATGTCCAGATCATTTACAAGTACATTATTGTTTTTCTACAGATTTTTTTTCTTCTTACAGTGCACACATTTGAGAGATTATGATCATGTTTATTCCCTACCATTGAATCTATTCATTACACAAACTTTGTACATTTTCATTAAGATTATTTAACCTGTTTATTTAGCCATTTTCCTCATGGGGACAGTTGGCTTGTTACAGTGTAGATGATTTCAAGTTGTTCTATCCTTATGGGGACATTTAGTTCCACCAATCCAGGCAAAACCTAACCTGCACTCAAATAAATACCCCAACAGCCTTTCACAATAAGTCTCAGAAGGCTTCGAAAGAGGGAAATTGATTAATTAATTAACCTCTGTTCCATAAAGTATAATTAATTCCCAAAGGCTTCAGTTTTTCCATTGTTTGTGCTGTGTGTGCATTGCTTTGGGCAAACTGCGACGTTTATTATTCACAGTTAAGAAGCTGCTTTTTTTTTTACATATGAATTTTGAATTGCCATGTGATCACAATTACAAAAAGGATTTTCTTACCTTCGCTTTGCTTTGAGAGAACATGAATAGTAAACTCCATGTCTGTCTGCAGTTGATTGTCCAGAAGGACAGCTGTCAGTTTGTATGTTCCTGACTGGTCAGATGTTACGGAGGTCAGAGACAAAGTGTCTGAGAGAGACAGTATTGTGTCACCCTAAAAATCATCACATGGGTTTGTAATTTAAGACAGACTGAGACAGTTCATACACTACAAATGCATTATTTTAAGCAATTGCTTTAATAGTTAATTTCAATCTCTTAATATTTCACAATCTTACCCTCATCCACTTATACTGCAAGTACTGTGATGCTTTTGCGACACAAGAAAGCGCCACATCTTCACCAGCGCTGACGTTTAAAGGGCTGCTTGTGTTACACTCAATGCCATCAAGAACTGTTTGGAAAAGCAGGAATTATTTCATATGGATTTGTTTATTTGTAAGAGCTTTTATGCAACAGACAATGATTACAAAAAAATGAAAACACCTTTTTAGGTGCAACTGATTTATATTCTCTGTACAAACACTCACAATTCACAGTCAGTTCCACGGTGGCATTGAGACCTTGCAGATTTCGGACTAACGAGTCCCATTCTGGTAAACAGATGTACAGATCGCTGTCGTTTCTGGTGACGTTCGGTAGAATGAACTCTCCATTTGAGCTTTCCAGCAAAAATGCCTTGTCCTGATGAGACGAATGAGATCAACAGAACAGTTGTATAAACTGTGGCATATAGAAATGTGTATTTTTCCATCTGACTCACCTTTGACCTTCCAAGTTTATAACGGAGTGGTGGAGGGCTCGCTGAACAAGTTATTTTCATGTCATCTCCCTCTTTTATGAATTCATATGGATATGGCATCTTCACTGATGCTGGAGGCTCTGAAATTAGCAGACAGATGATGCTTATTTGCTTTTAAATGTGAACTGAATGTGAGGATGTAGGTTAACAGTAAGCAGTTTACCTGTCACTTGCAGCTTTGTGGTTCTTTTAATCGAGCCATTAGGATAAGAAGTAATTTCACAAATGTAGTTTCCACCATCATTCATTGTAACTGTCTGCAGAGTCAGGATTGAGCCCTGCAGCGCCCTAGTTTTTGAACCGGTCACTGTCTCCAGAAGATGACCAGATTGAAAATATTTGATTGGAAACCCAGGATGGAACACAACGATCTTCATATCATTCCTTTCCTTATCTTTTTGCTGTTTAATCCATTCCAGCTGGATAATTTTGATGTTATGCTCCTCTCCCACAATGCACTGCAGGCTGATGTTCTGTCCCTCCACAGCAGTTGCGGATGCGTTATAATATATAACCACTCCATGGGTTCCTGCTAAACCAATTTTATAAGTGATAGTCAGATTGTGTTACTGATTTGTTACAGGCAAGGTTTCACCTTAGGAAATCTCAGTGTCATCTTTAATATAATTATATGCCATTTTATATACATTTTTGGATAGGTCAAGTAAAGATAACCATCAAATAAAAAGTAATATATTTTCCTTACACCTTGAACATATATGAGTTTGCATATCTTAATAATTATATAAAATTTAGAACACAATTTCAAAAAGTATTTCAATATCAAAAGTATTTACTATAAGGATTTATTTATTTACCATCAAGTAAATGCTATGTATTTTCATTACACCTTAAATTCATGTGAGTGTGCATTTCTAATCCTTATTTAAAATGCTAACATAGTTAGTATTATATCTAATAGTATTAATAGTAAATATCATCACATTCAGGAGTGTCGCTCCACTTGACATCGTACAGCCTGAATAACCTGCCTTGTGAGAAAAAGATCATATTATCTGATTCTTTTAGAGATTTATTGACAGTTATAAGATGTTTTCAAGCTGTTTCTGCTTGATTGGACCACAAGACCAATGATTTGGCAGACAAAGGTATATATTATAAAGGAATTATATATATTATATATATATGAAACAGATTTGTTTTATTCTAGATTTAAGATTTTTATTCGTCACATGCATAATTATACAGAATACTTTTTTATTCTAATAAATAATAATAAAAGATCATGCTTGATAAGAACTTGATATGATTTTTTAATAACAATTCATTTTTAAGATGATTTCGTCTTTATATGAAATCAGAACAGTAGCATCGCACTGTTGCATTTGACTTCCATTCATTTGAATAGAAATAAAAAATATGCTCATCAAATGATTATCTGTCAGATCACTGTATGTGTAAACTGTATTTTGACTGCATTTTAGGAGTAAATTAATAGAACAAAAAGATGAGTGTTGCATTATAACCCTCTAACCGCAGGACAAATCCGTATAAAGCTAGTAAACAATTTCTTTGCAGGTATAAATAATAAATCAAGCCCCTCTTACCTCGTATCATGCATAAAAAGATAAGAAGTTTATAAGTTGACTCTTTCATCAAAAAATCCATATCTGTGAGAACAACAGTCTTAACAGAGAGAGTCAAACATGAGCAGCAGCAGAAGCACAGGAAGTGAGCTACACCACCAGAGAGACAGGAACTGGTTTATGTTCGTCGTCTTACATCTCTAGTCTAGTCTGACTGAATCAAAAGCTTGGTTTCGGTTAAGCTGTGCAGTGATGTTTTTTTCCCACAAGAGCAGAAGATACCTAATGAAGAGATGCTCTTTATGTTTAGAGTAGATTTGTGATGAGTGATGAAGTAGGTCCTGATACTCTTTAAAAGCATACTAAACTGCTTCAACAGATAATTATGACCTTATTTTGTTGTGTTGACAGTAAGTGTTGACAGTCAGCATGTCCTCGATTTCCTGTCAGAATGCATCTATATGAACAAGCTGCGGCCACGTTTACGCACACACACGCACGCACGCACGCACGCACGCACGCACACACTCTCGCACACACACACACACACACACACGTTGGTTTTTATGGTTAACGGGGACTCTCCATAGGCATAATGGTTTTTATACTGTACAAACCGTATTTTCTATCGCCCTACACCTAAACCTACCCCTTACAGGAAACTTTGTGCAATTTTACTTTCTCAAACAAACTCATTCTGTATGATTTATAAGACTTTTAAGTTATGGGGACACTGAAAATGTCCTCATAAATCACCTTCTCCTTGTAATACCTATATACATTTACATACATTTAGTCATTTAGCAGACGCTTTTATCCAAAGCGACTTTACAATTGGGGAATACATGAAGCGATTCATCTTGAAGAGGCAAACAGACAGAGGAAGTGCTCGTAATACCAAGTCTCAGGCATTGTTCAAATAAGTACAAGCTAGCAAGAGAAGGAATAAATAAAGAGAAAGACAGTGATTTTTGGGGTATGGGTACACACACACACACACACACACACACACACACACACACACACACACACACACACACACACACACACACACACACACACACACACACACACACACACACACACACACGCACATCAAGATCATGTGAAATTTTAAAGCCCCTACAGGCAGTAGGTGTGTTTTTGTTTGTGCACTTTATTGGCCAATGTCCCTTGGCCAATTTAACTTCTTTCTTTAGTATTTCTTATGGTATTATAGAATATACTGTTAATTGACATCTTAAATGAAGACGTGATGGGAAACTACAGTTGGGAGAGTGTGGATCCTCAGTTTAACCAATAAAGACATCTCAACCTACTTCAGGCGCAGGGAGTCACAGAATGTTAGTAATGACGTTACGTAATCAGGATATATAATTTGGGACACTGATAGAAAAATTTGGATCAATAATTATTTTCAGGTTATTAGCCAATATAAGATTTATAGGCTACTTTATCTAAATAATTGAAAATAAAACTAGTAACGATATTACGTTATCAAAATACTTGCACCAATGCACAGATATTACAATTCTGACTGATAATATTCACATTATGGCTGATATTAAAATGCTAAGCTGTTTTGTTAGAAATACGAACAAACAGGAACACAACGATATTACAATTCTGAACAATAATTACTGTCCTGTTATGGCCAGAATTAAATTCTATACTATTTTGTCTGAACAAAAAAAAATTAAGCATTAAAACCTAACACTAATGATATTAGATAATCAGGATCAATGGTAAGGATTGCACTTGTATTAAAATTATGGTAGATAAGCTGATAATTACTTTAACGTTATGGCTGATTTGAAAATGATATACTATTTTGTGATATACTAAAAAATGAAACATTGAAAACTAAATGTTAAAAGAGTTAAATGCTTGAAATTAATTTAGGCATTGCATCACTATAAAGCACACTGAATGAATGAACAAATCATTTTGATATTTGCTAAAGATTACATTTATTAAAAGTGTTTTTTAAAGAATGATGATGGTGAGGGTAAACTAAATGTAAAAGTAGGGGAAAAGAGCACAATTAAAAATCCAATATGGATCAGTAATAATAAAAAAAAAAATATTGGCATATTATCATGCGTCATTAAGTAAGAAATGACTAGAATTGCCATCAGAAGAGCAGAGAAACCACAGCTTTGTTTGATTTAAACTCGAAGATGTCTCACACTTCTGAACTAACTACCTGTTTGTTACCCAGATATTCACATGCATTCGCATGTGCCATTTCCATTCCTCACGGCCTCTGGGGTTTGAAGCTCACAATCATGGTCAAAATCACATACTATCAAATAATAATGAAGCAATGAGTGCTGTAAATGGGGAGGGAATTAGTGTCTCTAACAGATTCTTTTGGAGGGGATATTAGGGAAGTTAATAGATCCATGAATGTGGCAGCTGATAGCAGCGTAGGGAGATATAAGCAGTAAAATATCAAATCAAAGCAGCAACTTGGTAATTACGAGGAAATGTGACAAAGAATACTGGGGACATGTGCACTTTAATTTAGGCATAGAGTATTTAGAGAAACAGGCTTGATGATACCAAGTGACAAAAATGAATAGATCTGTACAAAAGATCTGATGTCCTCAAGTCAAATTACTTCAGAGGGTCAAGATCTGCTGTCATCTGTAATATTTGCCTGTCAAAAGAACACACATTTGAGACTTTGTATTCTGCCAAAGGACTAAAATATCCTCTTTCATTATAGGACTCAGTGAGCAAAGCATTTGATTCAGAAATTGAGTAAGTGTCTGATGTAATCCATATACATAACCTCTAAAAACTGTGCTTGTGTGTGTGTGTGTGTGTGTGTGTGTGTGTGTGTGTGTGTGTGTGTGTGTGTGTGTGTGCCTCTGTGCAAAGTGCCAGTGAGGTGTGCCTCAGCCTGCATCATGGAGAATAATTTGATGAATAAAATTGTGCATGGTAATCAGCATCATGCACAAAATATTCCTCAGGTAATCAGACAGTCATGCACAAAATATTCCTGCTTGTCATTATCAGCAATGACATGGATGTCTTAGAGCTTGTAAACAGACATAAATTGCACCCAGACAAGAGCAGTGAAACAAATAAAGTTCTGATGTAAGTTTCATCAGATGTTCAAAAAGGAACAATCATTCTGAATACACAAAATCATGTTTAGCTTTGCTATAATGAGGCTTCAAAATGGGTTTCAGTGAGTTCACCAGTGTATCTTATCTTTAGCTATGCTGTGCTTGTACCCTAGTGGTTCTCATCTAAAAAAACTGATGCAAGATCCTATCCTATCAGAATATCCCCCTTTTCCAGTGCATGATCATAAACATGTGCATTGCATGTGCGTATCTTGTTCAAGCTGATCAAAATAGTTTTTATTGACCTGTTTGTGTTTTCCTTAGCTAGTAGGCCAAGCTTGCTAACTGAAGGCTAACTGAAAACAAATGGAAATATTTTGACCATATTTAGTCCCTGAAATATGTGACAGCAATATGTTGGCTAAGCTGTTAGCTGCACTAACCAAAGGCTAAATTGAAAACAAAAAAGTCAATTGTTTTGACCATTTCAGCTTCTATACTTATAATGGCATATGCAAGATTTAGGCTAAGCGGTTAGCTAACTAACCAGATGCTAAAAACAAGTAAAATGTTTAATTGATAATTTTAGCTTCTGTAATATATATATCATATTGTATATAAATATACAAGCTTCAGTCTGGATCCAACCTTTTAATTATCTGAGATGACCAAACACATGAGAAGAGATGATGCGAGATGACCAAACACATGAGAAGAGATGATGCCAACCCACCGGAGGACCTCAGAGGAAGCCAATCCTAAGACAGTATACAGAATGAACCAGATTTTGCCATAAGTTAAATATATTAAGTTTATATTATAAGTTTATTTATATTATATATTAAGTTTATATTAAATATATTAATTTCCCGTAAAGCTGCTTTGCAACCATTGTATCATAAAAAGCGCTATACAAATAATCTTGAATTGAATTGAATCTCACAGAAGTGAGTGCACCCTTCACATTTTTGTAAATATTTTATTATTTATTTTCATGTGACAATACTGAAGAAATTACACTTTGCTACAATGTAAAGTAGTGAGTGTACAGCTTGTATAACAGTGTAAATTTGCTGTCCCCTAAAAATAACTCAACACACAGTCATTAATGTCTAAACAGCTGGCCACAAAAGTGAGTACACCCCTAAGTGAAAATGTCCAAATTGGGCCCAATAAGCCATTTTCTCTCCCCGGTGTCATGCAACTCGTTAGTGTTACAAGGTCTCAGATGTGAATGGGAGCAGGTGTGTTAAATTTTGTGTTATCGCTCTCACTCTCTCATACTGGTCACTGGAAGTTCAATATGGCACCTCATGGCAAAGAACTCTCTGAGGATCTGAATAAAATAATTATTGCTCTACATAAAGATGGCGTAGGCTATAAGAAGATTGCCAAGAACCTGAAACTGAGCTGCAGCATGGTGGCCAAGACCATACAACGGTTTAACAGGACAGGTTCCTCTCAGAACAGGCCTCGCTATGCACGACCAAAGAAGTTGAGTGCACGTGCTCAGTGTTATATCCAGAGGTTGTGTTTGGGAAATAGACGTGTGAGTGCTGCCAGCATTGCTGCAGAGGTTGAAGGGGTGGGGGGTCAGCCTGTCAGTGCTCAGACCAGACGCCGCACACTGCATCAAATTGGTCTGCATGGCTGTCGTCCCAGAAGGAAGCCTCTTCTAAAGATGATGCACACGAAAGCCCGCAAACAGTTTGCTGAAGTCAAGCAGACTAAGGACATGGATTACTGGAACCATATCCTGTGGTCTGATGAGACCAAGATAAAATAATTTGGTTCAGATGGTGTCAAGCGTGTGTGGCGGCAATCAGGTGACGAGTACAAAGAGAAGTGTGTCTTGTCTACAGTCAAGCATGGGGGTGGGAGTGTCATGATCTGGGGCTGCATGAGTGCTGCCGGCACTGGGGAGCTACAGCTCATTGAGGGAACCATGAATGCCAACATGTACTGTGACATACTGAAGCAGAGCATGATCCCCTCCCTTCGGAGACTGGGCCGCAGGGCAGTATTCCAACATGATAACGACCACTGCCTTGCTAAAGAAGCTGAGGGTAAAGGTAATGGACTGGCCAAACATTTCTCCAGACCTAAACCCTATTGAGCATCTGTGGGGCATCCTCAAACAGAAGGTGGAGGAGTTCAAGGTCTCTAACATCCACCAGCTCCGTGATGTCATCATGGAGGAGTGGAAGAGGACTCCAGTGGCAACCTGTGAAGCTCTGGTGAACTCCATGCCCAAGAGGGTAAAGGAAGTGTTGGAAAATAATGGTGGCCACACAAAATATTAACACTTTGGGCCCAACTTGGACATTTTCACTTAGGGGTGTACTCACTTTTGTGGCCAGCTGTTTAGACATTAATGACTGTGTGTTGAGTTATTTTGAGGAGACAGCAAATTTACACTGTTATACAAGCTGTACAATCACTACTTTACATTGTAGCAAAGTGTCCTTTCTTCAGTGTTGTCAGATGAAAATATATAATAAAATGTTTAAAAAAATTTGAGGGGTGTACTCACTTTCTGTGAGATACTGTATATATATATATATATATATATATATATTGTAGCCTATTTGTTGTGATCGGAAAGACACACAGCACAGACAAAAACCAACAAACAAGTTGGCCGTTGGGTTTCGAATTTTATGAAAAATAACTGCCCCAACAGACACTGACAAACACTGACTGTTCACTCGGGTGAGAACAAACTCCAACCAACACCAACAGATGCCTACAGGGGTAACACACTGATCAGACAAAACCCAACAAACATGTTTATTTGCGTTTTTACAGTGTGAATTGGCCTAAAAGTCTGCTAGTGTGAGATTCTCAGTCAGCATTACAAGTTCAGTAAGTGTATGATGACTCTGTTCAGATTTTAAAACCTGTGTAGTGTATTACAGCCTTTCGAAAAAGTGGTTTTACACACATTCAAAATCATAAACATCTGATAGGAAATGTCTTAGAGACGTAGGCTATTGCCCTTTTTTTAAGATCAAATAGACGTCTCTGTGATGTATCTATGTATGTCCCTTACAAAAATGAACCATCATTTTATTATAGTAAATGTGTCATAAACATGTTTTCGTGGCGGATTGATTATCATATGTATTACCACAGTTTTATTACAAATACTATGATTAAACTATGGTTAGAGTAGCAACACCATGGTTAATTTGTGGTTACTATGGTTTAAATATTGTAACCATAGTTTTTGGTTTAATTTGTAATAAAACCACTGTTAGTTATTGTAGGGGTCAGGGAAGCTGTTAGCTTGTTTATTTAAACTAAGCTTAACAGCTTACTGTTTGGTTTGGTGACTGAATAAAAGTAAAAGTTTAATCTAACCATTTTAGATTCTGTAATATGATGGAATTAGTTTTTTGGTGTTTTTTTGTTTGTTTGTTTGTTGTTGTTTTTTTCTGGTTTTATTAGGATAGAACAGTGTAGACAGGAAGCAAAGTGGGAAAGAGAGAGGGGGCAGGATTGGTAAAGATTCGTAAGCCAGGATATTTGTGATATGTCATTTAGACATTTTTTTGATTATGAATACATACACTGTAAAGCAATTTTCTATCATTAAGTACCAAATAGAGTACATCAGGCACAAAGCTGTCCAACTGACCCTCATGGCGATTTTAATTTGAATGACCCAGGTGTGACATTTTAGGCTATCTAGCACATCTCCATTGTTTGGAATTATGTACTCACTTATATTTTGTTAGCACAGGGTGTACAGGGCTATTTTGAAAAGAGCTCACCCCCTCTGTTTGCACGTCCATCATTTATTTTTGAATATGGCACACAATCAATGCACCCACACCCCCAGTAATGATAGCCCAGTGCCTCTAATATGATCTCTAATAGTGTTATGTGAAGATGAGTGAAAGTGACCTTTTCTCAAGTCTTTTTCTTTGTGAAGGTGAATGAGATCACTATCTCATAAGGTGAGATCACTAACTCATAAGGCCACAAATTATCTTGAAGACATTGAGTGGATGAAATTAGGGCAGCTAAATTCAGGTTTGTAAATAACTGTGTGATATAAGCAGAGTACAAAATATTAAATTAATTAATATTTCTTACTGTGCATGAGATGTTTTTTACACTAATTTGTTAAGGATGTGTTTTTATTTATTTATTAAAAACATTTAGTAGTGATGTTATGTTGCTGTTTCTGTTTGTTTAAAAAAATATAAATATGTATTTATTTATAAAGAAAAATCATGATGTATTTATTTATAAATAAATAGAAAAAAATATTTGTTGCAGTTTTTCTATCATTTAAATTATATAAATAATTATTGATTATTTATGTATTTATGAAAAATTGTTTATTATGTTGGACTTTGCAATAAAGTTACAGGCCAACTAGTTTTATTTCCTCTGAAAAGCCCATTTTTAATTCCATTCGGAATCATGAGCATTCTTTTGGAATAATGTTTAAATGCTTGACAGACCAGTGGATTCTAAACAACTCATATCTAGGGCAAAGATGCAGTACATCACAAGCTAGTGTTTATTTGTTTTCTTTAGACAGGATGTTGTGGTGTCTTGGGTGAAAGATGCTGAGTCTCTATCCAACAGAGAGGTCAGGCTGCAGAATAAGGCTATTCTCCTAGAGCAGAAATAGTTTAAGTGGTTTGCTTAAGGGCACACTAGCGGTACACAGTGGCCATCTCAATGAGATGCCATAGAACTAGCATGCTGGCAGCGATGCTCAAACCCCTGACCTTATGGATGGCAGCCCACTGCTTCCTGTTTTTCTATATACAGTGACATTATCAAGCCAGTACTTTTAAGAGTATGACTGAGAGCTGAGAAGGTTGACACTGATTCAGATCTGCACTGACCAATGTGATCTCAGACAAGTCAATGAGGGAAAGGAACAAAATGTTCCAAATTGCTCTTTGTCCTCTGATATCCAACACCTGTTATCATCCATTTCTCAAGCCCACATTCTGTTATGTCACTTGCTCTGACTGTGACTTCTGTCAAATTAGTGCAAAATATATTATTATTTTTTTATCTTAAAGGGATAGTTAACCCAAGAATTCATTACTTAGTCATCTTTGCGTAAGTCCATATAGTAACATTAAAATGGTACATGTATTATGCATAAAATATGTGTATATTATGCATAATATAAATATAATTCTAATGTTATTAAATGTGCTTGTATAGTAGTAGTATCAATATAATAATAATAATAATAATTACAATTATAAAAAAACTAACAAAAACAATAGGGTTTCAGCACTGCGTGCTTGAATCCCTAAATATGCATAATTAATTGTAAAGAAATAACTAATATATAACAATAATACATAAATAATAGCAAATTAATAATAATAATAATGTATTATTTTTAAAATATTTATTTAATGGCAATTTATTTATTATTAGTTGTATTTAATTGTTTTTACTGTGCATTTGAAATTATCAATATTATTATTGTTATTATTATATGTACATTTTAGAGCTTATGTAAAGTTAGTGTTTTAGTGAATTATTTACCTTCACTTACATGCTGTTATTTTTTATTTCTTAGAGTTTTGAGCTGTACAAAAATATATATTTTATACTCACATTAATATAAAACACTTTATTGGTCTAAAAGCTAGTTTTATATTCCGACTATGTGGTACAACTAATAGGACCATGAGGTATACTTTGAAAACCTTTCAACAGTGTTAGTATGAGGAAGAAATTAAACTGACATTGACCCGTGTCAACAATGCAATCCCATTCAGCCCACTGAGCTGCTGTATTGTTTGAGTAAATAAACCTTGATGGATAACCTGGTCACGTCTGTTAAGCAATGACTCATTGTCTGAATCAAATACTCCCACACGCGTGGCCGCTATGGTCTTTTTCATCAGGTGCTCTATTCACAGCAGGATCACGGTTTCTCCAGCATTCCAGAGCACTCAGTTTGACCCATAGAGAGGGGCCAGTACAACTGTCTTTCTCTCAGACAGGTCAGTCTCTAGGGGGCTCCAGCACCTCTCCTGCAGGGATGCTGTCAGAAACGGAGTGGCCCACAGCCTATCAGCCTCTCTGCACACTGAAACCCATCAAACCTACAGCAGTATGTGCCGATATCAGAGGACTATTTACTACGGTCAACTTATGGTGTTATAATAATAATAACAAGCATGAATAAAAACAAGTTTCTTCATGTATTTGTTATTTAATAATGATTTATATACAGTATATATTAATATTACTATTAAAACTAACTAACTATTTTTTTAATAATTAATATTATTTGATTAATTAATTAATCAATTGAATAATTAAAATGTATGTAATTATAGCAATTTAACACATTTATTAATATGTAATTGTGTATGTATTTATTAATATTTAATCATGCTAATAATATGATGATGGTTATGTTGATGAGGATGATTATTTATTGATTACAATTATTAATTATTAACATAATTAATACCATTAGTTTATTTAATAAATAATTATAATACGTTGTTATTGTTATTTAGTTAATTATGTAATAAAAAATTCACACATTCATTAATAGGTACTTAAGTATTTATTCATTTTTCTAATTTAATAATAATAATAAATGTTAAGCTAAATTATTATTTTTTTTATAATGTAAACAAATGCATTAAATTCATAATTAACAATAATGTTTATTTATTTGCTTGTTTGTTTATTTTATTATGTATGTATGCATTATTACGTTTTTTATTATGTATTAATTATTCTTAAGTTATTGAGTAGAGATTTATTTGGGAAAAAATCTGCACAATCTGAACTCTTTGGCTAGTGAACGAGACCCATAAACACACAGAAACAGATGACGTTTAATGTGTTTGGCGTCATATAGGTTTTATGCTGAAATTTCTTGGGAATTCAGGAAGTGTTGTGCTCCAGCAGATACGTAAATCTTGTCCAGGTTAATGTTGCCATTACAGCTAAAGCTAGGCTTGGCCTTCAGCCAGATATGGTTGGCAGGCGTTGGGTGTAGCGGGCTGAAGCAAGCTGGACAGGCTGCTCTCTGGGGTGTCGTGTGGCTTTGAAGTCCTTTTAACCGGTGTGTAAAGAGAGGATTCATTTAGAGCCTCTGTCTCTTTAGCAGCTGACAGCGGAGCTCAGAGGAGGATCAGAGAGCAGCGCTCCCTCCGCTGAGCCTCTTAGTCACATCCATGACTATAGAAGACTATAGGCATACACTCATGCACGCTTTTTTCTGGAGCCAAGGACACTTGGACACTCTTAAATGCAACTACACAGAAAAGCACAATCCACAACGTATGGGGGGCCGGGGCTAGTTGTCACACAACTTGTCAAAACTGCTGTGGTCAATTAAGGGAAATTGTGCCACTTTTTGGCAGTCATCGCAAAGTCAAAAAGTATCTATACCTCAGCAACTCTCAGTAACAGTTTTGAGTCAAAAGCTATTGCAGCTGTTCTTTTCTATTGCAGTGGTTTATATGTTATTTTTAAACACCTACTCTCTTAAAGGGATACAAAAAAATTTGGATACAAAACGGATACAAAATTCAGTATCAGTGTGTGGACACAACCACACTACAATTATAAAAATCCATTCGCTCCGTTTTTTTTAATAAACAATCTCAATAATCAAGCTGTTTTGATTTTCTAAGCATTATTACATCATTCTGCACAGGCCCCGCCCACGACCGCTGACAGACTGCCCCATATTAGCATATTTCCACCCTCAGCCAGTTTAATTAAAGTATTTTGCAGATATTTCTTGAAGACCCTAAATAATCATACCAACTTGTGAAAAATGGGCATCCGATGTCCTCTTTACAATGTAAACATATACTGTCTTATTGTTTTTATTTATTACTTTTTTTTTTAAATGTTTTGTTCACTTAATTTCCAGTATCATATTTTTTATACATTATATATTTTATTAATGTTAGGTCCTGCAAGTTTTTACTGCAGTTTTTCTATACAATTTACAATTGAATTATTAAGTAATTATATTATATTATATTATATATATATATATTATATAGGCTATTTAATGGCAGGATCCCACTTTATTACCACATGCCCCTCTATACCGGTAGTCAACATATGTTCAATAAACTGCATGGTTTTTCCTCTTAAACTGTAATAATAAAAATATTCTATAGATTTGTTTTTAGCTAAGAGTTTAATGTATGTGAAGATTATGTTGTAAGTTATTCTTTAATTCTATCAATTGCAATCATGTCACGTGAAAACGTGCATGATGCGATCTTTTTTTTTTTTTTCAAGTGTGAAGTGTAGTTTAATAATTAATGCAACCTGATAAAGATTCATTGGAACAGAAAGTGTGACAATTAGCGCCAACCTTTCACCATGTTCTCCATAGACCATCTGCAAAATTATGATAGCTAAAATTGTGCTCCCCTCTCTTTCTATTAACATGCCTTTTTCTGCATTTCGTTCTCTCATTCTTCCTTCCTCCAGGCGCTCTGGTGCCGTAGCGTGAATATGCTTTAACGAGTGCTTCATTAAACGCCCAGACTTCTCTCGGTCTCGTGCCATCCCCAAACCCATGCACGTTTAACATCATCGACACCTCTAACCATTGTTTCATCTTCTGTCCGACGAATGTTCATTCCATTTTAAGTGTATGAAATTGGAATTGCATTAAAACATGATTTCATAGGCTATTACGTTTTTCATGCCTCACTCTCTGTGTAATTGGCTTGTTTATATGCAGCCTTTAATAATGAGTTGGTCTTCGTTCGTTCAAGAGAAGTTTGGAAATGAAATTTCATTCTTAATTAAACCCCTGATGCTACTTCCAGCTTGCTTTGGAGATTAAATTGAACCTCCCTCCAGATGTGTAATGCTACCTTTGAAGGTCTAAGCATTGTTTCCCTCGTACTATCTGTAATTGAAAGTTAACGTCAGACTCTGACGTCCACTAGTCTGAACACGTCTGCGGTGCGCAAGTAAAACGTTCTTGACTTTTGTTTACATTGAATAGAGGGTTGGTGTCTTGTCCACGGGAGATTGTTTTAATCTCAGACTATATCATTGATTTTCTTCCAAAACTGTAATTTCTGCTGGTGTTTTAACCCTCCATCGCACACTGTGTGGTCAAGGTGACTCGGCTCGTGCTGGTTGCTTTAATAATTGACTTTCAAGCTGTTTACTTTTGAGAAAAATAGATCTCCAACTTTCTTGCGTCAGTAGTGCACATTGGTCATTCTAGGGCATAACGTAACCGAAAAGAGTTGATTTGTCCATTATGGAGGAGCAAATGTTCATAAGGAGCTGTTACACCATGTCACTGCTCGGGGACGAACAGATCTCGTCATGAAACATAGCCTGTTGTGACATCTTTGTTTTGCATGAAGGATCTCCAGGGATGCGCTTATTAATCTAATGACTGATATGGGCCTGTAGATGTTCCAGGCTATGCTGGCTTACATAAACAGGCTCTGAGGCTTGGAGAAAGATGCCCTTCTAAGGAGTGTTTCATCCATGACTTAGCTCTGTAAAGGCACAAGGGTTAAAAGTCGAGGGGCACGTACAGGTTCCAGAACTATGCTTCAGAGATTTAGTGTATATCATGTAATTAATCAGGCTTTAAATTGGTTCCCAGCTGCAGTAGGACATGCCTAATCTACTGAGTGCTTTAATAAAGCAGACCAGTTTGTGATTAATTTAAAAGAGCAGTGACACAGTGTCCTTACATATTGCCAGACCTTGAGATAGGTTGTTTTTGCTGTTGCAAAGTTGGCAGAATTTGTGTTACTGGGTCCATACTACCTTATTTTTTTGCTAAAAACGTAAAAATATTAATACAAATTATTACCATTCTTGGTTTTAATAATAATAAGATGGCAAAGAAGAAGATAAGTTATTATTTTTACTACTACTACTACTAATAATAATAATAATATAAACAAGTGTTATTCTATTGTATATCATCATCATCATCATCATCATTGGTTTATTCATTTGTAAACTCTAAAATTATATATATTTAAAAATATTATAATACACTTTTATGTAATAATACAATTCTAATATAGGCCTATATATATATATTTTTTTTTTATTTTTTTTTTGATATTACACTAATAATTATTAAGATGATATTACACAAAAATAATAATAGCCATTATTTGAAACAACATATTTATAGTATTTTTTACTAATAAAATAATACAAACGGTTATTATTTTTATTTTATTATTGTTATTATTTTGGTTTTGTTTAAGAATATAATTGTATATTTTTTAAATAAACAAATAATACTTTCATTTGAATTTGACAGCATCATTGGGGTGGGTGGATGAATTTAGATTTTTACTTACAATAATCATGCAATGTAGTCAATATTGCAAAAATAGTCAAAGACACAAATATTGTTTTACTGAAGTTTTCATTTTTAAATAAACGTATTGTTAGTCTCACACCCAGTCAAAACTGGTGATACAGGATTAGAAACGACATGCGGGTAAATAAAACAAGACAACATTTTTATTTTAAAGCTGGAGAAAGTGGTGTTAGCTATGATTGTGTAATATTCTGACATGTTATCCTGGGTATTTCACAGCACTCTTCACTGACTAATATGCCAACACACCCCCTGCAAGCTTCAAGTAATTGTTTACCGATCCTCCACAGGATGCAGTCCCCTCAGAATCCTTCTTTTCCAGGGATTTATTTATTCCCTGAGAGCAGCCGTGCTACAGGAACACCCGGGAGGTAAAGCAAGGCTCTGAGGCTGCTTCATCCTGATCAAATCTCACGACCACTTACTGTAGCAGTGTGCCAGAAGCTATTAGCCATATTCTGACGGAGACGCGCGCAGACAGGGGCTCCTGCCGTCACAAAGATGTCAATTAGCATCAAGAACGACAGGTGCCTGTAGCCCGAGCAGCATTTATTTGTACGCAGTGTGTGGCTCTGAGTAAGTGAGGGACAAAAGAGAAAATTAGACAGAAATCCGCAAAGATGTGTGCTTTTACTTCTGTTTTAAACCTAGGAAGCTGCATGCTGCCTACAAAGACAGCTGCCTACTAAGGCAACATACTAAAAGAAATCAAAAACACAAGTGGCGGTTTTGAAACGCTCTATATAGCGCGTCATACAAACAGAGCTCTGCACGCAAAACACAGGGGAGACTTAACTCACAACTGATTTCTGCATTTTATATTCAGCTGAAGCTTCTGTACTGCTGTTGTTATTCATAAAATATGACATTGCAGTGCTTCTATTATTGTTGCCTCATATGTGATAAATTGCTTGTCGTGTTCCTCATGCTTTTGATAAAAAAATCCCTAAAAACACTAATTATAAATGTAAATTTTAACATAGCAATGCAGAGCAATAAAATATTCTAATAAGCTGAAACAACATAGAACACGAACTTTTGGGTAAAAGAAGGCTGTTTTCTAAATTATCATCATTATTATTATTTTTTTTAATAATACAATTTAGTATTGAATAAACATTTCACTCATCTGTCATCTGGATTTATTTGCAATGCATTATGGGATTGTTCTCTGTAAAGGATGATGCTGCCTCAGAAGTATTTTTGATATAGATAAATAGACAGATGGGAGGTTTTAAGAATATTTGTATATCAAATAAATGCTGTTCGGTTGAATAAAGATGATACAAATATTTCCTGACCACCTAATCAGCATATTAGAATGATTTCTGAAGGATCACGTGACACTGAAGACTGGAATAATGATGTTTAAAATCTGCTTATAGCCACCACAGGAATGAATTACATTTTAAAATAGATTAAAATAGAAAACAACTATTTTAAATTGTACTAATATTAGGGCTGTTAAACGATTAATCGTAATTAATCGCAACCAAAATAAAAGTTTAAAAGTTTTTGTTTACATAATATATGTGTGTGTTGTGTATGTTTATTATGTATAGTATATATAAATACACACACATGCATGCATATATTTAAGACAAATGTGTTATGTTCATATATTAAATATGTTTATATATAATATACATTTTATGAATATAAATATATACATGTAAATACATGTAAATATTTTCAAAATCTAGTACATACTGTATGCGTGTGTATTTATATATGCATAATAAATATACACAGTACACACACATATTATGTTAAACAAAAACTATTATTTTGGATGCGATTAATCTTTTGACAGCACTAAGAAATATTTTAGAAATGTGACTGTATTTTGATAAATAACTGCAGCTTTGGTGATCATAAATAGACTTATTTAAAAAATAATAAAAAATCTTATTGACCCCAACATTTGCAAACCTTTCTTGCTTTTAACCTGAAAACCGTGATCAAATTAACCTAAAATATGAATTTATATGGGTCTAAAACCCAAACCCATCACAAGCCCCTGGTGTGTTTGCAATAGTCATGTGCAAATATACCAGCATATGATAAAAAGATTCTGTATCTCAGTCCCGAGTGGGAATAATACTCTTCTTCTGGATAAGTGTTTGGCATGGCTGTCTCTGTAAACATCCAACATCCCAAAGAGCAACGCAAACAAGCTCCTTATTCAACTGCAAACAGCCTCTTCCAGCAGCGTGTGTTGTGGGAGTCAATCCGTGACTAATGAGTAATGACTAATTTCCTTACTGAGAGACAGCTGGAGTTCTCTAGAGAAGCCCAAAACAATAAAAGTGTTTGTCTATGGGCTGCAGATCCATAAATTGAACAAATGTACCGCACGTAAATCTGCCGTCATACAAATCCCTCGCTGGAGATGAGTGTGTAAGCCTGGTGACTTCACTAACCCCCTTTGAGACAGCAACATGGCTAATACCCAAATAAACTGATCTGTGACTCAACTAGTCTTGATGGGCCGTACCTGAGCGCAGGACTGTGGGGGTGTGAACCAATGTCAAGCCTTTCCAACAGATCTGTCGCTGGAGAATACGAGGCGTCCCCGCTGTCATAACAGAAAGAGAGGACGTGGGACCTCCACTGAGAGTCTCCTTTGATGGGCCATTCGTCTTGGCACACTCAGCTGATGTCAGATCAGTATCAACCCAAGTGTGAGTGGTAATGACTCACTGAAACGCTGGTACAGATACTCCCACACCTGGAGAGATGGATTAAACAAAGAGGGCATGAGACGAGTTTACCAGGTGTCTGTAATGCAATGGCAAATGGCAATGTGCTGTAATTAATCACTATTAGTGCAAGCTAATTTGCACGATTATTTGCTCTGTACTGCTATTAGAATCAAGTGCAGTTGAGTTCTCTTTGTATTTCTTCTCTTACTTTGTACATCCCTTTTTTGATGGGAGCACAAATGTACATGAATATTCTTATTGAGGTTCAAGGGCTGGCTGTATTCACCTGGCCTCATTTGCACTGAAAGAGATTTGTTGTTGTTGTCATATTTAATGCTTTATCAGCTACCCTTCAACAGTAGAACTCATCCCAGAGAACAGTAGCACTGTTTACAGCCTGAAATACATTTACAAATAGCTAATATTAGCTGTTATGTATGTATGAATGAATTAATTAATTAATTAATTAATGGTAAAACTGTTGCTATAGTTGTCTATGTTTTCTGATTAGCTTTTAGCATGTTGCTATACGTTTGCTGGGGTGTTCTGAGTGGCTTTTAGCAAGTTGCTTTGCAGTTGATAACTTGTTCTGGAATGTTCTGTTCTGTTTTGTTGTTGTTTAATTTTTTTATTTAATTTAACTCATTTTTGTAGCATTAAACCGATTGACTTTAGTTTTTAGTCTTTAATTCAGTCTTTAAATCTTGAATTAATTTAGAGAAAATAGAAAATTGTAGAATCAGCCATTTATTGATTATCAGTCAAAAAATGAAAATAATTATTGGCATATAGCTATACAATTTAAATTATTGGTCTGAGAATAGGGAAGTCTGCTGTCAGCAGTGAGCAATGAGATCCCCCCCCCAGCTGATGAACAATAAACACATTCACAGCCAATCAATGTAACTGTAACAGGGGCAATGGTTAGAGAGTTGGGCTTGTAACCTAAAGTTTGCAGGTTCGAGTCTCTGACTGAAAAGGCTCTGCTCCCGGGCGCGTACGATGGCTGCCCAATGCGTATTTAGCAGAGAAGAGTCAATGGATAGAGCACAAATCTCCGGCAGGAAGTCAACAGCTGCCAATGCACAGTCAGCTGCCCACTGCTCCAAGTGTGTCCACTTGGATGGGTTAAATGCAGAGAACAATGTTACAAATAAAGCTCATCTGAGCTTAATTTGT
Organism: Ptychobarbus kaznakovi; assembly: GCA_027422405.1. Lineage (NCBI taxonomy): Eukaryota > Metazoa > Chordata > Actinopteri > Cypriniformes > Cyprinidae > Ptychobarbus > Ptychobarbus kaznakovi. Next base: position 11,499,816 of record CM049796.1, read on the forward strand.
ATTGTTCTTTGTATACTTAGAATAAACACAATGTTACAGTTCTCTGGATGCTAATGTTAAATGCAAACCCCTCCAAAACATTGCTTTGTTTTCTTGTTTTTTCATCATCCCTACCAGCCCACGGCAACTGTGGTTCAACCAATGGCGGGAGTTTGGAGGCAGGGCTAACCTTTTGTTCAACCAGTGGCAGGTTTGGGAGGTCTGTTTGGGAAACCTTATTTGAAATATTTTTTTTTTTTACACAATAGTGACTCATAAATGACACACTACTGCTTCACTCCAAAGCACATGTCTCAGTTCAACAGTTTTTTGTAAACCCTGAGCACATGTTTTAAATTAAAAATGTCATGTCAAATATGACAGCAAATGTTTTAGTTGAAAAACACAGAAATTAAAGAGGCTTGATATTTCATGTGCAAATGATTCCTAATGTCTTGGCCGTGAAACAAGCCTGGAGCGTCAGTACACTCTCCATCTTGTTTCTGCATGTAAACTAGTTCTTACTTCACTAACTGAATCACAGTTGCTAATTACTTGAGAGTGAGCCATGGAGGTGAGTTGCTAAGTGCTTTCTGGCTGTTTCAGGCCAAAGGCCACAAAGCCGGATGTGACTTATGCAAATGCCTCAGTGTTAAAATTTTAACCGGAAAACATGAAAGCCTTTAAACTGTGTGGCACGTGCATATTCTAAAAAGCAGTTAGACCTAGTGAACCCATTTTTGATTTACATACGATGTGGCATGTGGATTGCCCGCATGTGAGTACTATGTGTTTGTAAGTGTGTTAGCATGTGTGTGCGTGCACATGTGTGTTTCTGATGATGTAACAGTTCTGTGTCTGGTGACGGTGAGGTTCTGCTCTCGGTTGACTGAGGTCACATTGTGTATCAGATTGGGGATGAATCAGGGTGCTTCAAACTTGCTTCAAGTTAATTTAATTTGACCCTGTCCTCAATTACTCATCTCTTCCTTTCCTCACAGCTGCTTATGCTTTACACTTCTAAAATAAAACAACAAGAGAGAGGAAAAGTTGGATATATCGGGCCTGACATGACAGGACTTTAACAGTTTCAGACCAGAACTGTGCCTCCAGGTCTTTAAAACTGTGACAGTATATGGAACATTTACATTTATGCAGTTCTTAGATGCTTTTATCCAAAGAAATGTACATTGCATTATACATGTATATTACATTTTATGAGTTCATGCATTCCCTGAAAATCAAACCTTGGGATCGGACCTTAGTGTTTTGCTATCCTGTGTTGTTTTTGTTCATCCTAATAATTGGGATTAGTTTGATTTGATATATTGTATCATTTATTGTTAAATGTAAGTGTTCCTAGCTCTACTTACCAGTCTATATGCAGTATACTTCATTATTTTTTCAGTATTTACTTGTTTTCTATTTATGTGTATCAGAAGCAGGCAATTCTCTTCACTCTGGTTACTAATAGCTAGTGGATTCTCTTTGAATTGTGATCCTTCAATACAGACCTTGAAGAGGGCGTAAATCTTGACATTTGAGCCAGCAGGAGTTGGACTAACCATCTTCATCTTTCCCATGGTGATCTTCCTCTTCATGTTAGGCATGAGTTATCTTCACAACACTCTTTAGAAGTGGAGAGCAGGATCTGTAAAGGATGTAGGAGGTTGAGGAGAGATGGAAGAGAGTTTATGTGCAAACATCCACTGAATCAATTTTTTTTTTTTACAAAAATCAAAAGAAGCATTTTATCTTCAGGGAACAAGCTGGACATTTTTTATATTTGACTGAAAGCAGCCCTCAAGCAATTTTTTGGGACCCAAATGAGATTCTGCTATACCGTTTATGCTGCTATATGTATAACTATAAATATAATTGATTCTGTAAACTGTCACAGATGAAGCACTTCAAGAGTAGGAAGGTTCGCTGATCATAGGGGCAATTTAGTTTTGACGTGTTGCAACATTTTGCAACTATTGGTTGTTTATGGTTGCTAAGAAACATTTGCGATTTATAATGTGAAACTTTATTTTCAATGTGGTATTCAAAATATTAACTTTTTTTATATTTAAAACAGTGCTGGGAAATGATTAATCGCGATTAATCGTCTCCAAAATAAACATTCTGTGTACATAATACAGGTGCATCTCAATAAATTAGAATGTCATGGAAAAGTTAATTTATTTCAGTAATTCAACTCAAATTTTGAAACTCGTGTATTAAATAAATCCAATGCACACAGACTGAAGTAGTTTAAATCTTTGGTACTTTTTCAGGCTCACATTTAACAAAAACCCACCAATTCACTATCTCAACAAATTAGAATACTTCATAAGACCAATAAAAAAAAAGAAGTTTTTAGTGGATTGTTGGCCTTCTGGAAAGTATGTTCATTTGTATATGTACTCAATACTTGGTAGGGGCTCCTTTTGCTTTAATTACTGCCTCAATTCGGCGTGGCATGGAGGTGATCAGTTTGTGGCACTGCTGAGGTGGTATGAAAGCCCAGGTTTCTTTGACAGTGGCCTTCAGCTCATTTTTTTGGTCTCTTGTTTCTCATTTTCCTCTTGACAATACCCATATTCTCTATGGGGTTCAGGTCTGGTGAGTTTGCTGGCCAGTCAAGCACACCAGCATCATGGTCATTTAACCAACTTCTGGTGCTTTTGGCAGTGTGGGCAGGTGCCAAATCCTGCTGGAAAATGAAATCAGCATCTTTAAAAAGCTGGTCAGCAGAAGGAAGCATGAAGTGCTCCAAAATTTCTTGGTAAAGGGTGCAGTGACGTTGGTTTTCAAAAAAACACAATGGACCAACACCAGCAGATGACATTGCACCCCAAATCATCACAGACTGTGGAAACTTAACACTGGACTTCAAGCAACTTGGGCTATGAGCTTCTCCACCCTTCCTCCAGACTCTAGGACCTTGGTTTCCAAATGAAATACAAAACTTGCTCTCATCTGAAAAGAGGAATTTGGACCACTGGGCAACAGTCCAGTTCTTCTTCTCCTTAGCCCAGGTAAGACGCCTCTGACGACAACAGTAGCCAAATTCCTTGACACGTCTGTGTGTGGTGGCTCTTGATGCCTTGATCAGTCCATTCCTTGTGAAGTTCACCCAAATTCTTGAATCGATTTTGCTTGGCAATCCTCATAAGGCTGCGGTTCTGTCGGTTGGTTGTGCATCTTTTTCTTGTGCTCTCTGTTAACTTTGTATATATATCAAATCAAGATACTTAACCATGACCACGAGTTTAATTTATTGCACAATTTGCACCTGATATGATCCTTTCCATTGAGAATCACACACACATATTAAAGTGACTGGACCACAAAACCAGTCATAAGAGTCAAACATTTGGGATGATTTATATTATATATAAATACCACCTATAAAGTTATCCACATTCTTATGCATATTACTAATATAAAATATTTACACTTCTTCATAGAACATGATCTTTACTTTAATATCTTAATGTATTTAAGATATTAATTGATTTTTGGCATAAAATAAAAATCTATAATTTTGACCCATACAATGTATTGTTGGATATTTCTACAAATATACATGTGCTACATATGACTGTTTTTGTGGTCCAGGGTCACACATATACATGAATATATTTATATTCATATAATTTATATTATATAAAAATACCTGTATATTTAATATATACATGTGTAGGTATAAATACACATTTAAAATAGTGTTATATTTATATATTAAATATACAGGTATTTATATATAATATATATTATATGAATATAAATATATACATGTAAATATTTAAAAAATAAACACTGTATGCATGTGTCTTCATTTATACATAATAAATATACACAGTATACACACATATATTATGCAAACAAAAACTTTTATTTTTAATCGTTGCTCAGTACTAATTAAAAATATTTCTAACTTGAATTTTAGGTAACAGGGAAGGAATTTGTGGTCACTGAGCTTTTTGAAGTCAAGTAGCCCCAAAACACAGAAAATAATGAGACATATGCCCACTCATACACACTCAAGCACACAATGGATGATGAGTCCGTATTTTGAAATTGAAGTGCCTTTTGCTCTAAAAGCGAGCCAGTCCTACTTCGAAGCTCTTCAGAAGCCATTCTCTCCTTCAAAGATTTTGTATTGAAGAAAAGAAGGTGTAAAAATGAATGAAAAATTACTCTACACTGACAAGTGATTGCAACAACTAGAGAGAACAGCAGAGGAAGAAACACGAATTAATGACTGTAATGACCACTATCTTCTTTTGAATTTTTGGGGAAATTAGCTTTTTAAAGATGTTTTTCAAAAAACATCCAAGTTGCATGCTACATAATCAAGAATTCCTGCCAGGCTAAAGTCTTTAAATTGAAATACTTTGTTCTAGATGTTGTCAAGATGTAATCATGACATTCGAGTCAGCAGGGGTTGGATGAGTCAGACTCTTTGATGAAGATGCACATCAAAAGGCAAATCTGGACTATGTATGATCAGAACAATGATAGATGAGAATGTGATGACATTTTTGGTAAGAGATAATCGTGATTGCATTCATTCAGCATTTTATATGTAAATAACCGGATCTAATCAAGCAAAAAAAAAAAAAAAAAAAATGCTGGCAGACAATTTACAAGTTATTGAATAGACAGAAGTGCAATATGATCCAGGTTGGAATTGCTGGCTAAATTCAGGTCAGGTTTATGTTGTAATACCATGCCTCTCAATTTCAGATAACATTAGATTCACAGTTGTACAATAACAGCCTTTTTTGTTTCCAACAAATTCCTGTGAGGCTATGTTTTATCTGTGACGGGCTTTATCATTTAATTACATTCAAAATACAGACATTATGTGTGACGCATGTTGTGAGACAACTGACACACCATTGCTTGGGTGAATCAGAAATGTATCCAGGGAGTTCATGTGAGTTCTGGTAGCTGCAACTACCAATAGAGATTTATCACAACATCCTTAAGTCACTGAAACGAAACTAAGACCTCAGTAGATATCTGCCACCAGCATTTGGTTGTAAAACCACAATAAGAAGTACGTGTAGATTGCACTTTTCTTAGGGTTGTATTTTTTTTTTTGCATAAGCCAGTGTGGTTTTGGCTTTACTGGCACATTGGTGCTGTCTTTTCCCTTCTTATTTTAGTTATAAACATATGTGCTGGGCAAATCACATCCTCTTGAGCAATGAGTGAAATAATTCAGTATCAAAGTAATGATCTTCCTTTGCTGAGATCAGCCGAACTTTTAACAGTGGTAAAAACACAAAAACATTATTTGAGACATTCAAAAATGAGACTTCCACACCTCATTTTCAAAACTTTCCTAGGGAGATGCTTCATGTTCCTTGTTCAGACAGAGAGCTGTTTCAGCCATAAACCAGTTAATTCACTTTTGCTTTTGTAGCATTCTCCTGCACTATAGAGAAAAGGTGCAGTGGGAAGGCAGCTGACACGCATCTCCACACATAAACTCCCCCGGGCAAGTAAAAACATTCATGCTCTCTTCTTCCACCTTTCTTGCCCATCATTTCTCACTTTCTCTCTCTCTGTCTGCACAGTTCATCCTCCCTCCATGTCTCTCCGATGAACAACCATTTCTGAGATTAACATCTCTTCTAAAGTCAGACGTAGATCTGCAGAATTAATCTAAAATATAATCGATGTTATGATTACACAATCTTGAAAAATGTCACATTACATCATTCCATCATTCCATTCCATTCCATTCCAGCTGTTTAAATTAATCAGTAGCAACTGGTCCTAATGAGATGCATGTTATATTTCAGTTTTCCTCTTGTTTTGAATGTGACAAGGTGAGTGAAGACAGACAGAGTGATATTGAAGAGTGGACCTGGTCTAACAAAAAGACAAATTTATGCAGGGTTGTCCAAACCAGCTCCTGGAGGGCCAACATCATGGAGAGCTTAGCTTCAAATTGCTTCAACACACCTGACTGAAAGTTACTAGTAGAGATCCTGAAGACATTGATTAGCTTTTTCAGGTTTAAATAGGTGTGGAGCTAATCTGTGGTGTATTGAGTTACGTGCATGAACAGAAGGTGTCCTAATATGCCAGTGGTAGAGATGGCACAAGTATGACACGAAGAAGTGAATTAAAAATGTTAATAAAGAGAGTTATAAGCCCGCTATTTGAGGTCCTGAAGTTCGTTACTGTGAAATATATGACATATTGGTGACGAGGATGGCCCTTCTTGCTCTCTCGTCTCCTCCTGCTTTTTTGGAAACTTCAGGTGAAATGACTATACCGTTTAATTCATGGATTCGTAATGTTTGATAACAACATGACTGCATTGTCGGAAGAGGACATTGCGGAAAAAAGCTTTGCTTATTCATTGCTTGGGTACGGATTTTTTATACACTCACAGTGGCTGTTGATGAATATGAGACGGTGCTGACTGCTTTACTAGCATTATTTCTACAGAAAGTGAACGTGGTCTCTGAAATAAATATATTTTGCCAGCGCACTCAGAGACTCTGTGAACCTATTGTGCAGTAAGTGGCTGCTCTGCATGAGCTTCTTGTGAACTGCGACTTCGGCGCGCTTGCGGACGATATGAAGACGACATGCACTTCACATATACGGAACTGTAGAAAATGGACCTCATTCTGCAAAAGGCGATCACAATCATGGGACAAATTGAGTCTGCAGTAGCTGAAGTTAAAGCTATGGAGTGCACTGAAACTTCAGTTAAAGTGACGCATGCTGGCCCACATGAAGGTGCAAAAGAGTGGTGGCGACAGAGATCGTAAGTCCACATTTTCTTATCAGATCACATCAAATAAATCACTGAAAAAACTGGATGCAAAAACACGCTTCCACTGTGGCACTACATCACATTTCGCAAACTCCCCTTAATGCCCAACTAAACATTTCAAATGCTGACAGTGTGGTAAAGTTGGACATTTTGAGAGAGTTTGTCGTAGTTCTGTATCCACCTGCAACGTCCAAGAAGTTGCTGTGCCTAACGTTCTTAAGCATTGAAATACCTCTGTCTATTAAACAAAAACAACATCTCACTGTTTCTTTGCACGCTGATGGTGAGATATCAGTCGACACTTAACTGCTTGTGGATACTGGCTCAGCTGTTTCTATCCTCCTAGAGCATCTGTACTGCCAGCACTTCTCAGATATTTCCCCTACTGTGCCTAATGTACATCTGGTGACATATATGAAAAAGACTATTCCAGTTTTGGGGTGCCTTGCCATTGCTGTTAGCTATCAGTGTCACTGTGCACATGATTCATTCTACATTGTACCTGGTGGAACACAATTACTTGGTATGGATCTCCTCACTGCTTTGCTTCTTGATATACGGAATGCATCAGTTGGATCTTCTGCAGAGAATGGCCAAGTTGTTGTAAACTTCACTGAGCCTTTGGGTTTGGCTGCTGGCTTTGTGCACAAAGTAAATGTTCGTTCAGATGTGCTACCAGTCCAGTACCAGAAATTGTGTAGACTGCCGTTTGCAGTGAGAGATGCAGTCTCACAAGCTTTAAAGAGGCTGGAATCTGAAGGTATCATAGAAAAAGGGGACTCATCTCCTTGGGTGTCGACATTGGTGGTCATTCAAACGAAATATGGAGGAATTTGACTTTGTGTTGATTTAAGAGAGCCAAACAAAGCTGTCATCATAGACAGTCACCCTCTGCCACACATTGAGGATGTTTTTACAGAATTGCATGGGGCTTCTATGTTTTCGTCAATAGACCTACAGAATGCATACCACCAAGTGACCTTGCGTCAGCGTAGTAGGGATCTAACGGTTTTTGTTACCCATGACATACTTTATTGTTTCACACGGGTCCCTTATGGGCTGGCCTCAGCACGTAGTACATCTTAAAGGAGTAGGTCTCAAATTTTTGCCAGTCAGGATGGTGTGCAATGTTATCTAGATGGAATCATTGTCTATGGTGACAACTAAGAGCTACATGAGGAACGACTTCAATCCGCAATACAGTGGTTGCAAAACTGTGGTTTGAAGCTTAATGTAGAAAAGTGCCACATCAGTAAAACTGAGTAATCATTCCTGCATGTCATTTCCGCTTCTTGCATCCATATCCAGATCACATTCTAGCTATACAGCAAGCACCCCCTCCTCATAATGCACAGTCCATGCGTTCCTTTCTCAGACTTGCTGGGTGGTATTCAAAATGTATTCCCAATTATGCAACATTGGTGGAACCTCTCCGTGCACTCCTCAGAAAGTCTACTGGCTTTTGCTGGATGGATGAAGCCCAGGAATATTTCAACCGCCTGAAACATCTAATCACTACTAGCCCCGCCCTTACACTGTTTGATCCTTTACTGACAACAGTCACTGCAAATGCTTCAGATTATGGCATCAGTGCAGCGCTGACCCGTAGTCATGGCACTACTTAAAGAACAGTTGCTTTTGCATCTAGAACATCGTCAGATGTACTCTAAAACAGAAAACGAGGCCTTGGCGTGTATTGGGTGATAGAAAAGTGGCGTACCTACCCCTGGGGCAGCCACTTTACTCTTTGCACTGACTATAGTCCCTTGTCCACACTGCTTTCTACAAGGGTCTTGGATGTGCAGGCATGAGACTTGCTTGTGTTTTAATTACAGCATGAAATACAAGCCTGGCCAAGACAATATGACAGCTGATTGTTTATCCAGACTTCCCCTTCCTGCCACTGATTACAGCCAAGAGCAAGAGCCTGAGTTTGAGTACTTTCTCCTGAGTTTGCAGCTGTTACTGTAGAGGAGCTTAAGTTTGATGCCTGTCCTATCCTTCAACAGGTGAAGGCTTGCATTGAAAAGGGGTGGCCTCGTAGCGCGAAAAGCTCAGCTATCACTCCTTATCACCGTCTTTGGAATGAGCTGTCTGTAAAGGTTGGTTTACGTAATTTGGGGAACACATTGAGTGATCATTCCAGAAGCGTTGCAATCAAAGTTCATACCGTTGGCGCATCAAGGGATGGTGCGCACAAAGCTGAGGCTGAGAGTCTTGTATTGGTGGCCTGGCATGGACTGCGAAGTGGAAAATGCCATCAAATCCTGTTCCACCTGTAGCTCCACTCTGTCCTGTGCCAACTCCAACAACTGTTTTGGAAAAACTAGCTATTGATGTAGTTGGGCCCTTGAACTACACTCCTCAAAGATGTCACATTGCTATGACACTCATTGATTACTACAGTAAATGGACAGAGATTGCATTCACAACTGATGTTACTTCTGCAACTGTTGTGAAGTTCCTGTCTGCTGCATTCAGTTGTGAGGGAAATCCGCTTCAACTCAAAACCGATAATGGCTCACAATTCGTTTCGGCTGAGTTTGAGACATTCCTTGCAGACAGAGATATTAAAAACTACCGTAGCTCTGTCTATTACCCCCAAGCGAATGGTGAGATTGAATTCTTCAAAAGAGTGTTCACATATTATTTTCAGACCACTAGCATTAAAGGTAAGGAGTGGAAAGCTTCTGTGACATATAAATGCAAACAGCTGTGTTTCTACATATATAAAGAGCAACTCAACATGCTGTGACAAAACATTCACCTGCTGAGATTTGCATGGCCGACAAACTAAGACAAAACTGCATGTGAGTGGTCTTCCATGCGTGGCCCCACCAAAAGGATCAACAGAATCTGAAACAAATAATCTAACAGTCCCAAAATAAAATTTAAAAGTACATGGATCAGCGATGCAGTGCACAACCATGCCTATGAGGGCACAAATGGGCGCAAATGCATTTGCTATTTAAACAACGTGGCGGCGCAGGACAGGAAAATGAGAACTGCGTCTGGCTGAAACTAGCAACAACAGTTGCGCTGCGCCTTGCGCCGGGTGTATGATAGAGCCCTATGTGTGTTGATGCAGGGGCTGAATAAATGGTTTGTGTAGAGTTAGTAACTCATGCATGCAGAGACGGATGATTTTGTGACTGAAATATCTTTGAGCCAAGCTTAACCGCTTCAGGCTTAGTCAATTTATTGTAATATTCTGGTTCAATGAGAGGTAGGCTTTTATGTGAATATGTCATTGTTATGTCAGTACAGCCAATCCTCTCTCCAGGCCGTTATAATACTTTGCTCGCTATTGCAGGCAAAAATAGAGGCATTTTTGGATTATTACTGTCAGAGTGTCAGTGAGAATGGTACAGACTTTCATCACCTCAGTTTGCCTCATACTTTGAGCCCTATGTTCTGTTGTTATCAGTAACTGCGACAAGACCGGTTGTTTTTGAAGGTTGCCAATTTTGTTGGTTGTAGCAGCATGTTTGGATAAGCCATCCCTAAATTACTTCAGATTTAGTAGCTAAATTCTCAGTAAGTTTAGATCAGGTTTTAATTAGAGCTATTATATAAAAAAATCATTATCCCTGTAATGTATGCGTATTCAGTTGTGAATGCAAATTCGACTTTTAAAGCACTAATTTATATTGTAGTATTATACAAAAATGTGATGAATAAGACGTAATCCATAAATATTTAATTAGTTCTTAATTTAATATAATTAATATAATGGTTAGTTTAACTTTAATGATAAGCAACAGTTAATCTGTTGTCTAACAGTTACATACATAAAATCTGTGCAGTGCTAGTTTTAAGGATAGCAGTCATTGCTGCATATTAAATATGAACGCTAAAGAGCAGACGCATGATGCAGTTATATTGAATTATAAATGAACTGATTTGATTTAAGTGACATCTTGTGCTGTCACATGATTTTGAAGTGGCCTTAATGCATATACAAACAAAGAAAACAAAGCTGGGAATGTCTTTGTAGCGTCATTCATGCATGTTAAATATTAAGATTAAATGTTTTGGAAGTGATATCTGGTCTGATTATAGATGATTGTTTTCTTGCATCAGCTGAACTCTGGAACAGTATCAAGGTTGGTGGTGTCTTTTCAATTACGTTTTGAGGGACAAATCAGGTCAGATCACAAGCTGTTTACCCAATGCAATTTTGGCAAATGTTTTTTTTTGTAGATCCATCCACAAAGCAGAGTGGATTTGTTTCTATACTCTGCAAAAAAGATTAATGAAAAAAAAATTTTTTTTATTGTTCTACACTAATGTGGTGTAGTGGAGAGACATGGGAACCAAACAAATGTAAAATTTGAGTAGAGCCGTTCAATTCATAATCCTAAAACCTGGAAGAGAATTAGCATTTGGTCCACAGTTTCCTTAGGATTTTCCTATTGGCTCTGCAAAATGCTGGTTGTTGATTTTGTGGATTTATATAAGTTGGTTAAAATTAGAAGACACTTGCGTACTACAACATAAATAATGCAAACAGTCATTTATCGAATATAAAATTTGAAACTGCACAAAAAAATATGCACATACTACTTTTACAATTTCTGCCAAATTTCAACCATTGGACAGGGCAAGCTGACCCCGGCTGCATCCGAAAGCTGAAAAATGCTGCTTTCAGAGGCATCAAGGCCCGTCTGAATCTAAAGTTAGCTTTACTTCCTGTCTCATGAGATACCTTCATCTGATCGAATTTTGAAGGCAGAAGATGTGTCCTTCGCAGCGTTTGATATCCCACAATCCTGTGCGTTCCTTTCCATGACGGTTGAGCTAAAAAATAAAGACGGCGTCTGAAAGTTGCGTTTGGTGGTTTGCGTGTAAATGGATATTTCTGATTACTTTTTTGCACTTTTTGATGTTATTTCTAGCGAGAAATTAGTATAATAGTTATTACATATTTGTTTAGTTATAACCAAAACTCATTCTATTTTGCTGTAGATCATTAACCCGTTACGCTGCCTCAGAAGGCTGTCCGAAATCGGTTTTGTGAGGTGCTTTCATACAAAAGCACTGCCTGCAAAGTAATTTCCTAATAAGCAAGTCAGCTGCCTAAGTTTTCACATGCAGCCCCCCTGTTTGAGTTGGCTGTAATGGCTGTTGTCTTTAACTTATACTGACACCTAGTGGTGTGGATGCCGCATTGCGTAAACGTTTTCAGATACCAATACAACTGTAGAAGTGCAGGATTCAACAATTAGCTATAATTCATTTGTTTCAAGAGGAGTCGCTGTCATGTGCTTTTCAACAGAGTTGGCTGAAAGGAGGTCAACTTAGGCTAAATTTAGGCATAAATCCTATAACTGGACATATGCCTACTCAGAGATGACTCAGAAAACAGATTAGCAGAATGATCCCACTGGATGAATGTCTGTGTGGTAAATTCATTCGACTTATCTAACTGTTTTTGATGATGCCTGTGACGGTTTTGAAACAATGTCTCAACTTTTCCACACAGAATTTGTTTAGATATCACTCGTTTTTCTGTAACCTTAATCTTCTTGTTTGCATGACAGTTCCTGTAATCCCTGTTTTAGACACTTCCCAGATTGAGTCAGATTTATTTCAGATTTTTGTCCTCATTTGTAAGTCGCTTTGGATAAAAGCGTCTGCTAAATGACTAAATAAATAAATAAAATAAATACATTTATCAAATGACTGGGAAAAACAAGATTTTCAGAGCAACGGCATTACAAATAACTGCAACAGTATATGATCGGATCTGATAAACCACCCATCTAGAAGCCGCAGAAGAGATTTAGAGAGAAGATTAAGGAGGTGCGTATGGAACAGGGATCGGGTAATGGAAATGACAAGACTGTTTCGGCACCACTGGGCATGTCAGACGCTATTTTGGCTTTTATCTGACAAAGTGCAAGGTGGGCAAAGGCAGATCTCATGGTGGAGTGATGTGATGTTAAAAACTCCTCTAATTTTGATAGATTTTCTCTGTCAGTCTTTCTGTCGGAAAACAAATTATTTGAGTCCAAATGGTTGCAGAGACCAGAAAAAAAAATTCCGGAGATCACAGACAACAGAAAAGCTTCCTTCAGACAATCATCTGCAAAAGTAGCATACTTTCTCATCCGCATGTTGTTGCAAATTAGTCCTGCCACCTCTGGCATTTGTTCCAATACAGTTCAGCTGTAATAGCACTGGATTATATGCTGTCTGGGAACATATATGCTTTTCATAAATGCCAACTCAATTGAGGTCTGTCCTGAAAGACAGGGCGGGGGAAGAAAAGTTTAAGTGTCATTAGAGGTAAAGTCAGAAATCTGCTGATTTTGTGCATTCAAAAGAGGATTTGCGAATAATCCAACAAAACGCATAAAAGGAAATAACTATTATGGCAAACAGGGCCGTGTCTGTCTAAAACAGTTTGGAAATTGTGGTTGTTACTGTGTGGAATTATAGAAAAGGGGGAGGAGACATCTGAGGGAGAAAATTAAAAAGGCTAAAGACAGAGCGAGTGGGACAAGATTATGTTTCTGGGCATGTGACTCCTCGGACTGTCCCGTGCACTGTCCTATTCTCTCTCTTTCCTTTTTTCGGCTGTCTGTTTTTATAGGCCTCAGAGACAAGCGCTCGGGCGCATCAGGATATTTTGGGGGGATGCTGGTTTTGTGATTCCAATGACGTCGAGAACACTGCCCTCCTAGTTTAGGCCGATCCCATCTGATGAGCCTCCAGCACTCTCTCTGGGTCCACACTGAACTCTCTGGCCCTGCTCCATTCGTGGACAATTCCCTACTGCTCTGAAATACAGCATAGATATTGCAGAGTCGGCTGTTATGCATGACTGGGTCTGTATTTGTGTGCGGATGTGCATGTGGGGAGAGAGAGAGAGTGATGGAGAGAGAAAAGGAAAAACTTGAGGACGTACGTACCTAGATATTCAAACAGAACAGCCATGTTGTAATGATGGAACACAAAAATGCTTCAAGCCTTTGTCCCAAAAAGTTGGAAGCACATAGTTTTCTAAAACAGGGACATAAAATAAAGACAGTTATACATTTTCATGTATAAAACCCATTTAAAGTAATTTATTAAGATGATAATTGTTTTTATATATAAATAATTTTTATTTTGCAATATTATTGCAACTTCATGATAATAATTCTATCTATCTATCTATCTATCTATCTATCTATCTATCTATCTATCTATCTATCTATCTATCTATCTATCTATCTATCTATCTATCTATCTATCTATCTATCTCTGTATAAGTTTATCTCAGAATTGTATAATTATTTCTGCATTTTAAAATATATTAAAATAGAAAACAGTTAATTGAAATTGTAAACATATTTCACAATATTAAAGGAGTTGCTAAAAAGAACACTATTTTGTGTATTTGGTGTAATGCAATCGGTTTATGCGGTTTCAGGTTCAAATACTGTACATTTTTGTTGCCCCGCCTTTCTGAAATGCGGCGATTTTACAAAGCTCATCGTTCTGAGAAGCGAGGCATGCTCTGATTGGCCAGCTATCTGGTGCGTTGTGATTGGCCGAATACCTCAAGCGTGAGACGGAAATGTTATGCCCCTTACCGTATTGTGATGCCGTGTCCTGGCGCGATGACACAAAAACAATAAAATTCATTATAAACGGGGCATTTGTTGCATCCAGTTGAGACATAATTACTGAGTATAATGACTTATACTGTCTTTTTACCATGTCTTCATTTGTGATCGGAGAAACTACAAACAACAAGCACTCCTCTACACTGCTCAAAACTCATGTTTGAATTGTCAGTGAAAAATTCTTTACATAAGAAAACATACTTACAGACTATGAGTCAGAAGCGTCAGACTGTCCTTGCAAAGTTGGAATTGCCAACAGCCTTTGTGCAAGCCAGCATTGTAGGCTACTCTTCCAGGTTCAGGAAATAGCCCTCTGTTAAATGCGCTGCACACACTCTAATATTTGGGTTGAACTGTTCTGGAACAGTGTTGTAAATACAACTTAACCACTGATTTCTAGTTGTGTCCTCTTTTGGAAGCCCAAACAAAGTACTTTCACTTTCACAGCGAAACACAGCGTCTCCAGGACATGGTGCCGGCGGCAGCAACAATACTACAGCGAGAATAATAGTTCTGCCTTTCATTGCGTATGCATTTGGGTGGTGTTTTGCAAATCTCCCCACACTGTGACATAGACATGTGGGGGCGTGTTTAAATGAGCCGTTTTAGGAAGGCGTGGTTGAGTCTTAACTTTGATAAAGAATATCTCTTTGGTTTCGAGACTTCAGTCTTTGGAACTTCAGGGATCTTATCTATGCACAATCAGCTTGTAACACTCCAAAGAGAAAGCAAAACTTGAAATCATATCATGACCCCTTTAATGTTTTACTGTATTTTGCATCAATTAGCCTGATGAGCAGAAGACTTCTTTTAAAAAAACATAAAATCTTGCAGATCTAAAACTTTTGAATTTATATATTTATATGTTTTTATTAATATTTAAAAAAATATGTAAATGTGTTAATGTTTTTAACATATTTAAATTATGTATAAAAATATATCACAAGAATAATAAATTTGAATCTGATAGTACTGCAGCAATCATAAATAACTATATATTTATTATTATGATGATCTGTAACATTACAAAATTTAGTAAACTTGGTAATGATGTTTGTGTTTTCAACATTTAAATTAAATTATAATGTAATATGTAAAAAACATAATTTAGTTAATATATATCTCAAAAACCTTTTGTTAAAAAATAAAAGCACAATATTGCAGACCCACTAGCACCCCTTTTTGGGCCTCAGAGGTCAAGGAATCCCAATTTAAACAGCTCTGCTCTGCAATGTCATTGCATGCTGTAGCATTAAGTCTTTTTCTTTAAAATATGTCTATAAATGTGACAGACTGTGAGTTTGCGTGATGTGTGTGTGCATCATTACATGCTCATTTGTCTGAGCTGTGGGTGTGCTTGTCATCCCTATCTGTTCCTGCTGTAATATGTAGCAGCTCATCTCAGTGTTAGTGCTCCAAAGCAGACTGGATTGCATAAACCCTTCACAATCCATGCTTTAACCGCAGGATATGAGGATGACGGGCTGGCTCACGGCTGCATGGAAAAAACTAATAAAATCCCCCCCTGACAGAGGGAAAATACCTTTTTTGGATCTTTGACAAACACTTTTTGACAAATTAAATCCTTGCCGAAATGGGCTTTGGTGATGAACAAATGCACATTGAATCTAATAATCACACCTGGGATTAAATTAAATTTAAAAGCAAGATGGCAAAATCTTTTCATCACTAATTCGCTCACTGATTCTTTATTTGGATGATCTGTTTTCTTCAGATCTCTTTCTTCAGCTATGCTGAGGCACACACCTAATTTAAACCCTATATAGATATAAAGAGCTAAGAATGCATATTTAATCGTGTCTTTTTGCTTGCATGAAAATCTACTGCCACTGTGTTTGTTGACATTTCTAGCTCAAACTATTATGCTTGACAACTATTAAACTTAATAATCAGCTTGTTGACTCCAGTGCAAAGCAATGTAGAATGGCACTCGCTAACCTGAGCAATCCAACATCCTGGTCCCGAGGCTGTATATGTCCTCAATGTACATATTCTGTCCCTAACAACAGCTGGCACTGGAACTGCTTATTGGTCAGCAGCACAAATGCATGTTTCAAAATCCACATGTCAATTCAGGTCTCAATCAGGATCAGTTTGCACTAGGTATTGTTTTAGGGCTTTAGGTT